>OY757310.1:60517044-60942010 GCA_963583905.1 Stenurella melanura
TATATACTAATAAATATCAATAGCCCTCAAAAAAGGCAACACAAGAGAGTATTTTATATCTCCTTTAAAACCCATTTTGATTATTCTTGCTAGCTTGTTTGGTTTTCGAGCAATTAGATTTTTTCTATAGGCCGCACGCAAAAAATTTCAAATAAACGAAAATTCGCGCGCATTAAAAATACAAATTTTGCAATTTTGGTTAATATCGACTATCTCGAAAACCATGGCATATACAAAAAAATTACAAGGGGACTTTTAACATTGGAAATGTTTATGTTTTCATATATGGGGTTAGAGTTACCAGTTTTTGTTCAAGGTCAGAAGACAGCGGTGATGCGGCACAGTAGCGAGAAGACCAGTAGGCTCACTTACTCTTGAGATTTGCTGTAATCGATTTTATTTTTTATGTATCCACTGCGCATCCGATATTTGTACGCTCATCTACATATACACTGCTCGAGCCAGAAAATGCTAATAAACTGGCCAACACTTACAATGATACTAAATTATTTTTGTTCGAAGATATGCTTGGCAGATAATTAATTTTGCAATTGAATACAAAAGTGTACAGCTTGCTACAAATAGGTGCTGCTTGCAAATAAATGATTTGTTAGAATTGCAACTGACTGATACAGGTTGCCTGTTGTACAAATTGAGTGACAATAATAATGTCTCTTTATTTCAAAGTAATGTGTCGCGGTCGACTGAGACTATCATATGCAATGGCTGATATACAGCGGTGTAGTAGATCGTGCTAGTCCGGAAAAAGTTGAAAAAGTTGAAAAACTTTATGTTTTATGTATGGTGTTTTTTTTTTTTTTTTTTTTTTTTCTGGCATTCGGCCATTAGCCATACAGCCAACCACTCAAAAATGTATGGTGTTATCATTTCCAATGTCTCGATGATTGCAAGGATTGCGAAATCTGTGAATTATTTTAGGCAATTAGTCACGCTTTCTTTTTTATAACGAGCAATTTTTTATATCTTCAACGGTTAACGAGTTATCAGTAACTTATTGGTTTTTTTCACTAAAGGGGTGGTTTTTTTGGGGGGTTGCGAACTGATTTTTGTGGTTTTGTGATATTTAATCTTCGCACTAACAGTTACGGAAGAAAAATCTCAGATAACATTTTTTGCGAGCTTCCGGTGTATTTTTTACTTTACCGACTGGACTATCGATAATAGAATAAAGTGACTGTAATCTCCAAATTAGTTGAATCTGTCATATAAAATTCAAGATATTGTATAAATCCAATCAATAAATTACCTACTTCAACTTCGTATCTTCCTTTTAAAAAATATGCCCTATTGGGGTACAAATTGATATCCTATCCTATGAAATCTTCTGATGAACAACTGACGCAAGATATAAAAATAAAAGCTTCTTTCTAAAATGAAGATTAATTTTGCTTAACCGGGTGTACTAAATATGGAAAAAGACTCATTTTTAAAAACGATTGTTTCGCCAATCAAGCAAGCATCATCAGGAGATGATTGAAATTGAAAATATAGCAATGGTGCTTAAAAATTAGCACATTAAAAAACACTGTTCTATATAATAGTAACATAAACATTTAGAGCTGAATACAATATTTATATCTACTCAACTAGCAATTTGATGTTTTGTAGAAGCTGAAAGGATGTTTAAGTACAGAACATTTTTTATAAAACAAGACTGTTGATATAAACATTTTCAAAGCATTTATACAATGCTTATAGACGCAAAATGGGCACAGTTTATAAAATAATGTAGTTCTATAATTTATTTTATTATGACTCTCACAGCTGCTATAAAATAATCGCGTAAAAGTTCACATAAGATTAAAAAAATTTGTAAACGATACTTAATTATAAAATTATTCGAAATGCGACAAAACATTTTTATAAGCATTGTGTTATAATTGCCACTGATACTTTTTCGTTATGTACATACAGCAACAACAACATAAGCTATTTATTATTTAAGTGTATTTGCAGACAATAATAATTCTCAAAATAGTTTTAAAGTATTACAAAGGTATAAAGATTTTATGTGACATGGCGGCATAACTAACAACATGTTTAGTGAAAATGAGATAAATGTTAACATATTAAGTAAGACTTCATTTCGTCAACAGCAAAGCGATTTTCGGCTGGGAAGGAAATTTTTCTGTGAAATATGTGGTATATATACAATGAAATTTTTGTGCGCTCTAAAAATAATAATTATAATAATTTATAATAATATTTATCAAAATTAAAAATATAAAGTGAAATTAAAATTTTTGTATTAGATATTTTTGTGATATAGCACCAATTGTGTTTCGCAGATAACGTATTTCATAACAACAGATTGCTGCCAAAATGGTTATATCATAATAATAATGTTTACTCTTGAACTATTTTTATTTTAAAGTCCGAAATGGTCACTATATAAAGCTTGAATGTAAATAACATCATGGCATCCATATTATAAATCATATTTATAACTATGGAGACACTGATAGAACAAATATATTTTGCGAAGAATTGTTATATATGAATTTTTTTGTAATTAAACAGAAGCGTATTGCAAAAAGCAAAGGTAATTTCTCCTCTACGAGGATTTCCCCTCAGAAAACAACGGTCACTATGAAATGAATAAAATACAAGTAGCAATTAAATAGCATTTTTCTCTATACTTTCAAATATGTAACTATTTTAAAAGCTTTTATTTAGCTTCAGTAACAAGCTTGTAACAATGTAAACAAATCTTGCAATCAAAATTTCGACTAGTTCTAATTAAGCTAGAGCTTTACAATTTTGCACACGTATAGAATATGATAAATTATGTGACGTCATCCTAAATCCAACATGGCGAACGCCCCAAGATGTAAAAGACCACTGTTAATGACAAAAAAATATGACACATAAACACCTACCCATGTTTTATAAAAATGGTACAGAATATATTATAGCCTCTAAGGACAATTTTTAGCGCTTTTTAACTATTTTATAAGTGTTTCATGAGAGCAATGTATGCCTCGTTTAAATAACAATTGTTTAGCAGCTACAGCCGAATAAAATATGCTCTCAGAAATAATATTGTGTTAAGAAAAATCCCAATAAAATAGTTTTATTAATGATTAGCAGAACTCTTAAAGAATAGTTTTATAGATGTTCTCAAATTGACCAAAAAGTGCCGGTGTCATACTATAAATCTGTTATAAATTAATTTTGCTCCGTGAGCTAAAACATCCTATAATAATTGCTGTATAGAGGTTTATAAAACAGCGAAAGACAAATTCTACAAAATGTTTTATAATTTCGCTGTAAGAACATTCTTAGCACTTATTTATATGACGATTTAGTTGCGAAGAGTAAATAATCAGTTTGGCGGTTTCAATAAAACAAGAAAATCTTTGCAGAGCAGTAATGTAACAGTAATAAAATAAAATTGTAGTATTATTTTAAATTTATAGAACAACTTTGTTAGTTGGGTAGTATTATAGAAAAATTTCGTATGTCCTAAATGACTTAATTGGAAAAAAGTATTTTGGAATAAATACTCATTATAAGGCAAGTTCACTTCTTTGATTGACATTTTTAATTCGTTGAATTTCTAAATTGCTCACAGAAGCAAATGAAAAATATACTTGCGCAACTTTAGGCATACCTTGTCCGGCTATGGGAGTTGACATTATACCTTGCATTATAAGAAAAGTGCGTGAGTATAAAGAACTAGTGAATTTGAAAATGTATCCCACGTCTAATTTCTTAATTGTATATTATATTTCTTCTGCAGTCAATGAAGCATTTCAGTTCAGGAAACTTTCTAACAAATCGAAATCGTGTGAAACCTTTTTTATTATATTTTTGAGGCCAAACATAGAAAGGTCTATATTATTAGAAGACCTGCTTTTTGGTTTTACGATAGTGCTTAAGAATGTGTTCTTTAATAACAAAAAAATGTAATTTGGTTATATTTTTTATGTTTTTCGATGAAATTATTGTTATAATATGAGATTTTCGATAAAAATGTACTTCTACAACTTTATGAAGTACCTCAGAAGATTTCTTGACCACTTATCACCCCTCACCCCATCCTCTTCCTACCCCCTCCAACCAATAAATAAATTATATGGCCTTTAAATACACATTTTGAATGGCATGAGGTAGAAACCGGTCAAGCAATCAAATATTATCAATTTAAAACAACTTACAATGAATTAGACCCCCACAGGAGTGAATCAGGACCAATAAGCGACCATTATGTAGGTGTCTCATAGCGAAAAATGGTCTTTTTTGCTATTTATTTTTTATTTAGACTCCATAGACGCTTGGTACCTGGGGCAAACTATCTGAAACTGATGAGTAATCAAGTACGAACGTCATCCAATCATTTTAGAGCCCCTGAAGTTCGACTGGGCCCAATGTGAGACCATTAAAAAAAGGCGCTTTCTTTGAAAAATGGCAATTTTCGCTCCAAATTTTGAACACCCCTACATATCTGAGTGAGAATAATTACGCATTTAAGTTCAAAGTATCCGAAACAACTTCTAAAATTTTTGGACTCCACACAAATTGACTTAGCCCAATATGTGACCATTATACATAGCGTCTCATTGTGGTATGTGGACGTTTTCGCTCCAAGTTTAGGGTATTTATCTCCCCGAGGGCTAAACACATGGGGTAAAATGGTAGAGTAGTCAACTTCTGATTAATATTAACCATTTACAAGTAATTAGGACCCCCTTAAAGTCAACCAGACTCAATATGCGACCATTATATGAGGTATCTCATACGGTATGTAGACGTTTTCGCTCCATATTTCGGACGTTTCTATCCATAGTATCCGTATCCGTATCCGTAGATACATACATGTGGCAAAATGGTTGAAAATTCAATTTCTGATTACTATGAACCATTTCCAACCAATTAGGAACCCCCTAAAGTCGGCCAGTCTCAGTATACGACCATTATATGAGGCTTCTCATGCGGTATGTAGACGTTTTCGCCCCATATTTTGTACATTTCTCTTAATAGTCCGTGGCGTTAGCAACATTAAGTGCCAAAATATTTCAGTTCCGAATACCAGCACCAAATTTTGCATACAGCTTGTACACGTATTAAGGTTAAAAAAACCACTGGGAGACACTCTCCTGGGGGTTAGCATTATCCCTTGATGACGTTATCAAGATGGCCTGTCTAGTTTTTTACCGGTACATTTAGTTATCGCTCGCATTTTTGTTATTTCTTATCCAATTTTGACTTTTGTCATTTTAAAGCTTAAGTAGCGCTCCTTAAAAAAGGTGATATTCAACTTCTATGCACGAAGGGTAGTTTTTGAGCTATTCTCCAAAGTTCGCGAACATATCTGGTAACGTAAAAAAATTCGCGGCAAATTGGACGAAAAATTTTTACTTTTACTTCTAAAGCAACTAGGCTTCCCAGATTTAAGAGATCCAACTACAGGCTTGTTTCGGGCGTATCACCCCTCATCAAGTTGCCATAGGTTGTACCTATCTGGGAAGCCTAGCTGTTATAGGAAAAAAAGTAAACATTATTCGTCCGATTTGCCGCGAATTTTATCACATTATGTTTTATTATGAAATACACGAAATAATGTTTTATTATCTGGTAACAAAAAAGGAAGCCTAAAAACAGATGCAAGAGAAGCAAGACGTTCTGGAACAAGGGTAAGCGTAAAATCCATTGTAGTTATGCCTAAAAATTTTAACTCCTTCTTAGCACACAGTCAAATCAAACAAGATTTGTTTGGATTTTTGGCAAAAAACTTAGTAAAGATGGATGTACCCATCGGAAAACAAATAGTTTGCACGTATGAGAATCGTGTAATTGGGTCTAATTATAAAGAAGTTTACGATCATATATCTCCAACTTTTCATGAAGAAGCAGATGCTCGTCTTCTGCTTCATGTGCGGCATGCTAGCAGCTTTGAAGTACATACCAAAATTAATATTAAAACAGTAGATAGCGATGTGGTTGTCATTGCCATATACGCCCTTTCTATGTTAGATAAAATAGAGGAATTATGGATTGAATATGGAGCAGGAAGGCATCTTCAATATCTTCCAATTCACCAGATGCAGCAGAAACTTTCACCGGGGGTTTCAAATTTGCTTCTTTCTTTCATGCTTTTACTGGGGCAGACACTGATTCAAGTTTTGGAGATATCGGCAAAACCACTGCATGGAAGACGTGGATAGCCTTTTGAGAAGTAGACGAAGCTTTTTATGGATTTCTAAATATGCCTCACGCTCAGGCTCTATCACAGAACGATCCTACTTTTATGCTTCTTCAATGTCTTGTTGTGCTAATGTATCATCCATCAAGTTCAGCAGAAACTGTGCACGAAGCAAGGCGAATCTTATTTTGTCAACAGATCTATTGAAAATATTCCTCCTACTTGTGAGGTTTTATTAAATCATCTTAAGAGGACGATTCTTCAGTGCTTTGTATGGAGAAATTGTCTTCAACGTGACGCAGAACAGGTAGATCCGAACGATTGGGGATGGAAGAAAGTTGGAGATAATTATGAGCCTATTTGGTCAGCCAATCCAGACATTTCAATGGAAAAATTACAGGAGCTCACCGCATGTAAATGTACGCAGGGATGCATATCAAGATGTCGTTGTTTAAAAAGTGCGTTAAATTGCACAATGCTGTGCGAATGTGAAGGTCACTGTACCCGCTGTAATAAATTTTTTCAAAATATAGTATTTCAACTACTATTTGTTTGAAGCAATTGTTAAAAAAAAGAATTTAATAAAAGTTAATTTGAGTAAAATATTCATTTATCATTTTGCATTTTACGAATTTTTTGTTCAACACTGTATACAATAGTCGCAAATTTACAGGGGTTGGCAGGGGTTTGAGGGGGTTTGGTGGGGGCTGAAAAAAATATTTTCAATTAACAAATGTGTCAATACCAAATTGCCGTACTGAAATATTTTTTATTAACCTCAACTGTTTATAATAACATAGTATTTTTAATAAATTAAACTGGTATTTATAAAATTGTGTCAAAACCACCCTTCCTACACAAAAATTGAATATAACCTTTTTATAACTAAATGTATCGGTACAAAATTTGACCGGCCATCTTGACGACATCATCAAGAGATGATCTTAACCCCCAGGAGAGTGTCTCCCGATGGATTTTTGAACCTTAATATGTGTACCAGCTATGAAATTGCTGGTGCTGGTATCCAAAACTGAAATATTTTTACGCTAACGCCACGGACTATAATAGATTGTGCAAAACTATTGAATCGTAGTAACTTTTTCTATACCTATTTACTTATCATATGACAATTATTAGCATTTTTTTGGTGAAAAATCGTACCTACAATTTTTTGTATTGAACTATCGATTTATAAGTCACTGCATCCGGACAATCATAAATACAAATTCAAAATCGACCGCGATTAACTCTTCCCGCTGCGGCTGACAATCAACTCTCGTGACATTGACTAGTGCACTTCATATTGTTTGTTCATGTTTTCGATTTCTTACGAATAGGTACCGATTAATGTTATCAAATTTCAGTCTAATTTATTTGTTTAATAGGTGCAGAAAAAAACTAATATTACATTCGCTATGGATATTATTTGCTCAGATGATTGTTCTAATTTTGAAATTCAATAAATTATTTTGCAATATAAAATATGGTTACCTTTTTTATTTATAAGCCTCTTGAAAAATAATGTTTCAATTTTTTTACTTTTCAATCTTCAGATTCGTAATTAGCGACCTCGAAATCCCCCGAGTACAGAATTTGATCTAAATACCTTGATTTTTACAACTTTTATCATTTTAACCCACCCCTAATCAATATAATTCCGTCATATTCGATCCGCCATTTTGAAAAAAAATTTGACATTCGATTCACATTTAGCTACCCTGAAAACCCTTAAATACTTAAAGGGAACCTTCCAATTCAATTTAAGTTTATACAAAAAAAGGAGAAAATGTATGAAAATTGAGTATTTTACGAAACTTGTTCTCAATTTCCCTAATTCTGAGGGTAAAAGCAGGTCCTGTAATAATATAAACATTTGTATTTGTGACATAAAAATTAAATTAAAAAGGTTTTATTCGATTTCAGTCTGTTAGAAAGTTTTCTGAACTCAAGGCACTTTTTTGCTTCATTGACTGCACTATTCGGTTTTTATTGCCTCTCTATAGCTATAAAACAACCTTATATATATATATCGCTTCCTTTAATTGCTATTAGAGGCAATGCATGAAGTAAAGTGTAACAGTGCTTTGAGGTAAGACTTCCCTATCAAAGTACGGCTTTCCGTGAAAATTAATTTGCAGAGGCTGTAAACATAATTTAATATTAAACAGATCATGAAAAAATTTCTTATATTCCCATGATAAAATGTTTTCATTATAGCAAATGAACAATCGCAAAAGGTGGTTCGTGGCTGTTATAAAAATGAAATTTTCCCCAGGGAAATCTAATTTCCGATAACAAGCAAGCATAATTCGTTTAACTTTTTATTGTAATTATTATTAAACTAGGTAGTTGGTATCTCATGGTTTTATATACATAAGGTGCGCATCAAAAGTTTATGCCCTTGTTAGCTCTTATACGGTTCAAGTTAGAAAAGAACATGAAGAATTTGGAAATTAGCTACTATGAGCTACTTCAAGTAAAACAGAAAGAGAACAAAGTGAGTGTTCAATGACTCTATTTTAATAATTATACTCATTTAGTTTGGGTGAAAATAACACTAACAGCGTCTGTAATTTTCCTTCCTACGGATCCTCTTTCGGGGCTATTTACCCTTCAAGGTAAAGAGGTTTTTTCTGACAGTTTTTAACTGCTTTATAAATGGTTATAAAATTTGATAAAAATCCAAAAATATGAAGATTATGAACCGTTCTATTAAATAAAAATGCAGTAAGGAGTGTTATGTTATAATCATTGATAAGTTAATATTTTAGGTAATTGCTTGTCACTTCAATCATATCCCGATAATACCACCTTACTTGGCGAACCATTCATATAACTTTCATATTTGTCATCCGAATTTTTTCAAACTTGAAAGACTTCTTTCCTCTATCCAACACTGGTATACCGTTCAAGTTGTAATAAAATCGGACGTCTTGTTCCTAAGTTATAGTGTATAGAAAAATATGGCAAATGGAGAGACAGACCAACAAACTCACAGACGAACAGACTGAATGTACTTCTTCAAGTACATTTTGGAAAGTTATCCAAAATTACATGCCTAAGAAAATGATGTGAGAATTTTTCTCTCTGGGCGATATTGACAATTTTAGAAATTTGTCGATCAAATATTATTTCACATTCACGAAGTGGAGTGGAAGTACAATAATCGTAAAAAAAAATTCAAATTTTTTTATTGTTGAAATAGGTTTAAAGTGTCATAAAACGTCGAGATTTTAAATTTCAGAGAAAAAAATTCTGTCTGTTGGTCTATCTGTTTGTCTGTAACTTTTTTGTGCGCACGTTTTCTCTGGAACAGTTTAAGATTGCCTTGAAATTTTGTACACGTTTGTATTATAACGAGATCTGAAAATTTATTATTTTATAAATATATCCACTGAAGAGTTGAGGGTAAATCGGGGTAAATAAGGGAGAATAAGTAGGTGGTAGGAGTACAGAAACTTGAGATTTATTATATATGCTAGAAGTGAAGGCCTCAGATTTTTTTATACCATTTTTGAACCCCTCCACGACCCCCCCTTCATTATTAAAGGGGCTGATAAAATTAAATTGAGATATTCACTTGAAACTTTGTACATGTGTGTATTATAGTACGGCAGCCCATTACCAAGAACCCCTATCAAAGCAGCGAGCTTTATCGCAGGAAAACTCTATAGATTATGAAATTCTAAGACCTTTTTTATACGACAAAACTTCGGAAAACGATACTGGCGGCTGGCAAACGACTTTCCGTCATTTTACGTTGGCCGCAGCTGAGCGAAATCGAATGGAGTCGCATATAAAATACGCTGGATTAACAACCAACATCACAGTAACCATTCCATGACTTTCCCAATTACAATTGTTGCATATAAAAATTAATTTGTCAAATCAACGTCAAATTAAAAAAAAATGTTTTTCAAATAAAATTTTGGTCATTATTTCGGTCTTTGCAACTCGACGTATCAGTCAAAATGGCAGTTCTCAATTTTTCTCCATCATATTTACTTCCCTCGACTCTTTTCTGTAAAAGAAACTGCCTCTCTGCAAAGATCGAGATGATCGGTGTTTCAAATATTGAAAGCTCGATTTCAACCCTTTAGGACAGGTTAGAAATTCCGTCACCCTAAACTCTTCGTTAAAATAACTCGAAAATATTAATAGCGGGCTACCGTACCATTATAACGACATATGGAACCAGATTATATTTTGAGATGATCCCGTTGAATAGGTATTGGGTAAGTAGAGGCAAATAGGGGACAATGAGAAAAACAAGCTGGTAAGAGTACAGAAACTTGAGACGATGTGTATACTAGAAGCGAAGGCCTCAAATTTCTTTATAATATTTTCCGTCCCCACACCACCACCACTCCATTATTAAAGGGCCTGATAAAATTGAATTGAGATATTCACTTGAAATTTGGTACACGTATTTACTATAACGACATCTGGAATTAGATTATATTTCGAGATGATTCGGTTGAAAGGTTGGGGATTAAATAAGGGTGAATAAGGGAAAATAAGTAAAACAAACTGGTAAGAGTCAGAAACTTGGGATTTGGTGTATATACTAAAAGCCAAGGTCTCAGATTATTTTCTAATATTTTTCAATTTCCCGACCTCCCTCTTATTAAAAGGGTTGATGAAATTAAATAAACATTGTTACTTGATATTTGGTTCATGTATGTATTATAACATCTTCAAAAAGATTATATTTTGAGGTGATTTCGTTGAATGGTTGGGGGTTGAGTATGGGTAAATAGGGGAAAACAGGGGAAAATAAGTAAAGCAAGCTGATAAGAGTAAAACCCCCACCATCCCCACTTCATTATTAAAGGGCTTGATAAAATTAAATTGAGATATTCACTTGAAATTTGGTATTATAACCACATCTGGAATTAGGTTAGGTTCTAAGATAATTCCGTTGATGGGGTGGTGGTAAGAAGAGGTAGATAAGGGAAAATGAGTAAAGCGAGCTGGTAAGAGTACAGAAACTTGAGATTCGGTGTATATACTAGAGACCAAGGAATTAGATTTCTTTATAATATTTTTCATCCCTCCCAGTACCTCCATTCCATTATTAAAAGGGTAGAAAATAAAATTGAGATAATTACTTGAAATTTAGTACACATCTGATTGAGAAAATTTCGTTGAAGAGGTAAGGGGGCGGGGGTGTAAATTGAAAATAAGAAGAGCAAGCTAATAAGAGTCTAGAAACTTCACTTCTGGGGTATATACTAGAAACCAACACCTCAAATTTTTTTATGTCATCCGCCTCAAATATTATTAAAATTCTATGACCAATTACGCAGCCCCACAAAAAAAATAAGACCAGTGAACCAGATGTATTTACGGTCGCTGAAGCCGAATCTGAGTTCGAAAAAAATTACACCCACAATATAATTAGCTAGAGCCAAGAAACAGCCCTGGGATGGGGTAAAAAGGAGGCTAAGCTACGGAAATAGTTACATTTTAATCAATCGAATTATATAAATTAAGGTTAAATTTCAGCGTACATACAAATTATAACCCCCCCCCATATTTAAAAAAATCGATCCAAAACAGCAATGACTGCTGAAAGAGCTGGAAATGTCTAAGTTTTACTAAAGTGATACGAAACTGTATCAGGTCCGACGTAATCTTCATAAACTGCCTCTATAGCGTTGAGAACAACCACTCCTAAGTTTAAGGGACACGAGAAAAACAAGAAAAAACGTAAACTCCAACAGGATTTCTATTTTCATGGATGCTATTATTGACTAAAATTACGTAGTACTCTAAAATAAAATGTACGTACCATCAACGTCCTACAGTATTAATCCTCAGAGGTTGTGAAAACTACCCCCTATATAAGATTTTACTACAAAAAGTTCGATTTTTTATAAAAGTCACTGTAACTTTTATAAAAATAAATTCGAAGCACCTGCGTTGTGTGCAAGTGGGAGAAACTACACTATGTTCGACACTGTATTTGAAACCCACCCCCACGGGGTTGTGAGATGTCACCCCTATATCCGTAGGATGCTGGAAAAATAGAAACTAACCTGATTTACATTTCTATGGATGTTATGGCAAAAATCGTGTTGTACATTTAGAGTTTGAAATTCACGTCCTATCAATGTTGTTAAGTAACACCTCCGGAAAGGATGTAAACTACCTTTATTCAAGGCGCAACGAAAAAAATGTTGTAGCGACTACTGAAAAAGCTACACTGTTACTTAGAAGCAAATGTAATTCCGGATACATGTTTGGTTCGCTGGTCTGATTTTTTTTGTGTGACTGTATTACTTCCACATACTAGAGTACAAATATAGTCAAAACGTTTTCCTTTAAAGATACTTTGATGGAAAATCTGCATGTAGAAATAGTGATTCCTTAGGCAGCGGTTTTTGTTCTTGTATCCTCGAAGAATATAACAATAGATACGGAAAGAAAGTATATGACATTCTTTGTAGGGATTATTAAGAGCTTTATTTTACGTATGGGCATAATTTCGATGTTGCTGATGGTATTAACAAAACTGAATTTGAGCACCATTTTTTTCGAGATGGCGGCTCGAGCGCAACAGACGGGGATGGGGACTTTAGATATGTTTAATAGTACATATTAATGAATATCTTTTGTCGAGTTTCAAAACTTCCTTAATTATTTTCCTCTAATTCTCTCTCTTTGAAAATTCAATAAACTTTTCAGATAATAATTTTTACGATTTTGAGAATACCCTTTCAAAGAGTGACTGCATAATAAACCGTTTTTTCACCTCTTTCTGCAACCTTCATAACTTTGCACGAAATTGACCAGATTGTATGCAAAAGGTCTAAAAATTTTCGCCATCTAATGTCCTATCCTATGCTATAAACTTTTTTTCTTTAGGGCTAATCCCCTCCCCCCTATTATAACGGCCTAAACTACCCCCGTTCTTATAAAACACACCTATAAGAAAAAAAATTAAAATCATGATATTTAAAGCTATAGTATTCTTATTTATACAATTAATAGTTTCCTACCTTTGCTTATTGATTGAAAGCCAATGAATGTAGAAATCACTCTTAAAGGGGGCGAAAGTGGATATAATCGATATATTGCATAAAATGGAGTTGGAATTTTTTTTAATGGAAAGTAAAAATATACAGTTAATAATTAAATTAAAAAATATTTTCAGCTCTGTTTTTTGCATTATACCTATTATTATACACACTTTTATTCTATTTTAAGGGTAGCTTTTACATTTATTGGCTTTCAGTCACCTAGCAAAGATATGAAACTATTAATTGTATAAATAAAAACCCGACTAAGTTATAAATATAACTATTTATACTTTTTTCATATGTGCTTTCTAAAATACGTTATTATTATAAGAGGGACTGTCTCTAGAGAAAAAAGGTTTATAGTATCGGATAAAGCAATAGAAGACGAAAATGTTGAGATTTTGTATACAATCTGGTCAATTTTATGAAAAATTGTGGAGGTTGTAAGAAGATGTGGATTTTACGGTCACTCTTTTTAGCGAGTTCAGATAATTTCCGAAAAAAAATCTAAATGCATTATATATGTTTAATATTAAACATGACGAACTTAAAATGGCGTATCCCATATCCTCTATAATTGAAAGCTAGTTGAGAGTCAGCTGATATTCGTTATAACCCGCTTAAAATTCATGGTATCCCTAGAGACTTGCACATACAAATCGAATTTAGTTCGCCGAAGTTTAACAAGAATAATGCAGTTTATCCAGAATTCGCAAAGCTGATTGACAAAATAAAGTGGCTATAGTTATGTCATGAATACCATCACACTGTAATTACAGAGATCCCTTTTGACAATGAGCAGTTCAGGCATAGATGCAATAAACAAAGAGAAGACATCAGAAACGGCAGCCGTTTCAAATTGAATATTAAACATTTGACATTAGAAGTATAGTAACGGAATGGATATAATGTGAAATATTTTATCATTAAGGCTAATAAACATAAATAAACCGTTTGTAATTTAGGTGGAATTAAACATTATTCCCTAAAAACTACCCACGTTGGCACTCGCATTCATTCGCGAAATGATTATAGTAGGGAGGCTAAAATAAAGCAACTCATTAAATAACGATTTTCGTTGAACTGAGCTGGGTTATAATGACAAAAAGCAAAAACATTAAATACGGTCTCATGAATGAAAAAAACCCCTTTCGCGGCCTTTGTATGTGGAGTAAGCCGTTATTACATCTTTAAGACGGCTGTTGCCGCTATATATTTACCTGCGAATAATTCGATATTTATTTAACCGACCTGTTAAGCTAATTATATGACCAAGAAAGTTATTCGACGTAGATGCTATACATACTGAAATATTTTTATAATAATTATATTATTTTCTGTACATTTCTAGTTCTTTGTTACGTAGTAAATAAGTATTAGTTTCACCATGATATAATATTCTAGAAAATTTTCACTGCTTTTATCAGCTTACTAAATAATTTAAAATCATTACTGCCTGCTGAAAAACAACAAAGACACACGACTCCAATTGTTCAAAACATTAGACCGTGGACACTTCTTCCTAGAAAGTGCGACCTACTCGTTCATTTCATTGAAAATAAAGCCAGCGTGGCAGAATTTCTTTCAGTAGCAATTGTCCAATAAGCATTAAATCGAGAACTTCTAAACTCAGGTGGATGCTTTGCAGAATTTGCTGAACCAATGTCGTAAGAAACGTTGACCGTGTCAGATTTAATCATGAGGAAGTTAATGCACGCTTTTATTCTTGGCGGAATAAATTGCAGGGTTTCTTACACTAGTGTAATGCTATTGATAGTCAGTTTTTAGAGACTGGCCACGGTTTGGATCAAATTTGGGACACCTAAGAAGCCGAAAAGCAACTGATACTGACCATATTCAAATTACGAACTATTAAACATTTTCCTGGTGATATATGAAACTAAAGATTGTCCCCAGCTGTTCAGAGTGCAAGATGCAAGATCAGCAACAGTAACAACTTTGAAGAAACCAGTATTATTGAAGGGTTTGGAAGTGAGATAAACATTTTCAAATTCGTTGTTCATTATGTACACCGTTGATCTACTTCTAACCAATGAAGTGAATAAATGACATCACTCTGAAATTAAAATAATACTTTCTATATGGAAGACAACACTGAGATATGGCCCTTGTAGATTGTTTTAGGCGTCGCTCGGCTCTTTCAGCCCTTCTTCACATCAATTACTCTACGACCCTTACGACTGTCCTATGTGAGTTTTCAATATACCTCAACATCTCTAGCCCTGCCTAATGAACAGCGCACTTAAATAAAACATTCATTTCCTTTGCAAGATACGAATTATTAAAATAAATACCAGTGTACTTATCAATTTAGACCTTTATGTAATGTGTCAGAAGCTCCTGATGACCAATCCTTCCTATCTCTAGTGATGATATTGAAAGGCTTGCTAAACGTGACTTCTTTTTGGAGAAATTAGTCTGCCAGATTTTCGATCAGATGGAAAAAGCTGTTAACAATTTTATCAAGAAGAAACGCGATATTCAAAGGTTTTCTTAAATATCTCGAAAAGTCAACAATTCAGAGTGAGAATCTACACAGCTTCCGCATAAACCGTAAAATTATCTATAAAAGTATTCCTAACAACTATCTCTTAAAAACACATTTCATGGCAGAACAAATGTATTTGCTTACCTATTAATTCTTGTTAATTTTGTTTCTATGGATATAAGAAAGGTGTATCCCTTTGTTGTATAAAAAATCATGACGACGAAAAGATTATTTTTTCGTTTCCATAGATACAAAATAAGGTGAAATGATGCAAAGGTGCAATAAATTTGTGAGTGAAATTTGAGTACCTAACTAGCCTAACAAGAATATTAACATGACTCTACGTGACTGTACCCTATTGTTATGCATTACATCCCCTAAGAGGTGGAGACTGTTACGCCCATGATTAGTACTAGCTGAAATTAAGTAGAAACGGTTAGACAACCAGTAATACAAAGCCTGGATTCATTCATGCACGCCATCTCTATGACAGTAGTATGCTTTCTAGAAGTGAAACGTGATAAGTGAAGTTAAATATCAAGTAGTAAACAAAGTCTAAAGGTTAGTTTAGTTAATTAAAAAGTATTGTGTAGTTCTGAGAAGTTATTAAATAAAGTGTTAGTGGTTAACCCTTGTTAATATTATTCAGAACTTATGGATTTCTACAGGGTGTTTACTAGGGGTGGAAACACGCGACACCATTATATGTCCAGGCCAAAAATAGCAGACTATACCGACAAAATAAAGAACTAACCCACTCCGTTGGTTGACCATCACATACTCGACGCTGGCGCTGGTGTGGTGCAACATATAAGCCACGATTCTAAAGATACTAAGAGTTTTCAAGCACAAATGAATTACGTCTTGTAAAATGTATCAGGGTACACCTCAAAATGCCTTAAAAAATGTTTCCTCACTAACAGACTACGTTCAACAAATTTCCCACAAATTGCATATTTTACAACTGGGCGAAAGCCCGCTAATAATCACGACGTAAATAAGGAAATATAATACCCTATTTCGAACTAGATACACCCTACCATACCAGACGTTGCTAATTTTCCGGCAACCGTTAAACTATCTTTCTCTAAATCTTACTCTTTTATTGTGATAAATTATATTTCTCTTTGTTTCCTTTTTGTTACTGTTTATTTTTAAAATTAGTTTTTTCAGCAACACTAAATTGTACCAAATTAATATAATATATTTAATTAATATACATATTATTTTCTATAGATTAAGCGGAGTGACATTTCCCCAACATTTATTAGTACAGAAATTCATTTCTTAGCATTTAACTTTTATTCTTGTTTTAATAAAAAAAAGACAGCCACTTTAATTCACGTCCTACGAGAGGAGTTTAGATTTTAATTATATATGTTAGGTTAAGGCCCGACTGCACCGCGGATGTCTGGCTGGTTTGGGATGGACTGTTGGTCTTGTTATGCATTTTATTTATATTTATAACAACCGTGATGATGATGACAATGACTAGCCCAAGCAAATTAAATACCACCAAGAGATATTTTCACAAATAAGATTTCACAAGTGGCCGATATAAAAAAAAATGAAATTGCATTAGGGTACCATACACAGTATGATGCACCCCCCTTTTGCAGGAAGAAGAACTTATTAGAAATTATAGTAACAAAATAAGGATACAAACAATAACAAGAACAGTGCTATACTCTCAATCAGAAAGAAGAGTACATCTAAGAACAGCTACGGCGTTTCGGAGTTATTACTCCTCATCAACGAAGAGTAGCATAAAGTATGTTGTTATGTGAGAAACAAAACCAAAGGTAAGAAAAAAGTATAGAGTACTCTTATTATTACGACTATTAATACAATTATAAATCTGCAAAATTCACACTTCATCTATGGACTCCAAAAAACATTTTTCATTTCACAAGAGCTTTTTTAGGTTTCTCTGTTTGTGTCATATTAATAAATATTATGTTGGCATAGTTCTTTTAGATTTTTAGGCTTTAGATAGTATATTAGACAATTTTCGTAGATGGATCTCACTTGACACGAAATTTTTGACGAACGAGATATCAATTATTTTTTTGCAGAACGAACGCTGATTTTGTTTATTTAAGTGTGATGTCATTATGTGCTAGAACCGAGGCAAAGAATGGTCGAAAATATAGTTTTTCATTGTAATTTGAGGTTTTTTATGTACAGTGTTTACATTTCTAAATTATATCAAAGACACTTTATTTTATACTTACCCTCTTCTAAATAAATAATTTTTTTAAAACAATGAAAAACAGCAATATTACATCTGTGGCATGAGAATTAAAATACAATCATGAAGATTAAAAAAAAAAAACAAATAAAACAAACTATTACTTTGAATATTAATTAAAACAGGAAAACCAAATAATTCTAGGTAATAGTGCTCTCACATAACATGTTATGGATATTTTAGCTTATGAAATGTTTTATAATTCGCATGCTTATATTCATGAGTGACTCCGCTATAATATGAGCTTTTTCATTCGTATGTAATTGGATTTTATTGGTGCTTTGCTACTAATTGGTATTTTTCTTTTTCACCATATTGTACCACAAATTCGAAAGATTCACAATAAAATGACGAGAGTGTGATGTATATGTATTTTTACCAGATGGCGTTACGCAATACAAATGAGGGTAATGAATCATATCTACTGGATTTACCAATTTAAATAAGTAAATTAGAACCAGACAAATAATTTTAATACGTATTATCATAGCAAATAAAATGTTCTACAGGAAAAAAACATATTAACACGCTGAACGCAAATATCGACCTGAAATTATCTGTGTAGGTATTGATTGTAGATTATTTCTTGTAAACAGGATAATTTCTGTTAGATTTAAAATTGATATGTGTAAGGTACTTATACGGGGTGATTCGTGAGGAGAGGGTCGTACTTTAGCAAAATATAGACAACATTGAGCTGATCTCAAATTCCCAAGCAGTAATGGCTAAAGCGGCCTCGTTTTCGAATTACAGGATGTTTTATATTTTTTGGAAGAATGAAATTTTGTATTTTGTTTACAGTAGTCATTCACCATCTAATGCCTGGGATATTAATAAAATATCAGGGCCGGACCCAGAATAAGAATATTTTTAATTTATTATTTTAAGTTATTCCTAGAAAATAAGACTCTGTATACTGTTTATAAAATATTTGACATTAAAATATTAATTTACACCTAGAAATATACAATATCCCATAAAAAAATCTTTTGGGACCATTTCATTGTTTAAATAAAAAAAATAAATTGTTGAGGGTTCAATTTTTTTTCTTTAAATGATAAATTGAGAGAAAAAAGTCACTCTAGGGATTAAGTACATATCATTTTTTTGTTCCCTATCTGCACTAGCAAAAGGTGGTGCAAACAGGGATAATAAAAAGTCATCACATATACCTGGTGAAATAAAAAAAATATTTTGTAATGAATGTGTAATTAATAAACTTAACAAAATAATAAATAATAAAAATTAACAATTTAACCAGAACATAAGAAATCAGTCAAACTTACTAAATCCAATTAAATTATTTTGTGTGTGTGTGTGTGTTTATGTCTTAATGGCACTGGATATATCCAACTAGCCAGTCAATTTTATAGTATAATATTGTCTATTATACATATACTGTAATGTTCTGAAATGCCAACAATAATATTACATATATACATTTTTTTTTTTTTAAGTTCTCTAATATTCTAAACTTAAAGATAATATAATTTAATTACTGTTAGTATTGTTAGCTTATGTGTGTTATGATAAAATCTTTTTTTGCTTGTTTGTATTTTGCATTTTTTCCTTTTGTTTTTTTTCTTGTTTTTTTGTATTGCTTTTTTGTTTTTTTTTTGTTTTTTTGTTTTTTTTGTTGGTTTATACAATTTATACTTTAGTGGTCCTGTTTCATTCAAATTCTTTTTTTATTTGTCTTTTATTATTATTATTTTTTTTGTTTTTTTTTTCATCTTTTGTTTTTTTTTTTCTACTTATATACATTAGACTCTTCATCAGCTGATGTTACACAAAAGGTGTTAGTATTTTAACCTATTGTTATTTATTTAATTTTAATTATACCTATTATTTAACTGACAATCAGTAATTAAATTTGTTTATAATGTGTTTTAATAAAATCATATAGTATGAAATAGGATTTTTTGTTTTCTACTGAGAGTAATGTAGATATGTTCACTGGTAATTGAATTTTTTCTTTAACTAGCTGTTTGTACAATTTATCGATATTTCCTTCTTCTAGAATGCATTCCAGTAAAATATACTGCAGGTCAGCGATTTCGTCACATATGCATTGTGCGTTGTCCGTCATATTCATTTTGTATTTATAGGCAGGGGTTAAGGCATGGTTGCTTCTTATTCGGCATATAATTTGTACGAAGTGCCTGTTTGTAATGGATTTAAACCATGGAGTGGTGGGAATTTGCGGTTGGATATTTTTATAAAACTTGCCTGTTTCCGATTCTTCATACTCACGTTGCCAAGACTCTCTCATGTTTTGTTTCAGGGTAAAGAATAAGTCATTTCTAGGTGTTCTGATGTTTAACATAATTAATCCTTGTTCTGTAGCTTCCTTTGCTAGTTTATCGACAATTTCGTTGTTTATCAAACCTGAATGTCCTCTGATCCACGCAAGGTGTATAGTTTTAGATTGCTTTCTGGCTTCATAATGAATTAATAAAATTTCAGTAATTATATGATTTGTGTAGGTGTTTGGAGAGACATTTTTAATTTTTTCAATTGCACTCTTGCAGTCGGTGAATATAACGTATTTGTTTTGGTTAGAGTTTAGACTTAATTGGAAAGCTTCTTTTATTGCCAAGAGTTCTGCACTGAACACAGACATGTTAGTTGGTAACTTATATTTTATAATTATTTTTTCACGTGGGTAAAAAATTGCGCAGCCCACTTTGTCTTTCAGTTTGGATCCATCTGTATATATATATGTTCAAAGTCATTCCATTTCTTTGATGTGTCATCTTGAAATACGTGTTGTATTTGTTGATTTGGGATATGATTGTAGTCTTGCAAAACATATGTGGTTACAGGTTCTTCAAATATTTTGTAGGGAATTGAGAAATTCGGATGTTTATCTGTTTTTTGTATTTCTTCTGTGTATTGTGACATGTTCGTAAAGCTGTCTACTAATAGAGGAAGTTTTTTAATATTCCAGAATTTGGTGGTTTGACAAAATATATTAAGATGGCAGATTTTCCTCAATAAATTACTGTTTTCAGACTCTAGTTTTAAAATAAATTTGTTGCAAATATATTGCCTTCGTAGGTTCAAAGGAGGTTCAGATGTTTCCGCTTCTAGTACGATACGAGGAGTACTCGGTAAGTAGCCTATTGAAATTCGGAGACATTTATTTTTAATCTGCTCAATTTTCTTTAAATATATATCAGCTGCTGACCCATAAAACATACATCCGTAATCCAGGATAGATCTCACTAAAGTTCTATAAAAAATTAATGCAACATTTGGATCTGCTCCCCACTTGTGTCTACAAAATGTTTTTAGAAGGTTAATGGCATTTTCTGACTTCTTTATTATATGGCTAATATGACTTTTCCAGTTCAATTTTTGATCTAATATGATACCCAAGAATTTGATGCATTTTCTATATGGAAACTGATAGTTATGTAGCTTGATGTGTGTTGGGGGTTGATATCTTTTTCTAGTAAATGTAATTACAGACAGCAGTTTTGGTTTCAGATATTGTGAAACCCATTTGTGAGGACCATCTGTCTACTTTTTTCATGGCGTAATGTAACTTAGTGTTGCACATTTCTATAGTTCGTTCTTCAGAGTAAAAACAAAAGTCGTCTGCAAATTCTAATATTTTTACACTGGTACCCAGGAGATATTGTAGGTCTTGAACATATATTATGTATAAAATTGGGCTGAGAATACCCCCTTGGGGAAGTCCAAGGGATGTCTGTCTGGGGTCAGATAGGTGTTGATTGATTCTTATATATATATTTCTATTTTGGTACAAATTATATATATTTTCTATAAATAATCGTGGTATTCCTAGTGCGGACATTTTTTCTGTTAAGATATTTAAATTGACGTTGTCATAAGCTCCTTTTATATCGACTAAGACAGCACTAACAGAGTTGTTCTTGGAAAAGGCGATTTGAATGTCTGTGATTAAATGAGCAACATTTTCTAGAGTGGATTTTCCGCGTCTGAACCCAAACTGGGTAGGTGGTAATAATTGGTGGTATTCCAGAAAGTGTTCCAGGCGGTTTTTAATTAGTCTTTCGTATGTTTTCAATATGCAAGAGGATAGGGCGATGGGTCGATAAGATTCCGGTTGATTAGGTGGTTTTCCTGGTTTTAGTATTGGAATTACTATATACTTGAACCAATCTGATGGTATGGGTTCCTTAAGCAGCCATATATTATTGAATATTGTTAATAGAACTTTTTGTGACTCTGATGGGAGGTTCGAGAGCATTGAATAATGTATATTGTCTATACCAGGAGAAGAATTGTTGTTGTGTTTGAGAGCTCTGTTAAGTTCTGTTAAGGTGAAAGGTTCTAGAAGGTGGTGTGTACTTGAATCGATGAAATTTATTTCCTTTATGTGTGGAGAATATACTGACGGAGGAGTCAGATTTAAGTGAAATTGTTCTATCCATTCAGAGTTTGTATCAATTGGTATGCTGTTGTTCTGTTTAAATTATTTTGAATCAGTCTATTTTCAAAGTGACCGCCGCTAAATTCAATACATTTTCTTGATCGACTTGTCATTTCATTTACGCTTTTTCTAACAATCTCTAAATTGTTTTTAATTTCATTGCAAAAAATGCTCAATTCTTGCAATCAACTGCTCTCTGGTATTTATTTCTTCTTTATATACTTCAGTTTTTAAATAGCCCACAAAAAATAGTCAAGGGGTGTGAGATCCGGTGATCTCGGAGGCCATGCAACGGGACCACCCCGACCAATCCATCTATTTGGATATTGTTCATTCAGATAGTTTCTGACTCGTACCGAAAAATGCGGCGTAGCTCCATCATGTTGAAACCACATTCCTCTTGTGTTTACATTATTTAATAAATTTGGCAGGGTATGTTGTAAAAAATCTAAATAATTGTTACCATTTAAGCGACCTACAAAAATATGAGGACCTATGAGAATTGAATATTGAATATCCCACACCACACATTTACAGAAAATCTATGTTGGGAATTCTTCGTGACTTCAAATATGAAAATTTCGAGTATTATTTATACCATCACGGGTAAATTGAGATTCATCGGTAAACAATACTCTTAATATAGATCGTCTATGGGATAAAACCCAGCGGCAAAATGTTAACCGAAATACTTCATCACCTGGCACCAATCGTTGGATAATTTGAATATGATAAGGCTGCATTTGTTCGCCTTTAATAGTTCTCCAAATTCAGGTTTGAGAAATATTTAATTATTGACCGATTCTTCTTGTGCTGATTTTTGGGTTCTGGTCAACCATATTTACAATCAAATATTTTTCTTGCCGGGTCTGCCTAACAGGACGTTCTATTTTCATCATTGAGGAAATGGTTCCAGTTTCAAAAACACTCTATAAAATGTTTTATAATCTGGTACGCGTTGATTTCCAAACCGGCGTCTGTATTCCCTTTCAGCAGCTTTTGCATTGCCATTGCAATATCCATAGACAAAAACCGTATTTGCGTATTCTCTACTCGTGTATGTAAAAGGCATGATTTAGAATTATAACAAGACAATATTGTAACCAGTAAAGGCAACAGTGGTAACGTGACACTTCTTAATTACAGTGTGACTGATTTTTGACAGGTACCTACTTGATTATTAAAAAGTACGTAGCCATAACTTTTAAAACAAATGTAATGGCAAGACTAGATGATTGTAACAATTAATTACTCTTGCAATGAATTAAATATTGCTGAAACCAGAGTTTGGTGAACTACCTTTTGGTAGTGCAGATAGGGAACAAAAAAATAATATGTAGTTAATCCCTAGAGTGACTTTTTTCTTTTTTCTCTCAGTTTCTCATTTAAAGAAAAAAAAAATTGAACCCTCAACAATTTAATTTTTTTATTTAAACAATGAAATGGTGCCAAAAGATTTTTTTATGAGATGTTGTATATTTCTAGGTGTAACTTAATATTTTAATGTCAAATATTTTATAAACAGTATACAAAGTGTTATTTTCTAGGAATAACTTAGAAATATTTTTACTCTGGGTCCGGCCCCGATATATTACTATTATCCCAGGCACTAGATGATGAATGACTACTGTAATCAAAATACAAAATTTCATTGGATTCCGCTTACGCATTACTGATATATGGTGAAAAGAATATTCTTCCAAAAAATATAAAACACCCTGTATTTCGAAAACGGGGCCCCTGTTTGTTTGGGGATTTAAGATCACCTCAATGTGGTAGAGTACCGCCCTCTCCTCATGAATCACCCTGTATAAAATAGAATGATACATTCTTTCTATTGAAATTGAGCTATATCCGTCATATAAAAAAATCGCCAGGGGCGTTAAAATAGAATAGATCTTAAAAATGGGGTTTTCAGATTAGTTTTCAACTTGCTTTTTATTCAAAAGTAGCCCAATCAGAAGACTTCATGGAATAAGCGAGATTCATTGTTTTTGGTCCTATTCGTTGACGGAATGAATTGAAAAATCAATTTGTAGGTACAATTAAAGGAACATTAAGGAATATTTTTAGAGGGCGCCACCGATTTTTACGCGTTATTTCATTAGAAAAAAGTCGGGTTAAATTTGCAAAGATATAAGAAAACAAAAATACTTATATACCTAACAATGCAATAAAAAATTATTACATAGTTTTTACCGACTTTACCGAGTAGCTTGTTGAAACTAATAAGGAACTACCATCGAGCTATATTCTACAGATCAAGAGATTTCATATAAACCGTTTGGACCATTGTGGACCAATGGCTGAACGAACATAAGTGAGAACTTACACATGAGTCGTATAAATAAAAATATTCCTTTTTTATTAATAAGTTGGTGTATTTTTGTAGTTACATTTCAGAAAAAGGATTATATATATTATTATGCGTTCAGGATGTAAGAAACAGCAGAATATCTTCAATCTATTCAATCTCAAATACATATTTTTTAATATTCAGTACATTTAATCAGAATATAGGAGCAATATTGTTTTCCAATGAAAAACAGATGTTACATTCATGTTCGAACTTAACTATAAATCTTGGAGTATTCCTCCAGTATGACTTTTTTAGTTCATTTTCCCATTTTAGTATCTCTTTCGTTATATGTTCGTTAGATATGCTACAATTTCTAGTAACCAAGGGACTTAAACAAGGGTGCTGTATATCCCCGAAATTTACCTGGAACGTGCATTAATGGGCTGGAAGAGAAAATGTCATAATATGGGCATACTGATAGATGACACATCAACACTCTACACCTTATTATTTGCAGATGTTCAAGTTGTTGCACAACATATCGATGATATGGAATATATGACATGTAAACTTATTGAGGAATATGAAAAATGACACTTAGAGGTTAAGGTACAGAAAACGGAATACATGTGTATTGGAGGGCAACAACTACATCTTCTTCTGCCAGGCGGGCAAAAGATCAAACACTGCAATGAATATAAATACCTAGGCATGAAAATATCAAAAGATGAGACATTTGATGAAGCTTTTTCGGAAAGAAATACTCAAGGAAGATGAGCAATTTCAATTTTGAATAGCATTGTATGGAATCAACGTATAATAAAGAAAAATAAAATAAAAATATATGATTCAATAGTTAAAAGTATAGTTGCCTACAGTTGTCAAGTATGGCCATTGAAAGAAAAGACGAAAGAATATATAATAGCAACAGAAATGGACTTCTGGAGAAGATCTACTGGAAAATCAAAGAGGGAAGGGGTCACAAATGAGAGAATATGAAATACGATGGTAATAACAAACGACATTATAGATGATATAAGAGCCAAACAACTCGTATGGTACGGGCATGTTCAACGAATGCCACAAGATAGAATACCAAGGAAAATTCTAAATCGGAACCCACAAGGAAGTGGAAGACGGGAACGACCAAGAAAAAGCTGGAGAGAGGGTATTGACAATGAAGTTCGGGAGAAAGATTTGGACGATGACATGTGGAGAGACAGAGACTGGTGGAGATTAGGAATCGAAAGACGGCGCAGAACGTTATAAACCGAGATATATAGATAAGCTACAAAACGGTTCGGGTCAAAAATGGGACTTCTGTACCGTTTCAAAAAGTCATCAGCTAATTAATTATTTTGTGTTCCCTCGTGCTCTGGCACTCACATAAGGTATCTTTGTTGTCTTTTATCAATTGCTTCAGAAATTGTCTGAATTTCAAATTCAAAAATGTGAGATCTGAGATCTTCAATGCTACCTAGCTATCTGAAAGTATATCAAGATATACGATCCAATGTCTTCATAGTATAGATCTCTACCTGGAAGGACAGTCTGCAATTAGACCCCGCTGGGTCCACATCAATCTCTGCAGTCAATTCTGATCCATATGTGTACCAGATGAGTGATCCTTTCTTCACCTGCATCGACCTTACTCATTTGATGACTCTTTCTCAGCACATTAAAGAGACAATGAAGTCCTGCTCGGTTGATATGGAGTCAGCGAGTTTTGTTATGGACTCCAATTGAATTAGCTCCCAAATCCTTTAGTAACCAACCAGATCGCCTGATTTGAATATGACTGTCTGATGCAGCATTGGAGCACAAGTCCTGCCTTCTTTCTCACGTATACATATAGAGGAAGAAGGTCTGGCATTGCTCCTATAACTTCTGTGGGACCGGACCACTTAGGCAAGGCGTTGCAATTTCTGCAACTTTCAGTGCGTTGTTCTTCTTTCCCTTATGGTCACGAAATATATGCTGCATATGTCACCTTGAGCTTCATAACTGAAAGATAAAACTAGGAGATCATTTATGTTTCAGACTCTTCGGATTTCAATAACCACGGTGGCTTTGTAAGTGTTCTTTCTAGATATGAGTTCTAAGTAAGTTTTTTTCTTGACACATTTAACTTTATTGGAAATTTGCAGTACTGTTCCAATTAAACGTCGGAGAGCTCAACCTTACTTTTCTCCTTTTGGAAAAAAGAACAATAACTGTTTTGCTCGAATTGACACTAAGGCCCTATCACCATTCTGGTTTCTATGGGAAAATGTTGACACGTCCAGTTGAAACTGAGCCTTCTTGAGGTAGGAACCAACCATTAGATTAGATTTTAGTTAGAGGAGCTGGCGATTGGCCTTGCCTACTGCGACCAGTAGAGGTCTATTGTAGTACTCCTACTTTGTGCCTTAGGGCTCCTTATCCAGACATGTCCTTACTAGACTTTCAGTCTGCTTGATAAGGAGCTCCTTGGTGAAGTTATCAGCCCTTCGTTTCTATTTTCTCGCCAAGCCGTCTCAGTCCAGTCAAGGCTATTACAGCTCGTGACATAGAATGACGTACCTGAACGGGAACTCACCCATTCATGCGCTGGACCCGACCGACGTAGCTTAACTTTGCCGATCAAGTGTCGGCACCTGAACTGGTGACCGTACGAGGAACTGTTAGGAACCACCCATACCAAATACCACCCCGTGGAATTGAAGTGCAGTATTCACCCTATTTATTTCGGATACCTCACCCACACTATACATCTACTGTATACAATTTAAAAGAATATACACAATATGCAAATAAAAATATGTCCATTACATGCCTTTAGAATTACTGATCACATTTGTTATGTGATCAGTAATTCTAAAGGCATGTAATGTGAAGTAGAAGACAGATTATAACTTGAAACTGAACATAGTAGCATTTTTACTAGCTTAACACACCACCGAGTTAAATAGTTGGCAAACGCCTGGATAATAAATATTTCATTAACGATAATGAAATAGAGTGTTAAGTGGGCGGACCCACCTCTTTAATAACAATTTCCACATTGATGGACACGAATGTATATTCTAATTAAATTCAACAATTGAGTTACTGTAGTTGGCGATCCTCGAATCGCGTCACCGCTCCCATAAAGTGTTTGTGGAGAATCTAATTGATTAGTAGACTGCAAAATGTGTTGATAATTTTTTATCAGAAAATACTTCACTCTGAATGTCTTAAATTATATTTTAATATGTATTTAGATGACATGTAAAAGTAGTCCCTGAATATTTGATTTATGTAGGTCGTGAAATAAAGCGAGTAAAATAAAATCGTTAGTAAAACCAAAAGCGTACACCTCGTAAATTATTTTATCCAATAATAGTACAGGGCAAATAGTTTTCAGTTACATAGGAATACATGGCTGGCTAATTCTTTGCATCCGTGTATAATAAATAAGTAATGCATACGTTATGAAATGAAATTGTTTAAGGGAATCACCTATCTGCTAGACGTAGGCGCTAAAAGAAATGAGGGTCACAATGTACTTTTGCATGCTTTTAGTAAATATCATTTTACAAGAAATAAAATTGTGATTTTGTGTATTAAAATCGTTTTTAACTGAGTTTTTTATTTGTTTCTCAGAATGCTCTTAATTTTATTATTGTAGAAAATGTAGTTACTTGAAAGTAACTCAGAGAATACACTTTTTAACAAAAAATAATACTCTTTTTGTAGGTTATCAAAATACCTTCATTATGATTATTTTTTTTTTTTGTTTTAATAAAAGCTTCCTGAGTTATGACAAGACACATCTAATTATTATTATTAGACCAGCCTATATTTTCCAGTAAATAAACCGGAAAAAATGTGTCAAATGTGTAAAAGTTGGGAACAGCACCGATTTTAAAAATTCCTTCTGCGTTGTGTTGCTTGAACTCTCAGGATCATTAGTCACCAGTAACATTTTTGCAGATGGACAAAATGGGGGAGTTATGGGGTTATAAGCCCCAAAAATGGCCGAAAAGTTAAGCCTTGAAAACTGAAAACTTCGGCCTGAAAATCTCTACTCGGGGGTTTTCGAAATCGCTGATCACGAATCGGAGGTCTAATCTGGGATATTCAAAATGGAAGACCGGAAGCAGAGTCAATTTCTCAGGAATAACTCGTACTTTTTTCGTTTTTGGGCTGAAAATGAGTACTCGAGGGTTTTCGTGGTCGATAATCATGAATCTGAGGTAGAATCTAGGAAATTCAAAATGGCGGACCGGAAGTAGAGCCATTTCCTCAGAAAAGACACGTTTTCTCCTATTTCTGTGATTTTGAAAAAAAAATGTTTATACAATTACTCGATATGATATGAAGAAATGAAAAAATTTTAATGAAAAAGTTTATAATGCATGTTTCTGCATTATTAGGAAAAAAGTTAAGAATTATGGGATCGGACCGTTTTTTTTTAAATTCCCTCGTTAGCAGTGTGCCTTCACCCATTGTCGGTATATTATCCCCCTACAGCTTCTCTTTTATAGATTGCTGCAGTATTTATTGAACGTACAAACATACTTTTTTGAAATCGTCAAATCATTAAATATAAATAATATATAATACAAGCAAAATGTAATTTAAGAAAAATAATAACAGCATTTGCAATGTATTATCCTTCAGTTTTAACATAATTTAAAAATCCACATCGCAGTATGCGCATTTTATATTTACACAAAAAATCCGCAATCGGCGACCTCGAGAACCCTCAACTACCCATTTTCAGCCTAAAAACGAAAAAATTACTGGGTTTTCCTAAAATGGTTCTACTTTAGGGCCGCCATTTTGAATTTTCTAAATTGGCTCTCGAATTCGTGATCGGCGATTACAGATGTCATTTTCAGCCGAAAAACGAAAATAATACGAGTTTTTCCTGAGAAATTGACTCTACTTCCAGTCCGCCAAGTCCACCGAGTACACATTTTCAAGGCCAAAATATCCATTCTCATTTTTTCTGGAAGATGGCCTGATTTCGGGGCCTGCTTTATGAATCTCCCAAATTGGACCTCAGATTCCTGATCAGCGACCTCGAAGACCTCCGAGTACAGATTTCCAGGCCGAAATTTTCATTTTTAATTTTTTTTTTTCACGATTTAATTCTTAGGGCATTTTTGGGACTTAACCTCCATAACTCTCCCATTTTGTTTGTCCGCAAAGATGTTAGTGGTGAAGAATGATCCTGAGGGTTCAAGGAATACAACACACCAGGAACTTTTAAAGTCGGTGATGTTTTCCAACTTTTAAATAATTTCCGGCTTATTTACTGAAGTAATATGAGTATCGAATACATTTCGGACGAAGTTTTTTTGCAAGAATCAGTTCAGAAGACACTACCGATTATGAAAATCCATGTTACCAGATGGTAACCTGGTCTTATATTGTTTAATACAATTTTGTTTATAACAAAAGGTAAAATTACATTTTTTCAAAGAAATTTTTTAAATATTTTTTGACCGATTTCCAAGAGAAAACGTTCGATAACGTATTTTCGTAAGGTTCATATTTTCATTATTATTAATTTTTTATAATTGAAAAATCACCAATTTCTCGTTGTTGGTCACATTTTAACATTGGAAATGTTTATATTCTTGTATATGGGGTAGAGTTACCAGTTTTTGTTCAAGGTCAAACGACAGCAGTGTCGAGGTCGACTGAGATTAACGTATGCAACGGCTGATATACGCAAATGTAATATGAGTTGCATATATCACAGGGGGTCAAGTTACTAGTTTTAATTTAAGGTTGAAATGCAGCGATGTAGTGGATCATGCTTAAGTTGAAAAAGTTTGCTTTGTGTATGGTCTTATCATTTCAAACGTCCCGATGATTTTAAGGATTGCGAAATTTGTGATTTTTTTTTGTTGAAATAGGCTTAAAATGTCATACAACGAGATTTTAAATTTGAGCGAACAAAAATATTTCTCTTTGTCTGTCTGTCGGTCTGTAACTTTATTTGTGAGCACGTTTTCTAAGGAACGGATTAAAACATTGACTTGAAATTTGGTACACATGACATGACGTATCATGACGAGATCTGGAAATAGCTTAGGTATGTTTTGAGTTGATTCCGGGAAATAGGGAAAATAAGTAAAACAAGCTGGTAAGAGTATAGAAATTTGGGATTGGTACATACAAAACTAGGAGCCAAGGTATCAAATTTTTTTCTTTGTCAACCGAATGTATTGTACTGACATCTGATTGAGATGATTCAGTTGAAGCGGTGAGGGGCGTAAGTAGAGGAAAATAGAGGAAAATAATTACAGCAACTCAATAAGAGTCCAGAAACTTCATCCTTTAAAAATACTTGAATAATTAATCTGGATGTGGAAGTAGTCATTACTTAGGCAGCGGTTTTTCAAATTGTAGGAGTTGTGTCAAATTATGCCAACGGAAGTGTGGATTACAAAATTGACCATTATGGGAAAATTATTGTATTGTCCGCGACATTTTATAATATGCCTAATTAAAAAAAATATATATTAGCTTTTGAAATAATCATTTGGAGATATTTACCTACAAGTAAAATATTTCTTCTCGAACTGAAAATGCACGTTTACAAAGTTAAATCATCTTAGTTAATTACAATTAGAAACAAACAAACAAAAAAAACACATTAGAGACAATTTTATCACCTATATAAATGCATTATAAATTTTTTGCAATACAGGGTGATCCATTTAAAATAACAAAGTTGGGTGATACATCCGGTGTAAGCGGAAGTAACACATGCATGAAAATATTTTCGTTAGATCCGCCATATTCAAAAACCCCCTTATAGCAATTTTTAAATTTCAAAACTCGACAGATCCCAAGAAACGTCTAACACCCGCTTTCCGTGATTAACCTTGTATGTTATTAGTTTATATGCGACTGTAGTTTTAGCCAGCTCTGTATATAATAAACTATTACACCAAATTTTTAATTATGTTCACTGTATTATAAACGCTATTCCCAAATATTTGTTTATTAGGAAAATTTTTTCAAATGCGATTTTTTCGAAGATTGCTAATTCTAGAAAGAAAGTTTCAAGTAAAAAAGTTGTCGCCCACTTGTACCTTTACTTCTTAAAAATAATCAAGGACAAATTGTTGATCACTAATAACTTGGAAGCTAGAACTAAATTCAGTGCAAATAGCAAAATGGAAATTTTAATGTGTATAAATAAAAGTTGGTGAACTTTTCATCAATAGCTCCTGAAATATTTAGTAATAGCAATAACATTCGCATTTTTCGTAGGTTCTAATATTTTTAAGTTATAACCTGCAAAATTTTAATATAAAAATCGTTGACTAAAATGGAATTGGTTTAAAATATTGATTCTATTATCCCATTTATTGCATATACGTATACGCCGATTCCACTATGGTTTGAATAGGTCCCTCATGTGTCCGATGGACTATAGCGATAAGTGTAGCAGTTTGTCTCTGCCAGAAGTTGAACATGTATTAGTGGTGTATGAAAACTTTTGCAAAAAACCACAGCGGAAGTATTATTAAGAGCAAAGTTTTCTTTCTTTTCCCTGCTGATGTAGAAATACAATTAAACGTATTAACGTTATAACATGTATTAATGGAGAAAGATTAAGAAATCTGTGCAGTAATATGAGTAGTGTATATTATATTTTTAAAGGACGCTTTTGCTTCAAAATTAGCAAGTCTTAATAGTGCTCATTTAAAATATATGGTAACAGGAAGTTGACATAGACTTGAAGTATAGTTCACGCCCTCTCCCCAGTTACCGAAATTGAAAATTTTCAAAGACACCCTCCTACCTAATTAGTACATTGCTTAGTGAAATACAAAGGGATATAATATGCCTATTAATCATTGGAAACTTTAAAGAAAGAGCAATATATTGCAATTTTAGTATACATTGATAGTATTCCTTGCAAGGCCACTTTAAATGTGGGTTAAACTTACAGACTGGCAAAGTACAGATGAAAAAGAACTTTATATTTAAACATATTGAAACGCAACATACTGGGAGAGATATTACTTTGTCGGGTAACTGTGTTGACCAAAATAAAATTGGTCATTTACAGTTGTTTGATTTTGTTTAATAACTTCGTGATATTTTAAGAAATTTACTATATATTACGCTATCATAAGGTTTATCAAACATTTTACATTAGTAGAAAATTATGTACGATCTTACTATCCTTTTATCTGTGATCCTAAAGATATTGAAAAAATCAGAAAAATAAGTTGTATAAAAGTTTAAGGAATTTTCCGATTTTACAGATACATCACAAACATATACAGTGTGAACCTAAAGAAACGCACAAAATTCATCTTTGGTATGTGTCATTTGTCAAAATAATCCTGGAACAGGTCGATTTAAGTTTTATAAATGCTACATTTTGTCACTACACCAAAATTTACGTCATTGGTTTTTGAGTTATGACGTCATCATATTTTTTTTTTAATGGAAACAGACATTTTTGTTTACTGTTTTTGGTGGTATATTCCTTTAGATTTCTGGTGATATGAAAAAAATTGATATTACCTAAGCCATTCTTTTGCAAAAAAAATATTTTTATTGATTAATACCTTACATAAGTAATTGTGAGAAAAGAATCATCTCCATGTACAATCAAATTTGCAAATACATGTATTTAGAATTGCCTAAATTTGATAAATTAAAGCAAGTTTAGCAAATAGAATTTCAAATGATAAGAGTAGTTTTAATTGCTCCGTCATTGACGATAGACGTGTCCTAGTACTGCTGTGAATTATTAAAGATCTTTGATCTTATTATATTGTTTTAAATATTTTTCTAAAGTCAATTAGTAACAATAAATTTAGTGGACAGTATAGAGTAAAAATACGGATGGTAAATAGTTTTCGGAATAAACTTGGGTAAGAATAACTTAATTACTTCATGGAGACCATTTCTAAAATGGCGTCTTCCGCTTTTTTATAGCAAATTTCATACCCCGTTGCTAACCAGGAGCGTTTTTATAATGAAGGGAGAATACTTTCATCAAACACCGGAAAATGTATTCCGTAAGTAAATAACTAAAACAAATATAACAAATTTAGCGCTTGTCACTTATTAGAAATTCAAACATATTTCATTTCATTTTAGGGTGTTTTCATGGCTCCGAAATTTTCGTTTTTTTATTTAATGGTTCTTCTTATTAAGGAGATACTTAATTTAAAGTAGAGTAGGATGCCCTCAGCATAGTTTAAACAAATAAATTATTGGGAGACATATAGGACAAAGTATACATGATTTTCTAAAGCCACTTTAGAAAAGTCCTGGATTATTTCAGCAGAGTACATGGAACTCCTCGGCTTGCTGCTGAAAAATTCTAGAACTTCAACGACCGTGGAGGAGCGGATTTTCTCATAGTCATACACCTTCGTTGGACAGGAAACCCCCTTCTTATGAAGAAACCCTCAGCTAAGTGTCACTACATAACTTGTTAAAATATTCTTATTCTAAATTTGTTTACACCACCTTATGTTTAACATACTATATATATTTTTACTAAAATATTATTGATGGTACTTGTTGTCTATATTGTTTCTCACGTATGTATTAAAATTTAGATTTGTTCATTTAGAATCTACCTGATTGGTTCATAAGCATATCAGTTTTACCTAGTTTTAAGTCCTCAGTTTTATTGATTTCTAATAAAATCAGTTTTATATTTTAGTTGATTGATTTATTTCATTGGTGTTATACAAATAACTATTCTAAAGTTGTAGTGAGCTAATAACAACTTCTATTTCTATTACATTTGCTAAAGTACGATTAAGACTCACCAACGCATTAAATTAAATTTGAATTTTGTATAAGATCTTGAAAATTCTACTATTGGTTAGTTTATCCGTTTGATAACTAATTTTCTGTATAAATACAAATTATAACTAAAACGGATTGGCGCCTATATCTTTCTCTCTCACTCTCTGGGAAAATTTCATCTCCGCAAAAAAAATAACAACTAAGGTGTGTTTGACGCTGAAATATTTTTATACCTACGGCCCATCCACCGAAACTTGAGCTAGGGGTGATGTATCGTAACAATACTTTTCTTTATCAACGATATATTCCATTATCATGTAACATGCTTTAAGCAACTCAAAAAAAAATATAAAGTAAGTATGGTAGAACGGTACAAACGATTTGGCATTGACCAAGACGGGTGTAGACACTTTGCACGCTGTTCTGAATCATCTCATTGGCAATTCCTTTCATTTTCAAGCCTTTCAATTCTACTATGGTATCCGGTTTGTTCAAATACACCCTTGACTTTAAGTAACCCCAAAGAAAAAAGTCTAAGGGGGTTAAATCCGGTAACCGCGGAGGCCACTCAATCGGACCGCGACGACCTATCTAGCTTCCAGTAAAAGTGTCATATAAAAACTGACGCACTGCTATCCGAAAATGAGGTGGGGCACCGCCTTGCTGAAACCAGACGTTTGCAGCAGCAATATCTTCATCTTCATTCTTCGGAAACATAACTGCTAAGGCTGGCACTAACTCAACTCGCAAAAACTGTAAATATTTTACGGCCGTAAGATTTTCTTAAAAAAAAGTCCCAATAAATGATCACCAATCATACCTGCCCAAGCGTTTACTTTGCCTTGTCGCTGTGTATGGACTTCTTGAGTCTAATGAGGATTTTCGCGTGACCAATACCTACAGTTATGCCGATGTACAGTCTCCTTTAAAGAAAATGTAGTTTCATTAGAAAAAACAACGTTCTTTAAAACAATTGGGTGTCCACCGCACAAGGTCATCAACTGTTCACAAAACTGTAAACGCCGATCTGGATCGTCCTCATTCAATTCATGGATTAATTGCACTTTGTATGGATGGTATTTTTCTTTTTTCAATAGACGTACAACAGAAGTTTGACTCACGTTATGATTTAAAGCCAGCTGCCAGATGGTGGCTTTCCGCACTTTCTAGAAGAATATTTAATTTGGTTTCGCTGCTTGTGCTAGGGCGACCAGATCGAGGGAGATCAGCTACACTGCCAGATTCATCATATCTACCACCAATCTACTTACAGTGGATCTAGAAATTTGGTTTTCGGGATACTCGAAATTGAAAACATCACATGCTTTCTGATGAGTTCTCAGCCTATCACCATATCCAGGCATCATCAAAAGTTCTATGCGTTCTCTTTCACTTAAACGTGGCATTGCATATTCTAGTTTTACACTGTCTCAGAAGTGTCACAAAACTGAGGTTCCACACGTGCCAGGAATAAAAAAGTTATCGATACCTTACATAAAATGGCCTGTACCTCTGTTGTTAAGATGATTGTTTTTATATTATTTTCTTTGTTTTGTTTTTATGTCAAATGTTTTCATGCTAGTTAAAACAAAAATGTAGGCAACAAGATTTATCAGTCCATAAGAAAGTGGAACATTACTTATGTATTTGCGAAAGGTAAGCTATTTTTACATAAAATGTCATTTTTCCAAAAGAATGGCTCAAATAATATCATTTTTTTTATATCACCAGAAAGCTAAAGGAATATACCACCAAAAACAGTAAACAAGGATGTGTGTTTCCATTAAAAAAAATTATAATGGCGTCATAACTCAAAAACCAATGACTTCATAAATTTTGGTACAGTGACAAAATGTACCATTTACAAAATTAAAATCGACCTGTTCGAGGATTTTTTTGACAAAAGACACATACCAATGATATGATGAATTTTGTCCGCTTCTTTAGGTTCGCATTGTATAGTTTCAACGACCTAGGAGTACTACACCAATACCAATACATAGACTGACAAAATATGAACAAAGTCCCAAATATCTGGCTATAAAAGCTTACAATCATTTACCAAGTAAATACAAGAACATGCAAGTTAAATATTTTAAATTAGAACTTAAAAAATTATTAATAGATAAGAGCTATTATTCTTTAAATGAATATTATGCTGATAGAAGTTTGTGATTGTACATTCTCTCTTGATCTTTTTTTTTAATATTATTGTTGCCGTAATCAACGTGTATTTGTTAACAGTTTTTTCTTCCATTGTTTTTATACTCTGTGCGTGTTCGTAATTGTACCCTTATTTGGAGATATTTTTTAAGTGTTTATGTATAGCTTTACATAACGATTTTTTTTTAATGACATACTTTATTAGTGTATACATTTTTTATATTTTTTATATTATATTTTATACTTATTTTATATTCTATTATGTAATATTGACTTATCCTATATCATGTATTTGTGATCGACAGGATTAATAAATTATTATTATTATTATTACAAGTTTGTACAACGACTAATCCATTATTTCGTATAACGTATGACACACGTAACAGCCGATGAACATATTGGTGTAATTTTTGCATATTAGTTCAAACAAAGCAAAAATGTTGAATTGTATAAGCGCTGCTCATAAACACAGAGAATTTTGTGATAATGCGTAATACCAAAATGAATATAGTGTGGATGTGTTTGAAGTGTATTTACAAATTTTTGACATTAGCTTTTGCATATACTTGATATTATCAGGTACCAGGTTTCATGTTCGAATTAGTGCTTTACATTTTTTTAAACAGTGCCACAATTTTGATATATAGGATAAGTATAAAGTATTCCATAGCTTTTCAACCAGCAAAAAGGGAATTTTTCCAAAAATCCGAGGTGAGATGTAGGAAGAACCCTAATATTAAATACGAATAGCCAACCTAACAATACAATCATTTTACATGTATCAAGTATCTACTAGCTAATTTACAAAAATCAAGTAGGAAATGAATTCACGAAAATCTAAATATATTTTAATTAAACAAATTAACATAAGCTTACGGCAATTGTAAGATTGCATTGTCCAGAAAGAAAGCATTGTAGAGAAATATTTTTTAACACATTTAAATATTTCGACTCTTGTTTACGTCCACGTGTATTTAACACTGCGACGTGGGTGTCTATCGATTCCACCTGCGAAATCACATAAACGTTTCACAGAGTTACGAAGACCCCGGAAATTCAGGCCCTTGCAGTTAGATGTATCAGCGTCCTTTGTAAATAAAAAATATTAAATATTTACTGATGGTGTATCTAAGAAATTATATAGGACAACATTAAAATACATTTGATAGAATATTTTACGTGGTGCAGTTAGGTAGGGAAGTTATAGTAAGTATATTATACTATATTTTCGATGAATTAATTTGACATGTAACTAGGTCAGATAATTGGGAGCTTACGCTAAACGTTATTTACTTTAACGGCCCTTGAGAACAGATAGCTAATTTGTAATTATAAATTAAACACTGGTTTTAGATGAATCAAGCAAAATATTATAAATACTAGGGTGTTCCTTATTTTTAGGCTTTCATTTTTTTTGGCATCACCCCCTAAAAAGTTTACATTTGATATAAGAACAACATACCCAAAATTTCAGCTTCCTGGATGAACCCCTCCCGTGCCGGATACTAAAGTTTCCGATGTGGTTATTCTACTTTATGCCTAAAAGTATTTATGCCTTAATTTATTTATGACCTAACCTATTTATGATTTAATCCTTAATTATGGGAAATATTTGGGTAGACCTAACCTGATTATGTAAATCAATGGATAGTTCTTAGCTATTTGTTTATTATAGGGGTATTCAAAAATTTTTGCTTGTCATTCGTGGTACAATGGTTGCTTTTGAAAGATTATTTGATCTATAATTGTTCGAGAAGATCTAAACTTTTACCTCTTCTTTCTGAATGAAGTAAATTTATGTTATCTGTATCTATGAAAGGGTTATTTTCAATACAATGTGTTGACTTTCCTGTATTTTAGTTGTCATTTAAAATCGATTGTTTATGTTCTTTTATCCGGTTCACAATGCTTCTACCACTCTGACCAATATAGACAGCATTACAATCTTTACGTTTGATTTCATATGCACCAGATTTATCAATTTTATTTAGTTTTTCTTTGTTATTAACCAAAATGTTTCCTAAATTCGTTTTATTCACACTTATTGTAGAGATACCTAAATTATTTAATTTTCTAGATATTTTGCTACTATATGTATTTTGGAACATAATTAATAAAACTATATTTTGTAGGTTTGTTAGGCGCAGTGAGAAATAATTTTTGAAGTAGTTTGCGTTGTTTGTTTTTGACCATGTTATCTATTAGTGAGTCGCTATATCCGTTATTTCTTGCAATTTGTTTGATTATATTTAATTTTCTATCAAAATCATCTTGATCTAATGGAAAATTCGTAAGACTATGTTTTAGAGTATGAAAGGCTGAAATATTAATTAGCCATGATTTTTGCGAATTATATAGTAGTAGGTTTGCGGCAGATCCTAAATTTTAACTGTTTGCTATGTTTTTTTATATTAATGTCTAGTTAAGTTTAATTGACTATTTCGCTCCGATTCCATTGTGAACTGAATTTTACTATTAAAAGAATTCAAGAAATTAAGGTAATTACTTAGGTTCCTTTCTGTACCGGTCTATATGCAAAAAATATCGTCTACATATCGAGTCAAATAGAACACATGTCTATTTATACCATTATTACTATTAAACATAGATTGTTCGATTTGACATCTTCGATTAGACTCTCAGTTGTTCTCGTACCTCTCTTGGAGAATGTTAGATTAAATTGACAGTATATTGTGTAATTTTTATTCCACCGTGTTTAGTCCTCCTGTCATCTATATTTTATTTACCAGTTAGGTTAGTTCCTCCTAACTTCCGTTCCTTCCTATAACTCCGCTACAGTCAGGTGGGCTTACTGGATATGGCAAACATCTGTCTATGCCACAATCATGTAGGAATTATATAGCATGGGAGTTCGATCCGCAGATGTAAGAGTTGAGTGGATCGAGGATGAAATTGGATAGTATATTCGGTGGTGAATTTCAATTCGACCGTGGTGCAGAGAAATTAAACATCAACGTAGAGAAACTAAAGTTTTATGTGGAATGGGAGGCAGCATCTATATGAGGAATAAATAAATGGTACCTGCCTCGTTATGCAACAGCCACACCATCTCATTATTAATTTTTAGTTAGATGTGGTAGTATAATAAAAATGAAATAATAATTCTTGTTAAACCGAGATGTTCATTAAAAAACCGTTAAGTATATTATGTTCACAAGGCGCTGGATTTTTTCGTCAAATAGTATAAATATACTATTCATTCTGTAAGTAGTTCTGAAACAAACATCTGTATGATCAAGTCGAAATAACACTTTCTCCTATTCGACGTTAGATACATTGCCACCCACTCTTCCTCCTGCTAAAATGAACTTTACAAGTTAGAAACAGACAAGAGACCAGGCTTAAATAAATTAGTAGTAGTTTACTTTTGAGTCCAGACCACATACTGACTAAAGCAGAACGCTCAAAGAACACGAATACCATAGAGAAAATTGTAAACCTTAAACAGATTAAATTATTATCCATCCCTAGATACCGACCTCCTTTGTTTTAGTTAATGTGTATTATAATCCATATAAACAAATAGACAGGGAGATAGTGACACAAAAGTTCAAGCAATTCTCTACATGTAAGACTCCCCTTCAGGGGTCGAATTTCATAACTAATGAAAAAATGATAGCCTGTTCTAAGGACGTCAGGTTGGGGCATTATCGCAGAAAACATAATCGAACTTGTCAGAGACACTATGGATTTCAAACGATTTTTTGCATAAAGATTCTTGTATTTGCCATACCGATCGAATGGGGCTAATAACCTGCCATACGAATTAAAACAAACTAATTTTTAAAATTTTGCTAAACTATTAGAAATCTGATCACGCCATTTCCGTGGGATGGTCAAATATTTACAATATTATTACGAAATCGTAATAATTTGTGCGGAATTTAAATGTTTTTTTACACGGTGGCATATATTTTTTTTGAAAATTCGAGGTGTACAAACCGTAAATATACAATTTCAAACGTATATCGATGGGACGAATTATTGAGTTTGAAATTAGAAAATATTGAAGATCGGGGCATCATCGCAGGACATCAGATTTTTTTTTAAATACGCAAACGGTAAATCTGTAAAACGGTATGTCAGTATCCATAAATTTGGTAGCATACCCCAAGAAATAGCTGCTTATTTGAAATTGCCAAACATTAAAGAATACACTGGACACTCCTTCCGTAGAACTTCCGCCACTTTACTTGTAAATTCTGGAGGTGATATCACAATGTTGAAGAGACATGGCGGTTGGAAGTCCTCAACTGTAGCCGAGGGGTATATTGAGGACTCAGTAGCAAGCAAAACTAGTATTTGCGAAAATTTTTTAACAAATGTAGTAACTAATAGTGACGCAAATCAAACCAGCAATATAAACAATGTTAGTAAAAAGGTAGGAGAAGAGGAGAAAGGATGGATTCTTATACAAAATTGTACTCATTTTACTGTAAATGTTAATAATAACTAAATGTCTGTTGGAAATGTTATTTAATTACTGTTTCTTAATAAATGTTACCATAAAGTGTCAAATATTTACTTATACTGATGACCAATCACTTTCCCTGCCTAGGCAGGGTTAATTGACATTAGTCAGTAAAGTTAGTACTTTGCTGTCAATCGGCCAAAAATTTTTTTATTTTTTAAAGTGTCACTTTTCCATTCTATCAATTTTAGTACTTATAGATCTGGAAAACCGACACATCCTCAGTACGACCATAATCGTCGAAGAGTATACGTGCGTTTTGCAAGAACCGTCTTTAATATTTGCGGCTCTATAGAAAATTTTAGAATTATTGCTTTTCAAAAATAATGATTTTTGAGTTGTGTCGTCATTTTTCCTCCGGACGAGCGATATGTAAGGGCCATCTTGTTTTATAACATTTCCCAGATGCTATATTACATAATATACTACGGCTATAGACGCTCGAACATCTTTCTCGAATTTTGGAGATCCCGGCTTATTGCACTGTGTATTTCTAGGTAAATATTAAATGCAGCTACAAGAGCAGTTTGTCAGGTGTCCCACAATTACATAAACGTAATATATATATAGGGACATTCTCGAGAAGCTGAACGTTTCGGAGACAAGTATGCATTTTATCCCTCTCTCTCTATCTGCTAGAGTGTTAGAGTGTTAGAATAGGATTGTTGGAATTTCCAGTGTTGCAGTTTCCATTCCAACACAGAATATTTAAAAATACTTTTAATTTTTATGCCCCATTTTTTGTTTCTAACTATGCTTATGACGGATGTTTACTGCTTCGAAGATTATTGCGTGACCATTCCAGTCGGTATCCTTACCCTATTGATATGGATAGACATGACGAAGAAGAGAAAGAGGAAGAGGAAGGTAAATATTGTAGAAATTTTTTTTCCAACTGATTATGTAATGAGCTTGCCTGGTATAATAATAGCTGAATTTGACTGGATTTATTTATAACAAATTAAAAAAAAAACAAATTTTCTTAAATAAGATGTGCTTGTGCTTAGATCAACAGTAATAAATTAAATAATTTATAGATACTGATACAAGCAGCGATGAACACAGCGACGAGGACGCTGATGAGAACGGAACTGAAGAGGCGATTGATGATGCTACGGATTTGATTACAGATGACGAATATGCACACAGTAGATCCGAAAAAGAAATGTCCAACAAAAACATATCGAAATAATAGTTATTAATTATATAAGGGGGTTAATATTTTAATCTATGAGAAGAAATATGCACTCGAGGCGCAGCCAAGACATTTTTTCTAGTGGATTGAATGGCTGTTAATCCTTGAATGTAATTCAACGTTTTATCCACAACCACGACCAAATTAGGAGCGTGAAATCTATATGAGAGCAGGTGAAAAATGATATTGAGAAACGTCAGATTTGACAAGTTTATTTTAACTAAGAATCTTTTGATTTTGAGCAAAAAATAGAAGGTTTAATTTGATTAATCCCGGTCAAAATGACAAGATCGTTCTTGATATAAATGTTAATGTTAATATTAATAATAATTGTAAATAAAATTATATAAAATCGAAGCGTGATATTATGTGTTTTGATCCACAAGCGTATTAAAGGTCCTTTAATCCACGGAAAATTGACGAAGTATACCTTCTTAATATAGTGGTCGTGAATAAACGAAATTAATATTGATGATGCATGTAATTCTTTTACTACAAGCTTTACGATATCAAATATGGGCTACTTCAAAATCGTTTGAATATTGTATTGGTTGCTGACATATCAGAGCGAATGTCGTAATCTCCAGTCCCATGGTCACAGTACTACGGGCTATTAAAAAAAAATTATATGAAAAAAAAATGAATAAAAAAGCCGTAGGTACTGTTATGAGTCATTTGACCTCTTATACCTGTTGTAGCTTAGAGACGTTTTCGAAAATCAGGTTTTCGAGTATGGCATCACTATAAGTATGACATAATTTTTCCGAAGAATATTTTTTTATCAACTTTCGAAAAATTGAAACGCTCTCCTACTGCAAACATTTGTTTCCTTCTCTTATACATCTTAACGCGAGTGTGGCAGTCTTCAGCCCTATGGTCACAGTATGGGCCTTTCTTAGGTAGAATCATAATGAAATAAACTCAATACAATAATGACATGCTGTAATAAATAGTCTCACGTCTTGTACAGTCGTATCTTCAGAATGTTTTGAAAAACAAGTTATTCCAGTAGGGCACCATTTTTGTACTTCATCATAAGTATATATGTAATTCATGAAATTTCCAAAAATCCAAGTGCCATACTGTAAAAATCGTTTTGCACTAGACCCAAAAATCTGCTTCTTTACGGCAGTATGGCAACTACTTAGAACCGTCGAAATGGTACGGCATGGTGATTTTTGTGAATTACTATTTGAACATGATTAGTAGGAAATGAGTTTACATAAAATAGTTTTGCAAGATTTTAGATATTAACCTGTTTTAATTAGTATGGCTGGCTATTAGCCTCACTCGATCGGTATGGTATTTCGCTTTCGTGGAATTTATCTTTATTGACTACCAGAAAATACAAGAATCTTTATGTAAAAAATCGTTTGAAATCCGTAATTTTTCCGACAAGTTCGATAGATAATTCTGCGATTGCGCCCCGACGGACATTCAGCGATCAAGCTGTCATTTTCGTTTCATTCATTATGAAATTCGACCCCTGAAGGGGTGCATACTTGTAAAAAATTATTTGGACTTTTGTGTCCCGGTCCAAAAGTCGTATAACATTGCACTTGTACCTTACCCTATTTTACAAACTTTCCTGAGTTGGTGTCGAGCCGATACAGTTCTATGACTGGCCGAGTACGTCTTAGTCAGGAATCAGGAACCACTAATTCGATCATAGGGTGTGCACTCGAAGACAGATTTTTGCAAAAATTCACACATTAAGTGGAATAAACCTTGCGTATCCAAATATAGCGGGCGCCATTCTACTGTCGATTGCGCTAAAACTTTTGTATTTCTGAAAATTGAGTAATTGTTCCTAGTATAATCAGGTTGAGTTCTGTGCATGGAGACTAGTACAGAGGCAGCCTAGACACAGATCAATAAAAATATTTTCACACAGCCAAGCGGCTCTTAAAGCCCTTGGATCCTACCGTTCTAACTCTAAAACGGTTTGGAATTGCCACGAATTGCGGGACAACCAAATTCATTGGACCAGAACTGGCACTTGGCATATCTGCAAACTCTTCCAAGGCTGCAATCCTAGCCTGGGATGAATTGAAACAATCCAGCACCAGCAGGAACTACCAGGATTAGTTCACTCAAAGGAGTTTATTACATATCCCTTGTAGTCAAGAACTAAAAATCTATTAGAGTTAAATGGGCTACACCTAAGAAATCTAATTGGCCTATACACTGGGCAGTGCAGATTAAATCATCACCTACACAGAATTAGACTGGTGGAAAAGGCCGAATGCCGTCTGTGTCTGGAGGATGATGAAACGGCAGAGCATGTTTTGTGTACCTGTCCTGCTGCAGAAAAAACAAGGTTCTCGCTGTTTCAGAAAGGGTGACTGGAGCCAGAGAACATTAACGGTTTCTCATCCAACAACATCATCGGCTTTATTAAAAAGCTGAATCTTTTGGGTGAACTATAACTAGGAGCGAACCACAATGGAGGTCTATTCTGGTTGCAGTGGAGGGTCTAATAAGAGCCCACTCACATATTAAACGAACCCGATCTATCTAGATTCAAGTACCAAATTATTTTCGATATTGTTGTTAAGTAAGTAAGTAAGACAGAAATTATTTAAACAAAGCGTAAGTATCCGAAAAGTGAGGTATAAATTCCTTGATAAAAAATCTACAGCAAAGTATGGATCAGTTCCTAGTGAAAGAATTATTTGCATTGCTTTATTGTTATAGAAAATATGATTATTTTTGTATAGCGTCTCGCTATTCTCGGTTACCGTGGCCGATCAGTGACTTACACCACAATATACTGTGATTGCAAAATAAGTATATGCTTATTACTTTTACACAAATATTATAATTTGTTATCATTGAAAAAAACATAATAATTTAAAGGTTAATTCATTTACGAATAATAATTATTATAGTATATAAAACATATTGATGAGATATAGAAACCAACGTAGAAGTAAATAAAATGAAATTTACTTCTTGTACATCGAAAGCAACCATCAATGATAAAAGTAAAATAATACACAGCTACGATGATGGCATTATCAGATTTGCTCCACAGCAAAATGAAACTGACTAGAACACTGCATGAACGACAAATTGTCTGGTAAGAAGTTGTGAATAAAAAAAGAAAATAATTTCATTGATGAAATAATTGGAATTAATTACTGAAGAAATAGTGTGTGCGTTACACAGTCTGGCAAGATACCTCAAATATTCGCATCAATTCATGGAATTAGATTGCCAGTTTTTTTTGGCTGAATATAATTGAGGACGATTGTTAATATGTATATAAATCAAATTTATAATAGTTGTTTGTTTATTGCAATATGTAGGCGTACACTGGGTGGAAAAGGTCGGATGGGTTTATTTCTGGCGCCTTTAACGCAACAGGATTAAAATTTTAGGGTGTTAATTAGTGCACAGGAGGATGTAATTCTGCATTATTGTCATGCCACAAACCCTCACCCAGCCGCCATCAGCTGCCTCTACTTCGATACTTTAAATAACCGTTGTATTTTGTTTCATTATTTTATTAATTTAAGGATACACGTTCGGTATGTGATCCAATAGAGCTTGCAACCTAACTTCTGCAGACGTAAAAGTGATTATTGTGTCGTCTTTATTAGGGTAACAAGATCTTTTGGCAGCACGTACAACCTTATATGAAGGAAATCTTTCTGGGTCTTTGGATCTGATCATGTTATATTGATGAGTAGTGAGTTTGGCTTTCACAATGCTGGAAAAAGCCTCTTCCCCAGACATCCTTTTCATTTGAGATTCTTTTAGTGCCTCGTAAGCTTGAATATACTTCGATGCTCGTGTGTGTGAGCATGTAATCTCCTCTGTTAATTTGGCTGCAGTTGGTTGTTTCAGAGCTCGCAAATACATTTTAGTAACATAATATGCTGTTTCTGCAAGCGAGGTGGTCTCCCTAAGGTTTTCAGTTTTTACTCGTTTGCTTCGAGCAGAGAACCGTCTCGTGCTTTCACTTACAACGTCATACAATTTAAATCTAATTAATGTTTCTGGCCACTCTGTTTTTTTATAGGAACCTTGTTGCTATCCCATTTGCTTTAAGTTATTTTTCATTAAAATATGACGTGAAATGCGAAATTCTTCTGTCAGGCAATTGGTGCGATATTTAAAGTGTTTTTTTTTATTGAATTGTTCTTCTAATTTTTGACACCCAGATTCCCTCATTAAGGTGTATAGATAAATTGTTTTTATAAATAAGTCATTTGAACGCGACCCTGTAATAATAAATTGAATACATGTTCATCACCAGTTATTTACTAATCAAGTAGTATATTGTATAGTCGCCGAAAAAGCAAATATAATAAAAATGTGTAAATATGTGTGTTCGATTTAGCTTTAGTATGAATCTATTATAGTACCACTATATTAATATATCAAGTTTTATGAGGGAAAGCGTGAGGAAGTAAACTATTACCCTAAGGATTTTAGGAGAATACGTAAATATTTGGCACTTTGCAAGGGTATTTTCAAAATATTATAAAAATCGCACCTTCCTTACATTAAAAATAAATCAGCCGAAGTTACGTAGTACATACCTGAGGGTGTTGATGGGTCCATTTTAAAACAAAGTAATGACCGCGCGTTTAACAAAAAAACAAAATAATGTATTAAGAACATATTCACTGTACAAACGCACTCGTGAACAACAGTTATTATAGGTGGAGAGCCGGCTGTATAGATTTCCTATGAATAAGATACATGAAAATCTTTATGTGAGTGAGTAAGTACTACCACAGACATACAGGGAACCACTTTTCATTTTTGAAAATTTTGCCCGCGTCATGGAATTAAGACGTCACTTCCGGTCACGATTTTTTGTGTCATCGAATACATGAATAAAACTTACGTCAAAATGTAGGTTTTGAGGTATACAATGAGATTGTAGTAGGTGCCAGGCTTAATTTGCCCGCAACTCTAAGACACCCTCGATTAAAGTTTTTTTTGTGTACTTTCTTAAGTCATCGAATACATGAATTATTATGTTTTAAGTTAAAGTACAATCCTTCTAGTTATTACAAAAAGTAGGCTGCCTCTTCTTATTTGCACGCATCCTCCCATTTTGACGTCAGTTCCGGTAAAACTCCATGACGCGGCAAAATTTGCTTATATGAAAAGTGGTTCCCTGTAGGTCTGTAGGTAGTACTTACTCACTCAAGATATCTGTGAAGTTGAAGAATGTTTAGAGTTTTGAACTTACAATTATTGTTTAATTACTTGTTTTTAATTAATACCAGAGCGCAGTTTAATTATTTATAACCGACTGTAAGTTTTTTATTATTTTTTAATTCTTTTAATACTAATGAAAAAATTGGAGAGAACATATTCGTTTTATTTAGGTGCAAAGTGCTACGACGATTGATCGGGATGGATACTATGTAGTATGTATTTTTAACTTCAGTTATTATTTTCGGGTAATGACTTTTGTAATGAGGTTTTTATAAGAACCATTATTAATCAGAGTATCTTCACTGTCACAACAATCATTATGCCTAAATAAAATAACCACCGTATTACCTTTATCGAATTTTAAGTAAAACCAATATTTTCCACGTAATTGTTTGACAATTTTTTTTGCGAATTTACGATATTTGAATGTTTCAACGATATGATGGCGTTAATCCTTCTTTCACGAAATATTGCGTTTAAAGGTTTTAGTAGCAGATTTGTAAGAAATTAAAGTTTCGGCGTAGAATGATCCTATAAGTATTTATTATTTTTTGTAATTAAAAACTTCTTTTCCGTTTTATATTTTGAATTTTCCTCAGGTAGGAACACTGTTGCTTATTCTTTAATGCCAACATTAAGAAACACTTAGAAATTGTGATAAAAGAGTGTCATCAGCCACAATGCTAAAATAAGTCGACACACAATTAAAAGAAATAGGTATACATAGCTGCTGAAGAATTGGATATACGGCTAGAAATTTTTATGGGTAGAGTTTATAGCTAATTATAAATGAGTGGTTTTTACTTCTACAAACTGATATTTATTTGTATTTCTATTAAAAAGTGGTGAGTATGAATGTATGGTAGCAAATCTAAATATAAATCCACTATTACAAAAATAAAATAGTAAACATGCATAGTGTATAAATATAACTTTTATGTTAAACACTACTTGGTTAAACTAGTGAATAATATACCACTTTAGGAATTTGTAATCTCAAATACTTTCTCAATGTTGTTGCATTATATGAGGTTTTATATATGTTTGAACTTCTTTCTAAGGAATAAACGTTAAAACTTTATCTTATAAAATCAAGAGTCAAGGAAAATACGAACGCCTTATAAAATTCCACATCAATCACAACTTGAAGTCGCCCATAGACTTCGGTCTATTTAGAGCCTTCATCGCCCAGATGGAACTGGCAAATGTGACACATGATAAAAGGTGTACGTGTACATCATAAAATCAGTTCCTTTATCCCAATACACTTTTGAAGGAAACACACATTCATAGATATTACAGGAAAGCAATGCACAAAATAGGCAACAGCTCTTAAATTTTTACTACCTGGAGGACATGACAAGAAACCTTCTGTATTCGCTTCAGTTTTTTCTGTTACAGTTAATGGCACCCCTATTTAATAACTCACTCGGTTTTCAACCAAACTGCGTAAAATTTACATAAGGGCTGTTTTTAGGGGCTCCTAGAAAATGGCTGATAGAAAATAACGGACTTAGAATATAAAAATGTATTTTGCACCCGGCTATTGGTTTTAGAGGCAATACGAAGGGATAAACAGTATTTGCAATTAGACTATTGGTTTTAGAGGAAAATGTAAAGAGACAAAAATTGTTTAGAATTCATTTATTAAATTCGGTTGAAAATTGAGCGAATTATTAAATGGTGATGCTAACAACCCGTGCAACAAAAAAGGAGTTGTTTGTCCCAATGTGGCATACATTTTAGTAGGTCAAAAACTGAAGCGAATGCAGAGAGTTTCATGTCTTTTCATTCTGGCAGTAAAAATTAAGACATAAATGCATTGTTTTCCGTCACTAAGAGTAATGATTTAAACACTATTGGTTTCATAACAAAAAATAGTATTTTCAGAAAATATCGAACGCAAAGAAAATATTTTTAGTTGTTTAAATAATTTTGATGTAAGCAACACTTGAGAAAGTTTCCGATCGGAACTATCCTAAACACGACAGATAAAAAATTGAATTCCATCAGTTTTCTATACTCATCCGTTGATACATGTTGGTCTATTATGTTTCGCTGTATGGTCAAGATTAATGTCAAGAAAAATAGATATTAAGGTGTAATGAGTTGAAATTTTTTAGTAAAGACAACTAATTAGTAGTTCGGATCCCATTAAAGCATTGTAGGGCCTCATCTCATGCGTAAGCAAATCTAGATCTACTAAACCTCAGAAGGCTTGGTAGGTCATTGGCCAAATATTTTGAACATGGAAATACATTAAACCAATATATTGAAAATATTGTTTAAAACATCAGTTATTTTTTTCCCATTTTTACAAATAGCTGGATATTATAAATGTACTTACTCATGGTGTATCCAAATTCATCTTCTTCTTCTGGATCAGCGTCGGCTTCTTCTTTACTCCTACGAACATTTGCAGCACTAGCTCGATCGATCTGAAATACACATTGTTGCTTTTACTATATAATAATGAATTTGGATGGACATTTATATTAGATAACTGTGATTTAAGGCAGCTAACAGAAAACTGCCGTTACCTAAAATTTGTTTTAGTATTAACATTAATAGGTAATATTAAATTGATGATCTTAAACAGAAATCGGATGATAAACAATATTTCCATTGAAGATGCCTCTAGTATTTACTTGAAGGTGAGAACCCAATGACACATATATGCCAATATGTGCGTTTAAAGATAAAATCGTACTCCCGCCTTTATCGAATTTCTCATTATTCCAAGAAAGTACATAATTTTAAAAACATGTTTAAAGAAAACAGAAAAGTTAGTAGTCTTAAAAAACACATCACGGGAAGCTATGAAGAATGTAGAAGCAGAAATAAAGGGAAACATACATAATGGTGGCTAGAAAAGAATACACGTAAACATCTTGATTACCCGGGAAGACAATAAGGAAAACCACTTCGAGAAAGTTCCAATATGAATACTTCTTCTCTGTATATATTTTCCTAAGGTCATGAAAATATGATTTAAGGAGATAGTAAATACTATACTAAGATTACACATTTTTGCTAACTGTCTATGGTGCAGATTGCCACCGAATATTTTAATATTTTTAGGAAAATGGCAAGTACCTGATAAGCTCACCCGCATTTGTTGCAAAATAACATGTTAACAGCCACCATTATACATACATCTAATCAAAGTCAATACGGGCTAAGTTAACATGCTCAACACAATGTTGAATTACACAATGTAAAAGACAAAAGCAGTGATCTTTGTTATACAAAGTGTCTCATATGTAAGTATACTACGTATCGATTAGGTCAAAATATGACTATAACCTAACTTACCTCTACACAAACTGGCACCCTTGAGGACGAAAAACTATCTAACTTTAAAAACCGCTGCCTAAGATATAATTGGTCAAAGAATTTCAATAATATATTTGAGGCAGACGTCAATTAAGCAAACAAATAATTCATTTTCAAACATGCATAGAGTATATAGGCTCCAATACTAGTTAGCTAATAGATAGGTGAAGATCTGTTGTTTTCATCAGTCAGTGTCAAATATAATTTTTCATACTTATTCATAGAAATTGTCTTGGTTTTGCATCTTTACGAGTGGCTTTGTGCCTTTCTGATGAGCTCAGAACAAGGGCGAAAAACGTTTCAAAGACTATGCATTTCCAAAAACAAAATGATAGATTTCATGAAAATGTAATCCATTAGAATGAAATATTTTTAAGGCAAGGTAAGTAAATAAACTCATTTTAGGCTTTTGTTCTCATTTTCAACTGAATCTTCATTACCGTAGGAGGTTATGTAGATATAGTTCAATCTGCATGGCCGTAGGGGACTGTGTGGATGCTAGTTATTGAATGAGAATTTTCAAATAAGAAATTATACAAATTTATTTTAGAATTTTAATTTGCTAGCATAACCAGAATTCAGGTTATCGAAAGAATGCAAAGATTTCATTAATATTTTTACACATAGCTTTTCTTTTAGTTCTCATAGACAGTTATTTTTTCTGCTGTTTGCAAAATCCTATAAAGAATATGTTTCAATACTACACTTCTACTCCACTACGTAGGTGTGGAGGATCTCGAATTCGTAACCAGTGAGCCCAATAATATAAAATTTGTTGAATAAATACAGTAACACCAAAGACTATACATGTATGTATGATATGATCCATTCTTGATATTTAATAATAAGAAAAATCATCTTATAAATGTATTTCCTATAATCCTGACAATTTTGATCAAAATAGCTCATGAGGAATTGCTTCGTATTTTTGCAAAGATCATTTTAAAAAATTACATCTGAAATCGATTGAGAAATAAAGGCTCTTGGGGATTTTGGGACTACAAAATGCGAAAAGCCTTAATGTGTGTCAGTCTGTTGGTCAGTCGGTCGGTCTGTCTCTAAATTTTTTTGTGTTCGTGTTTTCTCTGGAACGGCTTAAGAAATTCACTTGATATTTGGTACAGTTAAGTATTACAACGAGATCTGGAACTAGATTATGTTTTAAACTTACTTCGGTGAAGGGTTGGGAGTATATCGGGAAAAATAAGTAAAAACAGAATAAATTGAATAAATGTATTACCAGAAAAACACCAGTAATTATTTTTTTACAACATACTTATCACGGATAAATTTTGTAAGTTGGTGAGAGTCCAGAACTTTGGGATTTGGCTTATATAGTAGAAGCCAATGTCTCAATTATTTTATAACATTTGCCACCACCCACCCCCACTCCATTATTAAAGGGGTTAATAAAATAAAATTGAAACATTCACTTGAAATTCGGTACACGTATGTATTATAACGACATATGGAACTAGATTATATCTTGAGATGATTCCGTTGCAAGGTTGGAGGTGAAATAGGGGTAAATATGTAAAGCAAGCTAGTAAGAGTAGACTTGGGATTTGGAAAATTTGTTTATGATATTTTCCATTTTTAGCTTGCGACCACGTGTTTGAATCCTGGCCAGAGTATGGACAATAAGTGGGGTTTTTAATACGTCCCCGAGGCGGTAGCAGTGAGGTAGACCGCTATTGAGCGGCACATGTCTAGTCGCTGTTATCTCCGCCAAGACGTTAATATAAATAAGACGTTAAAATAAAAACAAAATTCTATTCTAGCAGAATACTCCCCTTATTGAAACTTGGTTACACAGCGTTATCGCCAGAAGTGCGTAAACTGTCATGTTTTATATAAACTATATTTTATTATAATTTCATCTTACTAATGTTTTTGAGTAAAAATTACGAATATATAAATACTGTCTCACAAGTTTGAAAACACTTTACGTATATTGGATGATATATCAATTCTACTTTAAAAGGTATCTTTATAAAACAAAATGAATGAATGCTGCAGTTGGGTGATGGCGACTGCACGTACTTAATTGAATAAAGAAATATAAGAAATTGACCCTGTACTTATTAAACTTCGTGACATTACGTTAACGTGCTATGTACAGTATTTGAGCAAAATGTTAATCGAAAAGGTATCTGCAGTAGTCGACCATCCTCGATTGCTACCCGTCGCTATATCTTTCAAAGGAGAGATACATTTAATTTGATGATTGATGACGATGACGTATTTTGAATGAAATAAATTTAATATACTTGCGTTATAAAGTAGTTAAATCTTTTTTATTTGCAATTTTAGCGATTTAAGCCTACAAAACCTAGTTAATCCACGTTTTAACATAATATCTCACTTTCATACCAACTGAGCTTAATCCGTAGAAAACATAAAACTACATAGAACACATCTATTTCATTTAAAGCTTTAGTTTTTCAGGCTAGATGTATGCAGCTAGAAGCTTTTAAAAGGGTAGATTGAAAAGCAGCTTTGCTATCTAAGCTACAGTATAATTTCCTTGACAATTTATTTACTAGTATTATTGTTATAATGAATATATAATAATGTATTAAAATATTTGGTTCAACGAGATTAACTTGTTACTTGCAAATTATGTTATGCAAGTATGAAATACTTTAAATATTTGATTCTGTTAATACAAAAGTATATTGAGGCCACGCGCGTCACGGCGAGAAAAAAGTTGAAATTTCATCTTAATACCATGAAATTTCAACTTAAGTTATCTTAGCACAAAGGTTAGCAGAATCACAACAAATGGTCAAATCCAAATTTTAGTTGAAAAAGGAATGCCAAATGTTATCCACAAATAATTTCAGTTTTCAAGAAATCAAAATCCATTTGCATTCCTTGCAAATTCTCTTCTAAAAATTATTGCTTTTCTCAAACTTCTACAGATTTCTAAATTTAATAGAAATATAAAAGACAAGAAGGCACAGATAGATATATTATGAAACGTTTTGTGGTTCATTAAATAAATATTTATGTTATAGTAATGATTAAGGAGTTGAACGACTCTAACACATGGTCTTTCCTTACTTTAACCAATACTTGTATATTTAAAGACCTTCGAATTCAAGGTATACTACCAAATTAGAGTCGCTCTACTTCAAATAGCTACGAATATATTTCAAAAATGGTTGTTTGAGAAACTATACAGGGAATTTTGGGTATGCGGTCATTAATTTGTAGGGGTGATTCTACATATAAAAAAATGTGAATAAAGTTTATATAAACAGGGGTCCGGACACTCAAAATAAATGAAATTGCATTTATTTATGCTCGTGAATAAACTAAAGAAAAATAACAAATTATCACTAAATTCAACAAGTTTTAATGATAAACAAATTAAATTAATTGTTCAAATTTCATTGAAAAAAATTCTATTTATGCAAGAAGACTGGAAAAATTCCTTTAGGTTCAAAGTTGCCGAATAAACATAAATTAGCTGCCCTGGCTTGGAATGCGGTCGTATTTAGGGGGTAAGTTCCTACCAATACGAAAATAATTTACCCTAAACGCCAGCTTGAAAAACTTTTGTTTACAAGTTATGAAAGAATTTTGATAAATAAAAAAAATTGATTTTATCAAATGTGGATGAACCAAATTCGGGAGCCTAAATATATGTGGTCCAGGGCGTTATGTGAATTTAAAAAAATGGATACTCAATAAAATGAATAAGGGGTTATTTTAATTTTGCAACAATTCTTTCTTTATGAACTATCTGATGAAACGCCACTATTAGTTAAGGAAATGGCGCGCAAAATCGACGACGAAAGGTTACCGTCTGCCACTCAATGATCGAAGAGAACATATAACTTCGAAATTTTTTCGTATGGTAGGAGAATATTTTTTAAAACGAATGGTTATCGATATCTGTCCTCATAGGTGGTTAGTATATGTACTTGACATACCCCAGTTATACTGGCAGTCGAAACTCTGCTCGGTGACCGGTAGAGGGAATTTTAAAGAGATTTTTTTAAAAATTTCCCTCTACCGCGCACCGAGCGCAATTTTCGTCTACCAGTGTATTTGGGGCATATCAACTACATATACTAATGACCTATGAGGACAGATACCGATAACCATTCGTTTTTAAAAAAATGTAGGCCCTCCATATTCTCACACCGTACCAAAAATTGTCAGAGAAAAAAATTTCGTAGTTGTATGTTCTCTTCGATCACTAACTGGCAGACGGTAACCTTTCGACGTCAATTTTGCACGCCATTTCCTAGAGTATATTTTTTTTCTGTGATTTTCATGTCCTAAGTAACAACATGTATTTTTTGGAATGAGATTGGAGAATTACTTCATAGTGTAAGAAAATTTAGAAAATTTTGAAAAACGAAAAAAATTGATTTTCTCAAATGTGAATGAGCCGAATCCGGGAGTCAAGATATATGTAGTCCAGGGCATTATGTCGATTATAAAAATATCGATACTCAATAAATTAAATGAATAGGAGGTGAAAAATTATTTTAATTTTACAGCAATTTTTTTCCTTATGGGCTATACGATGGAACACTACTATTTTTTTTCTGTAATGTGGTCATATCCTAAGTAACAACATACACTTTTGGAATAAGATTGAAGGATTACATTATAGCGCAAAAAAATAAAAAATAAATTTTGAAATAAGAAAAAAATTGATTTCCTCAAAAAATGTGAATGAGTCGAATTAGGGAGCTAAAATATATGTGATCCAGGATGTTATGTCTATTATTTAAAAAATTGATACTCAATGTGTTAAATGAATATGGGGAAAATTTTTTTAATTTTGCAACAATTTTTTCTTTATGAACTATTTGATGGAACACCACTATCTTTTTCTGTGATATGCTCATATCCTAAGTAACAACATATATTTTTTGGAATAATATTGGAGGACTAGTTCATAGTGTAAGAAAATAATAAATTAATATGGGCCCCCTAATATTTATATAATTCCATGGGAATCAGGAATCAGTATTAATTTTCAGATTGCGACTCAATAAAATGAGTATTATTGGAACAATACACCCCACTCTAATGTGAAAGACACTTAATTTTTATCACTGTCTTCTTCAATCACGGGATTCATTCTGTAAATAATTTACCGAGGATTTCAACACATCTTACCTTTTTTGACAAGTATCGTGCATGTGATAAGTAATAAATAATAGCAGCTACAACAGTTAACTGTTATTCGACCATTGGCGCATTCACAACAATATCTTTTAATTTCTGTAACACCCTCATTGTTTGGTATATAGTCAATGAAACATATATGTACTTTCCGACGAATGTGTCTTGATTTGAGTGAAACATCCATTAGATGTTGCAAATACCTACTTTGGTTAACGAAGCTGAGGAGAAAGGTTGATATCGTAAAACGCTTATGTTTCGAAGTGTCTCTTCCAACGACCTTCAAGATTTTCCAGAGTTTACATAAGAAAATAAAAAAATCTTATATACTGCAATTTTGACGAGCACTTTTACACCTGGCCGGAATAATGGACTATAATTATGGGATTATCAATTTGCAATATGTAAAATAGTAGGCAAATATTCTAAAGGTCCAGGAACAGTCGAGACACATTTGTCGAAAAGTATATGGATGTTTAGTTGATTATAGATCAAACAATGAGGGTGCTGCAGAAATAAAATTATATTGTTGTGAATGCGCTAATGGTCGAAGAACAGTTAACTGTTGTACCATATAGCTGCTATTATTTATTACTTTTCACATGCACGATAATTGTCAAAAATTGTTAGACTTGCTGAAATCCCCAGTAAATTGTTTATTGGTTCCTGATTCTAATGGAATTGTATAAATATTAGAGGGCAAAAATTATTTTTTTATTTTCTTACACTATAAGGTAATCTTCCAATCTTATTCCAAAAAATATTTGTTGTTACTTAGCATATGAGCATATCACTGAAAAAAATAGTGACGTTCCATCAAATAGTTAATAAAGAAAAAAATGTTGTAAAATTCAAATACCACTTTTACCCCCTATTCATATTGAGTATAATTTTTTTATAATCGACATAACGTCCTGGCCCACATATATTTTAGCTCCCAGATTCGGCCTATTCACATTTGAGAAAAGCGAATTTCTTAATTTTTCAAAATATTTTTTATTTTCTTACACTATTAGTCCAGTAACCTTGTCATCAAAAGAGAGGGTTACCTGACGTCAAATGGGGTATCTATGATTTTTTAATATGTTGTATATGACTGTAAGTTAATATTGAATCCAAATTTACGACCTCTGCGGACCTCCGGATCTTGGTAAAGAATTCAAGCAACTGCGAGATTTCTGCATTTTTTCAGGTTTTGTCGATTTTGACCCCTAAGGCCTACATTTTCGGCAAAAAACAATTTAGTACTTTCTTAAAGTAGACTGAATTTGCCACACGTTGTTACCAGAATGGATTCAGTAGACGTAATAGTCTCCGAGACACAGCTGTTCAAAATTTGTCAAATTCCTCATATTTCGTCATTTTTAGCGATTTTTCCGGTTTTACATCATAAGATTGTCCTCAAGCCTCAAAACATAAATAATGTTTTTCTGAAGTGAAATACATAATATGTATCTACCTGCCTGTACATCGTACAGTTTTTTAGTGTGATGCCCCGGGCCGATTTGTCGGTTGTTTGGTCGGGGTGTAGTAAAATAATTTTGTAAAATATCAGTCTTGAATCTATTTAAAAAATTAGTAACAGAAAATATAGGGAGATATGTATTTTATGTAGCGATATGTAGACATATCACAGATTTTTAAGTAAAAAATTCACAGATTTTTAGGTTAAAAATTTCTAAAAATGGCAAAATATGAAAAATTTTACAAAACTTTAAATAATTGTACCTCGGAGACTACTTGGCCTACAGAGTTCTTTCTGGTACCAATTTGTAGCAAATTTAGTTTATTTTCAAAAAGTATTAAATTGTTTTTACCAAGTTTTAGGGGTCAAAATTGACAAAAACTGAAAAAAGTATAAAATCTTGCAGTTTCTTGGATTTTTTACCAAGATCCGGAGGTTTGCCGAGGTCGTAAATTTGGATTCAACACTAATTTTAGTCACATACAACATATTGAAAAATAATAGATACTCTATTTAATGTCAGGTAGAATGTATAGTTCCTGGATTATATGAAGTAATCCTAAAATCTTATTCCGAACAATATATCTTGTTTATTAGGATATAAACATATCACGAAAAGAAAATTGTGATGTTCCTTCAATGAATTCATAAAGAAAAATTGCTGCAAAAATAAAATATTTTTTTACCCCCTATTTATTTAATTTATTGATTATCAATTTTTTATACAATTGACATATGGACCACATATATTTTAGCTTTCGGCTCATTCACATTGGAGAAAATCAAATTTTCTCATTTCTCAAAATTCCTTCATAATTTTTATAAACAAATTTTTTTCAAGCTGGCATTTAGAGTAAATTTTTCTGTATTAGTAGGAACTTACCTTCCAAATATGAACCAAATCCAAGAGGGGAGAAGTAAGTCCCCCTTTCCAATTGTGTGCATCCCTGATTGAATTTACCCTTGGTGGATAACATCAGACAATAACTTTTAGTGATATCAAATCACGTGCAAAAACTAGTCACTGTAGCTCAAAAGATTCCTGTGATATTAAATAAAATGTCAATTTTGGGTGCCCCTTCAGAGGACCGCAGCGCCCTATGGAGGGACTTTCGAACCCATGTGTATACGAACATTTTTCATATTTTTTTATGCAGAATCATCCCTAGAATTAATGACCGCATACCTGGAACACCCTGTATAATACATACCTGTACCAAACAAGCCAATATCTTAAACCGTTCATGTTCCAGAGAAAAAGTGCACACCGACCGACAGCCAGACACTTTTCTTCGCTCAAAAAAAATTCGACACTAAACCTATTTCAAGAAAAACACAATTCGAAAATTTTCTTAGGTTTACTCTACCTCCACTTCACTACGTGGTTGGTTGTGGAAGTAAAGTGGGCCAGTTAAAAGACTTCCTTCATAACGTGTATATCAACTCAATTTTATGTGCAGAATTACGAACGAATTTTGTACACATATTTCGGATAACAGTGTATTTAGTTCACAAATAGCTTAAGTTGAAATTTCGACTTTTTCCTTGTGCTGTAAATACGCTTCCGTAATTATTAACGTATACAGAACATTTTTAATATTCGCCACTCTGGTTTTTAAATCTTAACGCTATTAAATAAATAGCGACAAGACCAAACATTCTACAACATTAATCCTAGAGAGAATGAAAAAGCGTGTGTGGTGCCTGCATTGGGGCTTTAATGCCAACCAACATAGAATACACTACAAATGATATATATCCTAGAGGTAGTTTAGTGATGTAACACAAAATAAATGGTCTCAATATCCTAATGATATAATTCAATGCCACATTGTCGGAGAAGTTCATATTTCATCGGACAATTAATTGGACAGGGCACTAACGATATACAGTTGATACAAAGCACTATGGTCGGCTTAAAGTACGTTGACGACATTTTTATTTCATGTACGCATTCGACCATCTTCTCTTTCTCTATTTATTTTAGATTTGTATATGCGTAAGTCAAAGTTTCTTGAAAATAATAAAATAATTCATTTTGAGCAACAGTTGTACTATTTATGTGAAATTAACTTCACTTGATTGTCTCGAGGAACAGAGAACATTATGAGTGTCACAGAAATTGTTAATTTTTAACGCTTCAATATGAAATAATCTGGTGTATTTAGTACGTTATTATCAGTGAAATTTGAATAATTAACATCACACAGTTTTCAAGTTTTGCTATTATACACTGAAAATTCTTTTTAAGGAGATTTTGATAATTCCAGTTTTAAACCCAATGTATCTCGGAGAATATACTATGTAAGTGGTATTTTAGATAAAGATAAAGCAGGAATTTTTCGTATGAGGACATTTTTCATAATATTTTATACCAAAATTTTTTAGTTATTGTCGAAGACGTGACGTCATGCTTATTCGGTTACTTTCTCAGGTAATTAGAATATTTTTGATTAATTGGTTAAATATATACAGGGTGTAACATAAAAGTTGGTAATAACTGAAAGGGCGGATTTTTTAGTAAAAAAACAGATTTTTTTCATATGAAGTTATGCTCTACGGGTTTTCGTTTCTAAGCTACAGGGCGCTACAAAATTTCAAAATATTTTTTTTTCTAATAACTTGCGAACATTAGAAGATAATGGACCGAAATTATAGCCGTAGCCTAATTTGATAATGTCGCTAGTAACAGGTAAAAAAAGTTACTCAGTGGGGTGCGTACGCATTGTACCGTAAGGTTTTCTGAAGAGAATTGTGGTACGCCACTGGTAAAAACATATTTTTAATATTTTTTTAAAATTCACTGTTCATTTTAAACAAAATTGCCCTCTTGCGTTCTATTTGTATCTCGTAATTAAAACTTTTGTGAATACCGCTTTCTCCCACTGCTAATGTAGGAAAATAAAAATAACAAGAATATTATCAAGTATGCTTTCATTCAGACACCGAAAATGGTTTTCAGATGTTGTCAGACAAAACGTCACTGTCGGTTAAGACATTTAGATTTCCTTAAACGGTTGTACTTTGGTTTAGATTTGTTAGAAATAGACTACTCATTTCAAGAATTATCAGATATGCATTTTATTTATCGCCTTGCCAACGGGAATACTGTGTTAGCTGTGAATGAGTATGTTGAGCGTTTTCCAGCTTGGCGCATTCCAAATAGGAAGACTTTTCGACAATTCATGAGGGCTTAAGTGAAACCGGCTCGTTAATGCCTTGCACTTCCAGCGGAAGATCTCGAAATGTAAGGACAGTACAACTTGATTAACGGCTTCTTCAGACAGTCGAGGTGAATTCTGAATCAAGTACTGGAAGAATTGGAAGAATGGAGAGAGTAGGTCATACGACTGTCCAACGAATCCTGCATGATAATTTGTTATACCCATATCATCTGCGAAGAGTGCAGGCACTTTCTGCCGAGGATTATGCACCACGTCTTAGATTTAGTACCTGGTTTTTAAATAATTGTAATCAGAACTTGTTATTTCACTCAATTTTATTTACCAACGAAGCTGGATTTACAAGGAATGGTGTGCTTATTATTCAACATTACCATCTGTGGGCAGATGAACATCCACATGGAATAATACAATCCCGGCACCAGCAACGATTTTCAATTAATGTTTGGGCTGAAATAATTGGCGATTTTTTGTTGGTCCCATAGTACTACCAAACAGACTAGACGGCTTATCGTATCTAAATTTTCTTCAAAACAGATTACAAACTTTATTTTTTTTTTTTTTTCTTTTTTTTTTCGGCGTCGACTACTAAGGTCATTGGCCGTCTGCAAATGTTTATTATTATCTGATCATTACTTAGAGTTTTAAGAAAATGCTTGTTTCTCGTAAGAACTGGATTACTCTTCTTAATGTACCTGGGTTATTTCCTAGGCATTCCTGGATATTATTAGGTAGGTGAAATTGTTGTCGTGCTAGATTATATTGGGGACATCGTAGCAGGAAGTGTTCAACCGTTAGATGCCTATGACAGGTTTCACATCTAGGTTGTCTGCTGCCACTAAGCATGTATAAGGACGTCCAATTTGTATGCCCAATTCTTAATCATGTGATGACCACTTGCTCCCTTCTTGTCATATTGATTGGATATGTCCAAATACCCACATTCGTCTTTATAGACCTTAATTGAGTAATTGCGTTATTCCATTCTCGTTGCCATGTCTGGATTATTTTATTCTTTAAATGATATTTAAGGTCATTTGGTTGAATAGGAATATCTTCGGGAGTATCTATTTCAGCAGCACATCTGGCGGCTTGGTCTACTAGTTCGTTACCTCGTATTCCAATGTGACTTGGTATCCAAAGCAGTCTTATACTCTTTCTCTGAGATCTTAACCATGTTATTCTGGAGAGACTTTTTTGTATCAATGGATCCTTATTATAGGGGTTCATTAGGGACTGTATGGCGCTTAGTGAGTCGGAACAAATAAGGTAATTACTACCAGGAATTGACTCTACATATAGCAGAGCTTGCCAAATGGCGTACACTTCTGCTGTGTAGATACTGGTTTCGTATGGTAGTGTCCAGGAATGACAAGTACCCCTGTGAGAGAAAGCACTTCCTGTAGACCTATTTGTTTTCGATCCATCTGTATAGATGATTTGGTAGTCCGAGTACATGTTAATGATTCTGTTAAATTCTGATAATATAAGTGTATTACACGTTTCATTTTTCTTATATGCTGATAGGTCTAACTGAGCCAATGGGGGTGTTATTTCCCAGGGGGGGATCTCGCTGGGACCAAATTCATAAACTCGAGGAAGCGACACATCAATAGAATCTAGAAGTTCTTTCAATCTTACTCCAGTTGGACGGGTAATAGACGGACGGTTTTCATAAAGATCTTGATTTTCAACGAACATAAGCATATGGTTTCGATGACTGGGTTGAGCCCAGATCCCCGAGCCATAGCCTGTTAGCAGTTGATTTCTCCTATACCTTAACGGGGGAATGCCGGCCTCGCAGCACATTGCTGTAAAAGGGCTAGTGCGAAAAGCACCGAGTATCAGTCTTAACGCGGTTCCATGAATTGAATCCAATACTTTCAGTCTGGAAGGTCGTGCGGCGCCATAGACTACACAACCATAATCCATTTTGGACACAACTAGTGCTGTATACAACCTCAATAATACCTCCTTATCGCATCCCCAGTTAATACTAGACATGGCACGTATTGGGTTTAATGCTTTCTTACATCTGATCGCTAGATCTTCTATATGCGGACCCCAGTAGAGTTTTTTATCGTACGTTAAGCCTAAAAATTTCACCGTTTCCTTGCATTCTAAAGTCTGGTTTTGGAGTATCAGTCGAGGTTCATTATGATCTGATCTGAGACGGCAGAAGTGCATACAACAGGTCTTATTTGAAGAGAAGCGGAAACCCAAATGGGTTGCCCGGTTGACGAGTCCATCTATTGCTTCTTGGAGTGTTTCCTCAATACTTTCCATTGTTGGAGCTGAATAATAAATAGTTAGGTCATCTACGTACAAACTTCTACCAATAGATGGGTCAAGATTTTTAACGAGGGTGTTTACAGCAACAGCAAATAGTACCACACTTAGTGTCGATCCTTGTGGGACTCCATTTTCTAGTTGGTGTTGGTTTGAAAGGATTTGTCCATTTCGGACGCGAAATCGTCTATTTTGAAGGAAGCTTTCAACAAATTTGGGTAGATTGCCTCTGACTCCCCAATCGTAGAGAGTTTTGAGGATATTATGACGCCAAGTCATGTCATATGCCTTTTCAAGGTCGAAGAAAACAGCAACAAGGTGACTTCTCTTTGCAAAACTGTCCTGAATTGCAGTCTCCAGATGTACCAACTGGTCGGTGGTAGATCTATGGGATCGAAAACCTGCCTGGGACGAAGAGAGGAGTTTCTTGGACTCTAAGTACCACATAAGTCGTGCGCTAACCATTTTTTCTATAAGCTTGCTTAAGCAGCATGTTAATGAAATGGGGCGGTAGTTAGTGGGTAATTTTAAGTCCCTATTTTGTTTTGGTATTGGGATGATAATAGCCTCTCGCCACTTATCAGGGTAGACCCCTACAGACCAGATTCTGTTATAAAGATCAAGAATTGTTTGTTTTGCAGATAATGGAAGTTGTCTAATGAATTCGTATGGGATATTATCTCCTCCTGGTGCCGAGTTATCAGCTTCAGAAAGAGCATTTTCAAGTTCCAAGATCGTGAATGGTTTATTGTAGACTGATGTAATATCCTCGTCAAAGTTGAAAACGGTCTCCGAGTTCTCCTTGTGTTGAAGGAATTGTATATCATAATTTCTTGAGCTGCTTGAAGCTTCAAATTGTTCGGCAAGGGCTTCAGTTATTTCTTCAACATCGGCAATTACTAACCCGTTAACCTCTAACACCTGAGAAGGAATTGGGAATTTTTTTCCTTTTATAGCACGAATTTTGTTCCATACATCTGTAATCGGGGTATTTGCTCGAATGGTGGAGATATAATTTTCCCAAGAGGACTTTTTGCTTTTGAGAATAATTCGTCTAGCATTTGCGCGTGAGCGTTTGAATATAATCAAGTTTTCTTGAGTTGGCGAACGTTTGAAGATGTTGTATGTACGCTTCTTCTCACGAATTGCTGTGCAAACCTCATCATTCTACCAAGGAACGTATTTGGATCTTCTCTGACCTTTTGAGAGGGGGATTGAATTATTGGCTGCTTCTAAGATCTGTTCAGTCAACACATCTACTGAACTGTCTATATCGATAAGAGGCAATCGAAGTGATTCCGTCTTTTCTTGGAAGAGTGTCCAGTTAGCTTTGTCCAACAACCAGCGTCTTGGGAGGTAGCTATCTATAAAACGATCAGCACATTTTATAGTTATTAGAAAATGATCTGTTGCATTATAATCATCCAAACGGTTCCACTGTAGTTGTGCTCCCAGAGTTGCAGAACAAATGGTGAGGTCTATAGCTGATAATGTGCTAGAGCGTGAATTTAAGTAGGTGCCTTCTCCCGTGTTTAAAATGATTAAATCGAATTCACTAACAACGTCTTCTACAATTCTTCCTCTTGCATCCAAGTTTGTAGAACCCCAAATTGGGTTGTGCGAATTAAAGTCTCCTAAAAGTATGAACGGCGTTGGAAGCTGTTGTATCAGATTTACCAGATCATTTCGATTCCATCGAAAGTCTGGTAAGTATATATTACATAAAACTAAGGGAAAAGGGAAGTCTATCTGAATTGCAATGGCTTGGAGATCCGTTTGAAGTACAACAGATTTAGCAGGAATTGTATCTCGGATATAGGTAGCAACTCCACCTCTTGCTCTGTATTCAGGTTGTACATTTTTCATATAGAGCTTATAGCTTCTTAGGTTGAAAGTCTCATCTGGCTTTAGATGAGTTTCTTGTAGGCAAATGCAGAAGGGGTCTTTCTCCATCACAACTTGCTTAACATCTACGTAATGATATTTGATTCCATTACAATTCCATTGAAGGATGTTTTGCAACGCGAATGTGAATATTAGGATGTTATGGAGATTAAGATGAAACTGTAGTTAAACAGACGTAAATAAATAGACAGATAAATATTATTACAAAAGTAAGTATAAGTTAAAATATCACAGATAAAAAGATAAAATATGTAAATATATATCCTTAAAATAATAAATAGATAAATAAATAACCGAATATCACAGAATGTTATCACAGCTTGCAGGGTGCTCTATCGAGCTTTGAGAAGGATTAGGATAATCATCCAAAGGTTTTCTTGTTCTACCCTTGGGCCACCCTTTTTTCTTTTTTCCTTTATTAGGAGTGTCGCTAGTCTGCGATGATAATATGCTATCATCTGAATCCAGCGAGTCCTCTACCACGTAGTTAACATCACCCCTCTTTCTCTTTTCGCGGGTAGCGCTTTGGGATGTGTCTGATACTGAACCAGGTTTTACAAATGTATTTGGTCTTGAAGAACTTAGTGGATTCATAACAGAAGGTTTTTGGGGAGTTTGCGGTAGATGTTGAGCGACTTTGTTCGGCTCATTTGTAAATGCTTTAAATATATTTTTAATCTGATCTTCTATAACTTTAGAAATGCTAGGCAGTAGTTGTTCAATTAATGCATTCTGGGTGTCTTTACTGGCTACCTGTGCGTATGTTGCTTGGTTAGTCCTTTTGGAGCCACAAACTTTCTTTCGAGCCTCTGCGTAACTTAAGTTTTCCAATACTTTAATACTCTGAATGGACATTTCTTCGATCATTCTAGGACATTTATTTGATCGCGCTGAGTGTGGACCATCGCAGTTTACACATTTAATGGGGTCTTGGCATGTTTCTCCAGTATGAGGGGGCTTTCCACAGGCGCAAAGTGGTTCTTCGCTACAACTGGTCGTCATATGACCAAATTTCTGACAATTAAAACAACGTAACGGATTTGGGATATATGGCCGCACTTCTAACAAATAGAAAGCAGCTCTTACTTTATTTGGGAGTTTGGGTCTATTAAATGTCAATATATGGTTTGGTGTATCAATAAGCTCCCCATTTACCCGTTTTTTCATTCTCCTAACTTCAATAACACCTTCAGGTTCCATTTCCTTTAATATTTCTTCAACTGGGCAATTTAATAAATCTATACAAGAAACAACTCCTTTTGAGTAATTGAGAGACCTATGAGCCTCCACATAAACGTTAAACGTATCTACCTTTTTTACTTGCAGTAATCTTCTTGCTTGCGCTTCTGACACTGTCTCAACTAATAACCCTTCTTTGTTTTTCTTTATACTTTTCAAGTTTCCAATGAGACCAAATAGAGACTTAGAAATAACAAAAGGGCTAACTTTATCAAAGTTGCCCTCATCTATCCTCTTTATCACCAGAAACCGGGGGACGATACCCACCTTTTCCTGGTTGTGAGGAATTGTGGCTTTGCCGGATGTTCCGGGGCCACAATTTGTTGTTTGGACTGTTTCACCTCGGATGTCCAACGAGGATTATTCGTGGTCTGCCATGAACTATAGAATATTTTCATCTCTTTATCGGTCCCAGCCTCCTTGGACTCTCAAATGGAACCCAGTAGTAGCCCAGTTGGGGGTACTGGGTTAGAACCTGATTAGAGATATAGTCCGCTGCTGGTGGCCAAATGAGTTTCCCCATCCCCCACCAGCCGCTTCCTCACCCTCGGGAATCCACGAAACCATGGTCATTCCAAGCCGGTTGATTGATCACAGGGCTCTTTTCTCGACCAATCGCCCGTCTAATCGAAGCAGAGGCCAAAGATAAGTGTTGGGTCATCCATTCCGTAGAATGGGGTCCCCTCAGTATCCAGGATCCCCCTTTCCGACGACACGGGTCGCCACGCACGGCAAACACGTGGGTAACCATTAAAATCCTATACAACACGGTTACTATGTCATACTACGGAGTGGGTTGAAGGAAAAAAAGGAAAGGGAAGGTAGGGAGGGGTTGTGGTAAAGGGGAGGGAGGTATAGTAGGACAGTCGCTCCAAATGGTCGCCTCTTACGACCGGCAGGAGGTTCCCTGGATCTATTCTAACCCCGAAGCCAGTGGGGAGACTGGGGCCGTGGGGGCGTCACTCCCCAAATACTCCTGTGGAGTACCCCCTGCGGGGTACAAACTTTATTAGAAGAAGTCCCAATTGAAACACTCCAGAACATATGGTTTATGCATGATGGCGCTCCAGCTCACTTTAGAAGAGAAGTGAGAGAATAGCTGAATGAAATATTTCTGAATAAATGGATAGATCGTGGAGGGCTAACAGAGTGGCCTCCTCGTTCTCCCGACCTTAATCCATTAGACTATTATTTGTGAGGGCACTTAAAAACATAGTTTATTCCGTTCCTATTCCTGATGTGCAAACTCTCCGTCAAAGAGTTGAAATGGGCTGTCAGCAAATTCGAGAGATACCTGCTATTTTTGGAGGAGTAAGAGAATCCATGACAAAACGCATTGAAAAATGTATTGATGTTGGGGGGCATCATTTCCAGCACCTTTTGTAATCTTGTTTGTTGTTTATTAATTCTTATTATTTACTCAATAAATTCTTTTTGTAATACCTGTACTGTAATTGGATCATTATTAATAAATTTTTATTAGAGTAAGCTGAACTTACAATTCATTACTGGTTGCCATGGTTACAGGGCTGTAATATTCACTTACAGTCCGACGTGGGCTGTAAGTGAATATTACGTACTAGTTATTATTTACCTGCTCAGATCAACAGAAATTTTAGGTAAAAAAAATCTATCGTTGAAACCAAACATTTCATGCATACACAAAAATGAAGACATTATTTTAAGCATCTTTATTATTTACGGAAATGTGAAAAGTACAATTATTTATATTATCAACAGTCAAAATTGATGTTAAATTTTTTTGTATTTCTTTAATTACTTCAGGACCATCTAGTGGAGTATTCTCCATATTATCCGAGAGATCATTATCAGATGTTTGACGAGATGAACCGGCTTCTAGGTTGCTAATGTTGAAAATCTTGTTAGCTACTTGTATTTTGTTCGTTAAAGATTCCGTCACATAACTTTCTGCTACTGCCGAGGACTTCCACCCACCGCGCCTTTTCAATGCAAGAACGTCGATTCCGCTGTTAGCCAAAAGAGTTGCCGAGGTTCTGCGAAACGAATGTCCACTGTAATTTTTTGCATTTTCCAAATTTAAAAATGTTTCAATATCAGACGGAATTTTAGCGAAAATATTTCTCCCAACTGGTTGGTTAACGCATTTCCCATTTTTATATCTCAAGAATAATCTTTTATTTTCTGAATTTTTTGGTCGCAGACTCATATATTTCCTGAATAATTCCAGACAGTGGAAATTGTCATTGTCTACGATAGTGAAACTTCTTGAAAGGTGATTTTTAGAATCAGGTATTTTGACAAGTATTACGCTTCCTTTATCAACAATATCGTCTACTGTTACCTTGCATAATTCATCTTTGCGGCAGGCTCCCGCAATTTCCATAATAGCAACGACCTTCTTCATCAGATATGTTTGGTCAGATGCTTCACTCAAAAATTTTACAATTTGTTCTATAGTAAACACCTCACTTTTTTTGGGACGATATCCAATATTTTTGTTTTTAAAAAATGCCCTTATTTGGCATATTTTGAAATGTCAACATTAATAAGGAGATGGTTGACCGCAGCATGGAATATTCGCACCATAAGCTGACTGGAGATGTATATTTTTTATATTTCTCTAGAAAATATGCGAGTAAAACCGCCTCACTGGTATGAATATCCACATATTTAGCGTCGCACCACTTTCTAAATACGTCATATGTGATTTCGTACCTTTTTTTAGATTTCCCAGGCAGAAGCGATGTACAAGCAATATTTGCAGCTTCTTCGATATCCATAATAGTATTTCCTCAAAAACTGCTTGTCAAACTTGACTTTTCATCGAGTTGTTTATGTATTAGGCTTTCTTTTGTTAATTTCTAGTATATACGATATACCTAATTTATTTAAAATATTAAAATTTAATTTTGACAGGTAGTTGTCAATACTTTAAATTTAACTCATTAATTACTTTTCTTTGATTTTCGCAGGTATTACAGAAAACTATTTACTAACCGCGAACAGTAAGTGACATTTCAGGTCTCGAATGTTTAGGAAACCTTGGCCCTACGGGCCTCGGTTTCCCAAACTACATTCTCGACCTGGAAAGTATCACTTACAGTTCATGGTACGTAATATACTATTAAATTCCTAAGTCACTAGTATTTTTTATTATTGTTAATATAATGTGATATTTTAATATCATTTTTCATTCAAAAGTCTTTTTTCAATGTTTATTCGACCATTTTAGGTGAAAGCATACTTGATAATGTTTTTGTTATTTTCATTTTCTTATGTTAGCAGTGGGAGAAAATGGTATTTACAAAAGTTTTAATTAGGGGAAAACGACAAGAGATACGAATAAAATGCAAGACGGTAATTTCGTATAAAATAAAAAGTAGATATAACAAAATATTAAAAAAATGTTTTCACCAGTGGCGTACCACAATTTTCTTCGGAAAATCTTACGGTATAATGCGTACGCACGCCACTGAGTAACTTACGAGGTCAATATTTTTCCTGCTACTAGGGCATTATCAAATTAAGCTACGGCTAAAATTTAGTTTTATTATCTTCTAATGCTCGAAAGTTATTAGAGAAAAACTAAATTTTTTGAAAATTTTTAGCACCCTGTAGCTTGGAAACGACAACCTGTAGAGCATAACTTCATATGACAAAAATCTATATTTTTACTAAAGAATCCACCATTTCATTCATTCCCAACCTTTATGTTATACCCTGTATATTGTAAAGATTTTCAGAAAAAATAATTCTTAAAGCGGCTTTACATTTATGCAATGCAATGAAATTCATGGCACGCAAAACTTTGCATGAAAATTTTTGCATGTCAAATACACTTTACACTACTGCAATATTTTGTGAAATCTTTGGGACTACCAACCAGACGAGAAGAAATACTTTTATGATTATGTTTATTGTTTATTTATTTACTTTACAATCACTGAATCACTATAAACAGAAGGAGAGAAAATCAGTTGTTATTCCCAAAAGAAATACAGAATAGGTTATACATAGTATGTTATGTTTGTTGCTTAGTTCCTTTAATGCGTGGTTGGCAACCCAAATATTCCCAAATAAAGTAACTATATTGCATCTGCAATGCAATCAAATTAGAACACGCGCTAATTCAATGCAATGAAAAATATTGCCATCAGCTGATCAAACTAGCTGGATGTACGCATGCGCGCAATGAAATTTTGCATTGCACCTGCAATATTGCATTAATGTAAAGTGGCTTTTATATAAGTATCAAATATTAGCTGAGTTATCAAGAGAAATTGATAATATTAATGTGTGTGAGAGAGAGAGAGAGAGAGAGAGAGAGAGAGCGAGAGAGATAAATTGCAAATGACGAGGTCATCAGTAAGTATGTCCAGGGTTGATAATTAAAATTGCCCCTTTAAACTTACAATTATGTATAATTGCAATTGCAAGTTTAAACTAACAATTATGTATAAATTGTCACCCTAAACTGACAATTATAAATTATTTTACACCATGTCCTTTGTACGCATTCGTAGTTTTTTGGGCAGTGGTAATGCTATTTATTTGCATTTTATTGTATCAAATATGCATTAGAAGAACCAGAAAGAATACAAAGTGGGCAATATTACTATGCTGTTAATTAGTTGAGTTCTTCTTTCTATTTTGCTTGATCACTTTTTACTATATGGTAGATCTTACAGCAATACGTCATCTATCCTTTCCATCGTATCCTTGGCAACATCAGCTCGACCGGACGAATGAATCTAAATGCAATATCTTCACCATTTATGGCCCTAAAAATTCGTTCTCTTGATATCTTATCCTAATTCTATTTCTTCATTAAACTCTGCTTCAAATTATTCAAATACTAGTTTAGTGTCGTCTATAATGTGTCTATAATGTTAAAAGAGGAATGAAGATGTTTTAGGAATATTGTGACTTAAAATTTTCTGTGGTTAATATCCATAAAGAGCACACGTAATATAATGTATAGTAATAACCTATTGTTTTCTTTAAAACTGTTAAATCATTTGAATTGGCGCAATATTAGTTTTTTTGAGATTAAGTGCACGTGTAATAGACGTCCCCGTATATTTATACAGGGTGGATCATTAATAATAGGCCATAGTGCAGGGGTAGATTCTATGGGCCAAAATATGGGGATATAACCAAATATGCTTTGGTAAAATATTGCTGTGGAAAAAGAAACAAGGTGTCAAAATTTAAAAAAATTTTTGTTTCTTTGCAATAACTCAACAGCCTCTTGACTGATCGTCGCCAAATTTGCTAGAGGAACTTTTTTATTTTAAGAAACAATAATTTATGTATTACATCAAGTTAGATCATAGAGGGTGCCGCAGGACCTGTATCTGATGGTGAATTTTTTTATATATTTTTTGGACGAAACGTTGTGGTACTTCTGACCAGAGAATATGATGAGAGCATCATTTCCATGTATAAAAGGTACACTTAGTAGAACTTGATAACTCCAACCGTTTTTGAGGAAATTGCCGTTAAACATTTGAATAATTTTTTGAAAGACAAATTCAAATTTAATGAAACAAAGTGTATTTATTGTACAATACGTAAGGGAAAATAAAATCGTAATAACAGGGTAAACTCTTTCTCACTTTCTTATGAACTAATGGAGTATTTTCGTGGTATTGAGATAAATACATACATCAAAAGATTGTGTAAAATAAGAATCTAATTTTATTAGAAGACCAAAAAATAACATAAAGTTGACTTAATGACATTAGTATTTATTGTAACCCCCCCCCCCCCCGCAAAAACCCCATTGCTGCAACTTAGAGTAAATTTTCGATATGGTCTCCACCTACTTCTATGCCTTTTCTAATTCTTTTCATAAAAGATTTTCTTACATTGAAAAATACATTTTCCTGTCCTCTAATAAAATTGGCTGCATTTTATATTTTGTACCACAGTTCTTCTCTTGAATTGATAATATTTGCATAGACTAAGGACTTCATATGTCCCCACACATAATAATCCAAAGTATTATAACCAGGACTCCTGGTGGCCAAGCAAATTCACTGCCTCGTCCGATCCATCTGCGTGGGAAAGTCTCATCAAGATAATTCCTGACTTCAATGGAAACATGAGGCGGAGCTTCATCTTGCATAAACCACATTCTGTTCCGTATGTCTAGCTTGAAAGCATGTAATATATCAGCAAGAGTATTTTTAAGAAAAAACAGATAAGACTGTCCATTTAAATTTGGAGGAAGGACAAATGGTCCCAATAACTGATCGCCGATAATACCACACCAAACGTTAATCTTAAATTCGTGTTGAACATGCCTTTCTTTAACGGCATGAGGATTTTCTACTTCCCAGTAATGGGTGTTCCTCCAGTTAAAAACGCCTCGGCGAGTAAAAGTTGCTTCGTCTTTAAATAAAACGATCTTAACAAAATTTCGATCCCTGTTGTGTTTATTTAGAACAAATTGACAAAATTGTAGCCTTTGTGGAAGATCTCTTCGAAGTAAGTTTTGTAGAGGAGTGAAGCGATGTGGGTAGAAGCATTATTTGCGTAAGACTCTTAGAACAGATTGTTTACTCACCCCTGTTGTCGTTGATAAACGACTTGATCTGACTTGCGGATCTTCATCCACACGAACTAAAATTTCTAGTTCTTGATCTGGAGTAATTCGTTTCAGTCGTCCTACATCATTTCTATGGCGAAATGAATCGGTTTCTCCCAAACGAAGGAACAGTTCTTTGAAAATCTTATGGTCTGGCTGTATTTGGATATTGAAATGAGTATCTCCTCGATGCAACACGTCCGCCAAATTTTTTTTGTATATAAACACATATACCCCTCATTTCCCTATTTGAAAAATTATTGTGTCGAGGCATTTTAAATAAAAAAGTTAAAGAAATTGGCTCGAGGAACACAGGAATAAAATAAAATGATTAAATGACGTACATGACAGAACTATAACACAGACAATTTTATTTTCCTACATTTTATTTCATTTGATTTTATTAATACCAATATTCTGGGTGTAATGGCCCAAATAATGTTGGAAAGGTTCTATAAAAAAGTCTGATATTTCAAAGGATCGATTGCTACCAGAATCAATTAGATTGGTTAAATCTTTTTCAAAACCTAAAATCCACTTTTTGCTGTCCTTTTGCTTAAACAAAGAAACGGCTTGGCCGAATTTGATGCTTCAGATCACATTGATCTTATACGCTTCGATTGGCAGTACAATGATATCGATCATTTTTTATTGGGGAAATTTCGTGAGGGAAAAAGTGTCTAAATACACAAGTGCATACACACACATACTTCTTTTCAAAAATGGTTGAAAAATACTGTAGTGATCTTGAAATATGAAAATATGTCGAACATTTTTATTTTTATTTTTGGGCCTATTACAATAACCCCCCTTATGCTGGGAAGTTAATAAAGCCATAGCCGTCATATAAAACTTTTCTCTCGCCCTAGAAAATGAACAAGAAATTTCCAAAAAATAGCTTTAAACGTAAATTGGTTGGGGGCAAATTTATTGGAATCGATTATACCATCATGTATAGAAAGAATATAAATCCATCTTCAGCATGAAGTTTCTGTTGAGCAGACAATAAATTTAATAAGGGTTCCAATAAAACAGCTTAATTTGTTTTAGAACATTTAGACTTACATAATATAGGAATAGTAAGACAGGTTCGTGACTGCTATTGAAACTAAAATAACAAGTGACTTTATATGCAACGTCTAACAAGAGTCCCAAGTGACTGTTACTTCGAAGCTATCAGGATACCGTATTTAGATCGAGTGAGAGAGCAAAAAAATTTAAAATAAACAGAACTTAATTTTGAAAAAGCACGGCGCGGTATCGGCAGTTGGAATGTTTTGTTTACACAGAATGACGTATTTGAGTCAGAGGAGAATCAAATACAAACAAGTTAGAAAGTGCTACAGGTATCTACCTGAACAATCAATGCACAATTATAGTTCAGTAAGTCATTTAAAAAAGAACGTGTTAAAGTACTTGATACTATTTGACAGCGTTTTAAGTGTTATTGCTATTACAATTATCACAACTAAAAATACAAAATCTATTTGTAAATAATGATTTTTTTATCAGACTCGTCTTTTTCATGTGTACATAAACAAACAGGCAGTTGATTGAGGTGACCTTAATCAACTGCTGGAAAGCAAACAATAAATGATGTACTCAACCTCCACCTACCCCAAACAACTGTACTTGTTAAAGCTGAGCAGTTGTAAAGAATTTGTCTATAAAAGCAGTGTCTGGTGAAGTAAGTTATATATGTATTATTGCCATGTATAAGTATTTGTGTTGTATCATGAAAGATTTGGTTTTGTTTGTAAGAATTTCTGTACAACCTCACGAATTATTTGCACCCCGTTAACCTATTTAGCTCCGCCATGCATGTATACCGTTTTGAATCAGTTGTTTATCGAACTGCGTAATCGAAATTTTCTTCCAGGCCTCGTAGCCGTAGATTCATATTGGTATAGTCGGGTCCAGTTTAAAATGACCGATGTATGTGCATACGTTTTCACTATCTCTTGCACACAAACTTAAAGCAATAGCCTAAAGACATTCTTCCCCACTTCTTTTGAGACGGAAATATGAAATGTACACTGAGTAGTGAGAAACATAGTCATAAGCTCAGCGACTCTCAAACTTTTTAATTTGACGACGAACGTTATTTACTCCTGTGAACTAATACCACTTTAAATATGAAAAATGTTTTTATATGAAATGTTTAGGTTATTTTTAGTGGCAAATAGTGGATATTCATCCGTCAAACGAACAATGTCAAACCACTAAGTCTTACAATTTTCTAGAATGTACATACTACACGTTTTAGAATATAATGAACATAGGATCGCGTAGCTCAATCGGTAAGATACTCGAGCAGCAATAAATGTAAATGGGTTGATTGCGAGTTCGATCTCGATCCTCACTTCTACTTTTTTTTATTTAAGCTCTATTAAAAGTTAACAATTTTCTTTCTAAAATTTTTGTTTTATTAAGCCGCGCCGCGAGTTTTGTTGAAACTTTATTTTCCCCAAAAATGCGTCTTTTATTACTATTAGCGCGTGTTTGTCTCTAATAAAATCGACTTTCTTATACGTTATGTATAAATACATGAATGGTGAAACGTGCGTCGAGTAGATAAATTCTTCAAGTGTAGTGTTGTACTGTTTATGAAAACGTGTCGTAAATTGTTCAAGTGTAGTGTTCAAGTGTTTTACTGTTTATGAAAACGTGCCAATGCATTGTTCTTTCAGAAATGTTTTAAATTATTTGTTTTAAAATTATTATTAATTTTTTTAATAGATTTTGTCAACCAGAATATTTATTTATTACCGCTAAAAGAAAGATAAATTATTTTCGTTATTCTCATAGAGATTTCAGATTTTTTTTATCGTATGAAATATTTTATTTTTACTAACATCATTTTCCCTACTAATACTACGATCCTATTCTTTCCTGGCAAGAAATGCCCATACCTCCCCGTGGTTCTTGCTGGACTGTAGCAATATTAGTCTTTGATTTCCTTTTCTGATAACTCATTGTTATTGACTGAATTAGGCAATTCATTTTTTGTTATCAGTTTCATTTGTGCCCGAGCCTATAGACCTACAATGTCCGCCATAAATTTGGCTACATATGGGAAAAACTCGTATTATTGAGATTTCTAAAAAATGCTATACTGGGAGTTCGTTTCTTTTTTTACATGCAAATAACTTTATTCAACTAAAGTACATCCCTGATAACACCAAACGTCCCCAGGACGTTCACTCAGGTCCTCGTTTGGTCTGAACGTCCCGGGTTTACATGGTATGTCCCAAGGACGTCCGTTTGCTATCGTCCCTAAAACGTTCCGAATAAAACGTTTTGAGGACATCCTGCTAGAGTCTAGTCAAGACAAACCTAAACACATTTGTGAAATAACCTCTAGGAGTGATGTTTTTTTTGAGCAGATGAGGATATGATTAAAAAAGGAAATTAAAAACTGTAAAAATGAAATTACAATCCTTAAAAAGTTTTACTAACAAAATTTCTTTTGATAACAAAATATTTTCATATTTCATGGTCCATTTAAATTTTGTCAATTTGATCTTTCTGATTTCAGAAATCTTATATTCGTTTCAACTATTTTTTTCATGAGTTTCGGTTATCCATTTTCGGTTAGCCATTTTCACCGCAATATTTAAGCAGAGCTTATGTAATGTTACTCAGTTGCTGTCAAACTGGGAAATTCAATTTGGCAGGCATTGCATCATTTTTACAAAGAATGTATACCTATAAATTCTTTGCATTTTTATTTCTTCCGCACACTGGCACTAGTCACTTTTAACGGCTACAAAAGAAAGTACCAAAAACAGGTAAGTCTATTTAATTGATTTATTAATATATAAGTATTTAGATCGATATTTTATTCTAGATAAATTTGGTGCGGCTTATTTGTAGGTTATAATAAATATACTACCACCCACCTTATTTGGCTCTGTTAAAATTCTATGGGAGATCACCCGTGAACCTGAGTATGTAGTTTTTAGTTATTTATCATGGAGCGAACTTATTCACTTAAAAGAAGATTGTTGGTTAAACATTATAAATACAATATACTTCCCTTCGGTATGCGAGAGAAGTAAAAATTGAAAAGAAGTACCTACTTATGCAGTGTGTTAAACGAAGTGTTATATATGGTTCGACATCTCTGATGAACAAGTGGAGGTGATGAAACTTTTAATAGGTAAGGTTTGATACATCGAGTAATAAAAACATTTGCCAGAAAACATCAACAAACTTGTAAAGTATATGTAGGGATTTCAGTAAATTAATATAAGGAAAAAACTAATAAAGGTACTTTTTGAGGAAAATTTACAAATTTGTAACTTATATGCCCTATTTGTTATATTTTTCTGAAATTATGCTGTACGTACGTACAAAAACTTTTATACATCATCAATGTTCAACCTAGTAAACCTGCTTCTAACCGTAAATCCTAATGCATCTTAACCCATAGCCATTTTCTTTACTTGAATTCTGTAATAATATTGGCAAAAAATATAACGTTAAACTTATAATAATGTTATTAATCTGCATTAGTCACAACATATATTTCTGCTTCTCTCGGTCTTTGGTATTATTTGTAGAATCGATCATTCATGTAAAGAGGTGTTCTTAAAATTTTTAAATGAACAAGGGAAACAAGGGAAGCTTTCAAATGCAAAAGTCAGTTAAACAAAAAAATGTTCACATTTAAACTGTGATTTTTTTCTAAATAGGACACCAAGAAAATTATAACAATTTATTTTAAATATAAGCTTGCCATCAAGTGGCATATATTAGTCTTAATGTTTTTTGCCAAGATTTCATCTGAAATGTTAATTTTTCTTTTATTTGCACAGGGGCTGCTGCAGTCGCTAACGCTTCAAAGTCTTGGAAGGACACCGAAACGGCTATTACATCTGATTGAAGAGGGCAAAAGAAAGAACAGAGAGGGTGTCAAAAAAGAGAGAATATTAGAAAATAATATAAACTAAGATAATTATAAAAAGACGAAGTGTGCAAAACGTTAAGAGAAGGTGAGATATACATTTATCTTGCTTTTTATTGCATACTTGGCTAATTTCTTATAATATTCAATATGACTTAATGTATATATAACTATATTATACTGTACAAGGTATTATAATATATAACTTTTAAATCCCATAAAAATTGTATTTTTGACACTTGACACTTGAATTTGTAGAGTAAGAACTTAATTTAAAAAAAATACAAATGGCATAACTTATTTTTCAATAGCACAATAGAAATAAAATGTTCGGATAAATTTGTCATTTGGTGTTGATAAATAAAAGGACTAAGTAAAATCAATCTAATTGAATAATTTTTCTACATGGTAATTATATATTGTCATTTTTTTTATCTTTTTAGCTTTTCTAACCACATTTATTCCCTTCGAAATAGAATCCAATCACTGGATTCTATTTCGAAAGAAATGCATGTGGTTAGAAAACCCAAAAAGGAACATAAATACGCTCTGCTGTGAATACACCTTAAAAGTGGTGGAGGGGGAGGTACCTATATGTTTTGCATAGTATGTCCCAACAACGTTTTCAGGACGTCCTCTCTAGACCTACATTCGTCCCACATAAGTCCTGGGTGGGACGTCCTCGGGACACCCCGTTTTGCTGACACGGAACGTCCCTCAAACGTCCTCGGTACGTCTTACGTCGGTAGAGTACCTCCTCGGGACGTTTTCATGTCCTGTGAGTACGTGGGACGTTTTCGGGACGTCCATGTGCTATTAGGGATAAAGCTTTTGTCGAACCTAATTAAATATTTGTGAAATAGACACAAGAATTTATGATTTTTTATATAGTACCTAATTAATGGTAGGGGTAAAATTTGCACTTTTTTAATTTCCCCATAACTGTTTCAAAATTGATACATGGGGTCCTTGTTGTATTCTATGCACTTTCTCTTAATAAAATTTTTCGATATCTTAACAATTTGACCCATTTTTCGGTACCACCGCCAACTATTTTTTGCAGTCCTGCCAAACTGGTAATCACATGACATGTGTCAAAATGTAATTTTTTGTTGTAGGACATGCATAAACGAACCCCCAATAGAGTTTCTTAGAATTGTCAATAATACAATTCTTTCCCATATGTAACCAACTTTATGGCGGATACTGTATAATCAGAATTCCACTAAAATGACAAAGTTACTAAATGAATAATCTTAACATTTTATGACAACGTCTTTCCTATTTTTTTATAATTATATAGGGACATCATTGCTATTACAGGAAAGAACTGTTTGAGGACTACTGGCATTTCTTATGCATCAAATAAAATCTTAGTTCAGACGTTTTAGCGGCCATGACACAAGTCAGCTTAAATTGTACCTGACTCTGTTAGAATGAATAGTGAACGCATAGTTCGTTTTCAGTAGAAAATGCGTTTTTATCAATATGTAACTCCCTTCGGACAGCCTAGGCTTTGAATCTGGGGGTTGATCACTAGGTTTGGTGTGTTTATGTGTTTATATTTTACTTTTGTTTCTATTTGTCCGCCAGACATTATAGGAGTCCGTAAGTCTGTGAAAATGGTACCCGATATTTTCCGTCGCTGTATGCGTATCAAATGGCTATTTATATGAGGTGGGTCTTCGACGTATGTTAGTTATGGGATGGGTAGGAATACCAGAGATGTACAGATTGAATAAAATAGGACAAAGGATGGGCTCCTGTGGAATCTTTGCAGATAATCTTTTAAGGGTAGATTAATAGTCGTTTATTTTAACCACAGTATATGTCTGTCCGAGATAGAACTTATGATGGTTGATATGATGACACTAATGTTGGAAGTTTACAGGTGTGGTGAAATTTGTGTACGAGGCCATTGCACTACAGAGCATTAATCGATTTTTCTATGTGCAGAAGTAACATTACGGTACACTGTTTTTTATTGTAAGGTGTTAATAGGTCCTTGTACCACATAGAGACAATGTTGTGTTGTGTCCTATCATAAAATTAAAATGTTGATTAACAGTGATTTTTGTATGATTTATTGTCGATGCATTTAATACACAAGTTAACAGAAAATATTCATTACTTTAATTCCTATAAAAGGTATTTTTTTGATCACATATTTTTAAAACAAGTGTAGAGAAATTGTATTGGACGCAAGTAAAATGTTGTAAATTTGTTAAACAACGGTTTTTTATTGATTTTTGTTATTTTATAATGTAATTGTCCTTTTACGGAAATCTTAAAATTCCTGTGATAAAATATCAATCGGAGCAGATAGCCGGCAAAGCAGTTGATTAGAAATATATATTTATACTCATTGGTGATAAGGTTTTTCTGTAAGAGTTAAAATACCTACTAGTATTTTATGGTAATATACTTATTCTATTTCATGAAATTTTTATAGTGTAGGGAAGTTAATTTGCATTTCGTTATCTTATAATTATCCCTTTAGGGAATTATCAGTTTATTCTAAGCTTTAAAAGAAGCCATGTGGATGGGACACATGTTGAAACAAGTGTCACTAAAAAACTGATAACAAAGAACAATATACGGAACGAAGGACTTTCACATTCAATGATACAAAAACTCGTTTTTAAAAAGTCACCCATTAAAAATTACCTGTTGTCCTCCAGCTGACACCGTTCTTCCTTCCAACTCCCTGGCGTCATCTTCATCATCGTCATCATCACTTCCTTCCGGCGATTCATCTGAGACATGACTCACTTTTTGATTACGTGTTATTCCATCAACAGAATTAACTTCAGAGGTAGATGGCGCTACATCGGAAGTCGATGGAACTGGAATTGTTTCGACTATCCTAACTTTTGGAGGTGATTGAACACTCGGTGTTGGTTCAAATTTGTTAACTATTTCGGTCGGTTGGGATACCTCTACGTTTTCTTTGTTTTTTGGATCAACTGTTTTGATTATTGTTCTTTGTGTTTCGGATGAATCATTTCTGATTTCTTTAATATTAACTGGAGCTGTGGTACTAATTGGAGATGGAAAGGGAGAACGGCAGTTGCTCTCGCTGTTGCTCTCATTATTGGTGCTTTTCTGGAAAATTAAAAAAATCTATAAATATTTACAAACTACTCACTTCTTTTATTCATATACATGTTTAAAATGTTTTATTATTATTAAATACAAAAATTGCGAAATTTATTCTTTTGCTTAATACCCTTACTAATATAAACCTAATTATTAATATTAAGAAAAGAAATATTGTATGGATTTGAATCGCTTTAGAGGTGTTTTAAAACCTCATGAGCCGTGACCTTCATATGCGCAGAGACATAATCCCTGTTGACTTAAAAATATTACATTTATTGTTTACAATTTATCCCGAGCTCTTGTTTATGTATACAGCAAGGCAGCCTCCAGTGTCTTCAAAAACATACTTATAACTCAGATTAAACTTTGCCTTTTGCGCATTTCGCGGCTCATGAGATTCTGAAACACCTCTAACTTTTCCTTGTCTTCTTATAAGTAACAAATCCGGGCTGGTTAAAGTTATAACATCCTGTATACAGAACTAAATAACAAATCCGCAAGAATTAATTTAAATTTGCCCATGTGAGATTTACATGTAAGGTGCTAACTGTGAGGTCTAAATTTCTTTACCATGATATAGTTATATTAATAAACAAGTGACAAATTATAGCAAAAGCTAAATGTGCTACACGGTATAAAGTATATCGTTTCTAATAGGAAAAATGTTGCTTTTTTCAATGTCTCATCAACATAGTTAAGTATTAAATGAACTGGTTCAATTATGACTAGCTACCATGGTCTTTATTCAAATATTACCTACATCCTGTAGTTTTAATTGTGGAAAATTACCAGCACCTCTAAGGAGTTTGCCTGTTTTATACAGGGCGATTCATTAGGAGAGAGTCGTATTTTACCAAAAGATAAAATCCCCAAACAGTAATGGCTAAAGCTTCCCCGTTTTCTAAATGGGTGTTTTATTTTTTTTGTAAGAATATTCTTTTCGCCATATATCTGTAATGCGTAAGAAGCATGCAACGAAATTTTGTATTTTGATTACAGTAGTCATTCGCCATCTAATGCCTGGGATGTTAGTAAAATATCAGGGCCGGACCCAGAATAAAAATATTTTTAAGTTATTCCTAGAAAATAACACTCTATATACTGTTTATAAAATATTTGACATTAAAATATTAATTTACACCTAGAAAGATACAACATCCCATAAAAATCTTTTGGCGCCATTTCATTGTTTAAATAAAAAAATTAAACAGTTGAAGGTTCAATTTTTTTTTCTTTAAACGAGAAATTGAGAGAAAAAAGTCACTCTAGGGAGTGACCACATATTATTTTTTTTGTTCCCTATCTGCACTAGCAAAAGGTAATGCAAATAGGCAGAATAAAAATTCATTACATGTACCTGGTGAAATAAAAAAATATTTTGTAATGAATGTGTAATTAATAAACAAAATAATAAATGATACAAATTAACAATTTAACTAGAACATAAGAAATCAATCTATTTTCAAAGTGACCACCGCTAAATTCAATCTTCTTGATCGATTTGTCATTTCATTTACGCTTTTTGTAACAACCTCTAAATTGTTTTTAATTTCATTGCAAAAATGCTCAATTCTTGCAATCAGCTGCTCTCTGGTATGTATTTCTTCTTTATACACTTCAGTTTTTAAATAGCCCCACAAAAAATAGTCAAGGGGTGGTGAGATCTGGTGATCTCGGAGGCCATGCAACGGGACCACTCCAACCAATCCACCTATTTGGATATTGTTCATTCAGATAGTTTCTGACTCGTACCGAAAAATGCGGCGTAGCCCCATCATGTTGACACCACATTCCTCTTCAGTTTATATTATTTAATAAATTTGGCAGGGTACTTTCTTACTTTTTATTGGGTATTTTGCCACTGAAAAATATTTAAAAATTTTAATGAAAAAACCTCTGCGCCAAACGGATCAGACAGAGGTTGGTTCTTGAGTACTTGACTGTTTCAAAAAGTCTCACACCTAAAAATATATAAACTAGAACAATGTTATAAACTAAAAACTGAAAATCAAAGCTATAGGTAGTTAACGTTTGTCTGATCCGTTTGGCGCATAGGTTTTTTCATTAAAATTTTTAAATATTTTTCAGTGGCAAAACACCCAATAAAAAGTAAGAAAATCTGAATATGCCACAAATAAACAATTACAGACAGTATTTGGCAGGGTATGTTGTAAAAAATCTAAATAATTGACACCATTTAAGCGAACTTCAAAAATATGAGGACCTATGAGATTATTATTGAACATCCCACACCATACATTTACAGAAAATCTATGTTGGGAATTCTTTTAGATTATTGCATGGGGATTCTCGTGACTCCAAACATGAAAATTTCGAGTATTATTTATACCATCACGGGTAAATTGAGATTCATCGGTAAACAATACTCTTAACATAGTTCGTCTATGGGATAAATGCATGTGTTCGCCTTTAGTTCTCCAAACTCTGGTTTGAGGAATATTTAATTGTTGACCAATTCTTCTTGTGCTGATTTTTGGGTTCTGGTCAACCATATTTAAAATCAAATCTTTTGTTTGCCGGGTCTGCCTAACAGGACGTTCTATTTTCATGATTGAGGGAACGGTTCCAGTTTCAGAAAGATGTCTAAACACTATAAAATGTTTTATAATCTGGTACACGTTGATTTCCAACCCAGCGTCTGTATTTCCTTTCAGCAGATTTTGCATTGCCATTGCAATATCCATAGACAAAAGTCATATTTGCGTATTCTCTACTCGTGTATGTAAACGGCATGATTTAGAATTATTACAAGACAATATTGTAACCAGTAAAAGCAACAGTGGTAACGCGACACTTCTTAATTACAATATGACTGATTTTTGACAGATACCTACTTGATTATTAAAAAGTACATATCTTTTAAAACAAATGTAATGGCAAGACTAGATGATTGTAACAGTTAATTACTCTTGCAATGAATTAAATATTGCTGAAACCAGAGTTTGGAGAACTACCTTTTGGTAGTGCAGAGAGGGAACAAAAAAAATAATATGTAGTTAATCCCTAGAGTGACTTTTTTCTCTCAATTTCTTATTTAAAGAAAAAAAAATTGAACCCTCAACAGTTTAATTTTTTTATTTAAACAATGAAATGGTGCCAAAAGATTTTTTTATGGGATGTTGTATCTTTCTAGGTTTCAATTAATATTAACAGCATACAGAGTAAAAATATTTTTATTCTGGGTCCGGCCCTGATATTTTATTAATATCCCAGGCATTAGATGGTGAATGACTACTGTAATCAAAATACAGAATTTCATTGGATTCCGCTTACGCGTTACAGATATATGGCAAAAAGAATATTCTTCCAAAAAATATAAAACATCCTGTATTTCGAAAACAGGGCAATTTTCTATCTTTTGGTAAAGTACGACTCTCTCCTCACGAATCACCCTGTATAAATGCAAGGTATTTCGTTTTCAGTTGGAAATATGTTGCCTTTTCCCATGTCTGATCAACATAGTTTATCTGAGTATTAAATAAATAGTTCATAGGACAGCACCCTTTCTTATAAATAATTACTAACAGGCTGAATCTTCGTGAGTAGCTTTGTTTTGACGAGACGCCCAACTTCTCTTTGCGAAAATCCTCGATAGTGGTAGCTAATAAAGTGCGTAGTCGTAAAATATATCGATTGGGTGATTGTCCAAATTTCACAGTTAGTTTTTTAGTTCAATCTTGAGATAATTTGATAAAAAGTTCGAAAAAACGTTTGTCCTACAAATTAAATGGTATGATTTCCCAGTCCTACGTTCGGAAATTGTCAGTTTCACGGTAACACTTTTCTCATTACTAAATCCTTAAAATGTTTTCTTAACCGCTTCTCAAGTCACCGAGGTAACTCCAGAGGTAAATCCAGAATGATTTTGTGTTAAGTAAAGAGAAATGAGGCGCTGTAGTTTATATTGGAGTCCGAACCACATCTTGGGGATAATTTTATAATTAAAATTATTTCGTGGTGAGCAGGTGAACTTGCTTCGCTAGATATGCCAGTATGCAAGATTTAAAAAAAGACTCGTAAGATACGATTCCTCTAGTTTGCCACCAACGAAACAAGAATTGTTGCAGCAATTCAAAAGAACTCTGTACATCTGCAGTGTATGGTGATTGTCCAAATTTCACAGTTAGTTTTTTAGTTCAATCTTGAGATAATTTGATAAAAAGTTCGAAAAAACGTTTGTCCTACAAATTAAATGGTATGATTTCCCAGTCCTACGTTCGGAAATTGTCAGTTTCACGGTAACACTTTTCTCATTACTAAATCCTTAAAATGTTTTCTTAACCGCTTCTCAAGTCACCGAGGTAACTCCAGAGGTAAATCCAGAATGATTTTGTGTTAAGTAAAGAGAAATGAGGCGCTGCAGTTTATATTGGAGTCCGAACCACATCTTGGGGATAATTTTATAATTAAAATTATTTCGTGGTGAGCAGGTGAACTTGCTTCGCTAGATATGCCAGTATGCAAGATTTAAAAAAAGACTCGTAAGATACGATTCCTCTAGTTTGCCACCAACGAAACAAGAATTGTTGCAGCAATTCAAAAGAACTCTGTACATCTGCAGTGTATGGTGTATAATGCACACATGCGCAGTCCCACCGAAAAAACGCTAGAAAATTATGGATGGACAATAAAATTGATTGCAAGTACGAATATTATTGGTTCGATGGTCCTCAAGGACCATCTATAGAAGAGTTATTTTCTGACTTCTAGAGTACTCTATTAATACTTTTTTTACTCATTGATTATTCTGCAATATATCAATTTTTTAAATTATTTTATTTCAGAGTCAGATAACATAAAAGATGAAAATGATAGTTGCCAAGAAGATGCAGATGAGGAAAATGACGTTAGTAGCGAAGAAGATGAAGGGTCAGCAGATGAGTCTGAAGATTAATTTAATTTTTTTTATACGTTTAAATATATTTTTTTCTATTTTGTAGACAAGAAAATAGTTGTTCAAATTTTTGGCTTTGCAAAATAGATATTTTTTATACCAATTTCTTTCACAATATTCTCATAAACTTTTCATATTAATTATGTTATTTTATAATTAAGCAAACAATTAAAAATTAAAAATAATATTGCATTAAAATTTTAAATCAAATTTTTCGGTTTTGCAGTCGAACATTTAATAATAACATATAAAAGTGCATGAAAAATTCAAAATTCAATCTTTTGAATGTGTGTGCAAAATTTGGTACACGTCAGAATTCCGCTTATGAATGAAAGTATACTAAATTACCAAATCCGCAAACATAAAATAATTCGTTATTTTAACTAATTTTTGTCGGACTAGCGATACATACACTTTTTTTGTAGGACACTATTTTATTTAGGCAGAGAATACGCTAACCTATCACTAACCTATCTCTATCCTACAGTTAGTAATGAGAAAAGTGTTACCGTGAAACTGACAATTGAACGTAGGACTGGGCAATCATACCATTTAATTTGTTTCACAATGTGACCATTTTATTATACAAATATTTACTAAACTACAGTAAGAATCAGCTGGTTAGTGATAATTTTTTATGACCTCGTTATTTAGGCATGTTGAAACCATCCATTTTGTAGAGCAAACGTTTTTTCGACTTTTTTATCAAATTATCTCAAGATTTAACTAAAAAACTAACTGTTAGTAATAGAATTTGGACAATCACCCAATCGACATTCACTATTCAGATTCAGCCTGTTAGTGATAATTAATAAAAAAAGATGCTGTACTGTGGACTAAGAGTGCCTCAAATATTGCTAACTACGAAATAACACTATTGGTTAACGTAGCTTGTACTGAATTATCCACCTCCTGTGGTCATAATTCTGGGGGATACCTGCCTCTCTAAGAAGTTACTGCTTTGGTCGGTTTGCCTGTTTTATATAAATGAACTTTAATTATTAGTTATTGTTTAAAAATCGTTCTGTGTGACGCTACAAATTATGTGCACGAAGTATTGATTGGATGTACTAGAAATAACCCGTCACCATTGTAACTACTTTAACTTAACGAGCGACCAACATCATTCTTATTCATCTTTTTTTTTGATGATTTAACTGATCTAAAAGGTCCATTGTACTAAATAAAGTAATATATTTTCTTGTAACATGATACATGTTTGTTTTATTGCCTATCTAAACTTATTTTATACATGAATCGATTTTTATTTATTTAATTTTTTTTTGTAAGATAACGGTTTCTTTCGATTTTTTGGCGGAAAGACTACGTAAAAAATTGGTGATGCTTAACAAAAAGATACATTACCGTTTTTTCCTTTTTCGGTACCAATTAATATACCTTTATGTTCCACCTAAAGTATAAAATTAAAATAACAATTAATGCATACCATCCTCTGTACTGTTTCCCACTTGGGGCTATGTTAAGCATAACCGTAAATTGATTCCGACCGAAAATTCCTAAGATTTTAAGCCTATTTCAAATTATATAATTCATAATAGAGTTATTCCACAGCTTTGCAGAATTCTACGTAGGTACTACGTTTTAATAGGTGATTATACCGACGACGCGATATGATAACTTTAGTGTTTCATCTAGATCAAACAATACAAAATACAATGAAGAATTTAATTCTAGGATTATTACTTTTATGATCTCATGGTAACCAATTTATTAGATTATTGCATAATGGATCGTTTTGCAAGAATTACTGAGATAGAAATAGACGCAGAAACAAACAGTTTGACACGTATAAATAGAGAGAACTTCGCTAAATGAGTTGCCTTTCTGGCAACACCTTTTAAGAAACGTGTTGCCAGAAAGGCACGCGTGGTGAGGGGAGGGAAGCCATCAGTAATTTGGAAATAAAAAAGTTATATTATGCAGCTCTTACAGTAAATGAAATTAGCAATTTTGTGCAAAGCGTTAAAACTCGCCGGACGATTTTTGGAAAAATCTTCACCAGATTTCGGCCCTCGAGCATGCCCGGAAAAGAAAATACTTCCTTTCCTTTTATTATAGAAGAAAATCAACAATTATGGTGAACGCATAGAGCATACTGAGTACAATATCATATTCTTCAAAGCTGCACAGGCTGGCAAAAACACCCATAGCTGCATCTTTAAATAAACAATGCCAAGAACACTATTCAATGCATCTGTTAAAGAAGATGTTACGCAAGGGAACTAAATACTAAAACTCTCCTTAACTCTAAGTTCGGACTGGCAAAAGACTGAAGTCTATACAAAAATTGTCCAGTCTCATCCAACTAAGTTGATGGTCATATTTAGGTACAGATTATTTGCTAGATATTAAATTGATAAATACAACAAGTCACCTGAATTATTCTTCTGTTGTACCTAAGTAATTTGACAATTCTGTATCAAACGTACAAGAAATCAGTCCAATACTGCTCACTCTTCTTCAATCTCATATCTACCTAAAGCTTAGTAATGGACACAGTTCCAACATAGTTGAAAAAATAAGAAACAAAACTACATTCTGCTTTCTTAGCAACCTCAAGCTCATGAACGCATAATAATGTATCAAATATTTATTACAACGCACTTTCAATATTAATATAATCTTGTGTTGATTCACATGATATATTATTTCAGTTTCTAATAAAAAGTATCGTGGCCAACCCGATATATTCGGTAATATTGAGCACATTAGTTATGCTAGGACTGAATATATTTCTACTAGGTTCGCTTCATATAACTGCAAAGGGAGTACTGTAGCGGTCTAAAAGTTCAAAATCGAGAAAAATTATTGACGATGTGAATTCTAGAAAATAATCTGAAATTGTGCTTAAGAATATTATCTATAACTTTAAAAATAACTGGGAATATTTTATAATAATTAATCAAAGTTGATTCCATTTTACTGAATATTAAATTTTGAAAAATGAATAAAACTAATCAGTGAACTTACCCAAGGTATAAGTGATTGTACGACAAATATAACAGGGTTTGTAGCATTTCTGATGGCCTGCACAGCATTTTCATGACTTGCCTGCCTTAAGTCGATGCCACTTACTTCCAATATTCTGTCTCCAGTCTAGGAGGAAAAAGAATCAGTATGTGTAACATTAAAATTAAATATTTACCTTAAATTGGCCAGTCTTCCCCGCCGGACTATTTGGCACGACATTTTTTACAAAAATACCCAGTACCGCATCAGCATTCTTTTCGGTTGATTGCAGATCGACCTGAAATGAAAAGAATATTATTGTAATTATTTTATGATTTTCAAAATTTTAAACGTAATAGTGCAATGTCAATGTAAAAATAAACGAGCTGTCCAAAATTATTATTATAAGTTTGCAATATATCGGTCTAATAATAAAATGTTCTCCTATTGATTATCATATTACCCGCAAATGGGAATACGAAGAATGTATTGCATTTGATCGACATAGTAAGTATCGTTCTTAGAGAAAAATTTCAAATTATTGTATTAGTGATCGAATTCTGGAAAATTTAATTGCACTTAATTATAATAATGAGTAACATTAGCAACAAAATTCGGTATTTAACATTTTTAAAAAGTGAAGAATAGACAGCACGATTACTAGAAATCCTGGATCAGGCCGACAAAGGATATCAACTGAACAACAAGATTTACAGTGAATACATTAAGTTAACATCCATTGTACTGAGTTATTCAAGCTGGTGAAGAGACTAATTTTCCTGAATCTAGTCGTACTGGTCACCGGCGAGTAAGAGAATCGCAGTTGCACTGTCATCCAGCAGCACAGATATACTTACTTAAAGCAGAGTATAAAGAAGCTCGAGTAGGATTTGCTCTAGAACATATAGTTTTTGGTGTAGATTTTTGGAATAATGGAGTCTTTACAGACGAAAAATGTTTCCAGTCAACACGTAGAGTCCACATTCGTATTTACCGATCCGCCAATACTCGATTTGATAAGAAATACATATCTAATATTGATAAAAGTGGCAGATTTTTCGTTAATACGTGGACCTGGATATTGGCACGTGGTCCTGGTTTTTGTGATATATCGAGGAACGATTTAATACTGAAACATACATTAGGATTTTAAATAATATGCTCCATTCTGTGTTACAAATATTTCCTGATAATGAGTTCATATTTCCACAAGACAATTGTTCCGTTCATATTGTTCATACCGTAACTGACTGCTTTTGAAATAACACCATAAATGTTCTTAATTGGCCCAGTGGCAGTCTGGACCTTAACTCTATGTAAAAATTATGGGGACTACTCATAAAGAACATTCAAAACAGAATTGTGAAACCACGGAATGCCCTAGAATTAATAAATAATGATTGGAAAGTATTACCGATGATTACATGAATTCTATACCAAACGGCCTAATGGAAGTTATAACTAGAAATGGTCCATAATAAACATATTAATAGTTAGTTTTTCAATTTTTACTTCCTTCGCATACCGAAGGGAAGTATTGTATTCGGGAAAAAATCACCCTCCGAGACTTTTTCGGATTTTTGCATTACAGATCATGTAGATTACGAAAATATAGGTTTTTAAATTCAGTCAGTCTGTCTGTTTGTCTGTCGGTCTGTCTGTGGGGCTGTTGGTGCATTAACTAAAAAACTACTTGACGGAAAACAGTCAAATTTGGTAGGTAGCTAACACCACTGCTACCGAAGAAATGGTTAGGTTTTCACTGAAAAATCTACAGGGTGGACCGTCTAAAGGGAATAAATAGATAATGGAAAAAAAATTCATTCAAATTTTAGATTTCCACGTTTCATATTCCAAGAACTTTGAAATTTTTAAAATTTTGAAAATTTTTTATAAAACGGAACATTTTTTTGATCAAATTTAAAATTTCCACGTTTCGTGGCATTCTAAACCTACTAAAAAAAAATATATATGAAAATTTAAAATAGAAAATTTTGTATAAAATGGATGGAAAAAAATTGTTTTGCTCAAATTTTAAATTTCCACGTTTCATGAGATTCTAAACCTCTCTCTAAAAAAAAAAAAAAAATTTTAAGTTTTAAATAGAAAATAATTTTGAAATTTTTAAAATTTTGAAAATTTTTTATAAAGCGGAAAATTTATTTTTGCTCACATTTAAAATTTCCACGTTTAATGACATTCTAAACATATTTCAAGAAAGAAATTTGTTTTCAAAAGTTAAAAAGTCTATTTATTTTTTATTATTTTACCACTACAATAGATGATGAAAAACATTATTTTCTTCAATTTTAAAATTTTCACGTTTCATTACATTCTTAACCTATTTCAACAAAAAAATGTTTTGAAATAAAAATAAAAATCCCACCACTATCCAGTAGAAGTTGGAAAAAAGTTATCAGGTTTTCTCTGTAATAATAGGGCTAACTACATGAAGATTATAATTCTCATATATCATCTCTTAATTAATAATTTTTTAGAGTGATCGTCTTGTGCGAATAAAGAGGGAAGTTCTGTGTAAATACCTTTACCGATTTTTTAAATAATATTTCTCATGAATGAATTACATTATTTATTCTTAATTCAGGAGTTTTAGACTTTGCTGCTAAAATCGTGCGCTACGAAAACAAATTTTGTACTGTTTTTATTTGGACGTCTTGAATAACACTTGGTAGTTACGACACGATAAACCTGGAGGATTTCGTGAAAACCGCGTCGGAAGGTCACGGAAACCGCGGATTAGCGATTAACTCAGCTATGTGGCCCAAACGGAAACACCTATTATAAAAGTTGTGCATATGTAAATTCTCTATCTTAAAGGCCCTATACATTTTTTCCGTACGCCTAACCATTTTGGAGATACGACACGGACTAAATGAAAAATGCATTAAGTTCCGCCAGACCTCATTCACACCACATATTTCGCAATTATTTTACTCTCTATGTCTCAGAATGCGTTATAGAGCTCGGTGCTCTTTATTCTCTACCAGAATGTCTTATACGTTTTATTTACATTTATTTACAGTAAATAATTTTCAATAGAATTCGTTGACATTGACAAGTAAACCAACAACCCGAAGCCATTACAGCAGATATAATGCATATTCACTTAGTCCTCGTCATCTCCAAAACGGTTAGGCGTACGAAAAAAATGTATAGGACCTTAACATAGAGAATTTATAGATGTACAACTTTTATAATAGGTGTTGTTCCCATTTGGGCCATAAAATGAGAGTTAATCGCGAATCCACGGTTTCCGCGACTTTACGCGCGGTTTTCTCGAAATCCTCCAGGTCTATCGTGACGTAACTACCAAGTGTTATTCAAGACGTCCAAATAAACACAACAAAAATTGTTTTTTCGTTTTACACGATTTTAGCACAGGGGTCAATTTTACAGCTAAATCGCCTGGGGTATCTCCCCTTTTTTGAAATTCTAAATACCGAATTTTTGCCAATGTTTTAACGTAGTGCAATTTGTCTCATTCTGCTATAGCAATAACTCCAGCCTTACCATATCCGGTTTAAAATAAAAAACCAACATACTAAGGCACTTTCTCAGTTCATGCTTATATCTATAGTCATTCGCCTGCATTCTAGCATACCTTAAAACGAAGGTACCGAGGACGAAAAATGTTTACGTGCAAATCATTTCTGTTGGAAGACAATATGAAACCGTTAGGATAGTATTGAACTTTAGGTATACCCAATCTTACAAAATCCTCGAGACAATTACTATGGCTTCAAATAAAAACTAAATTAAATCGCAAGCAAGTTTTTATTCCATATCAACGATAAATAATAATTTTTATTAACGGACTCTTAAACAATTTTAAATAGGAGGAGATTTAGTCTGTGTGCATGTTTTTTTCTCATATTTGTGTAATGATTGTCAATTAGCATTCATTGTCAAAATTAGTCATTTCTGTCATAGCAACAAGGAATAGAATAATCATTTTTTAACAAAAGCAATAGAATGACTTCTTACTTGATTATTTGTAAACAATTAACTTTTTTCAGAGAAAACATATTTATTTCCTGTTTGTCTTAACATGTTTTCAACTGATAGCGTGAAACATATTATTTATATCTGTGCCTAAGAAATAAAATATAATGGTAGGAAGAAACGACTGACTAGCGGTTTCTATGGGAAAAGTCAAATCACCCTCTAAATGACATTGACATGAGTTCGTCGAGGTACATTCAAGGTCACCATTAGGTAGCCCTTTAACTCTTTACAGATTTTGTCTGAAACATTTTTCGCTATCGGCCATAAACTCGGAATGATTCGAATGGAAATTATGTAATGCCCTACCTTCAGTTGGTGCATAACGTCAACCCCGACTCTTTATATTTTGGCAATGAAAGGTATGCTCAATGTGAAACTTTCAGAGGGTTGTTATCTCAAGTATATACGTAAGTAAGTATATTATTTTCAATTTACTTACAATATATAGGTAATTATATTAATGCTCGTCACAGAGGTCATTGTAAAAATCATGCTCCCACCTGACTCCCTTTTATTAGATTATCAGTTACTTACTTCTGTGTAATTTTACGGAATACGGACACACTTGGCAAAGTAAGCTACATGCTTGATTGATACAAATAGGGTGTGTGCACTATATAACAATTCATTTCAAATGATGCATTAATATCAAATAATACATAAATATGAAAGCCTAAACGCATTCATATTAATCATATCATGAGATTAAAATAAATATTTAATAAACAAATCGACCTAAAATTCAAATATTTGAATGATTTCGAAAACATGATGTGACGTCATAAATCTTATGTGTGAACTTAGTAACGCATTGCTGGCTACGCGTTACTAACTTCACACACATTGATATAGAAGATGACGTCACGTGGCGTCAACGGGAGACAACGGAAATAAGTTTTGAGCCAATGTTAAAAGCAATATGTCAGACATTATTACATGAGTAGAGTAGCAAATAAGTGGCGTTTTGTGGCAACATGCAGAAATACTTCTGTAAATGCCCCAAATAATAACTTTATAAGTGTTCCTAAAACCAATTAGTCACGAAGAATGAAATGATTTGAAGCAGAGAATCGCAATGTTTCCAAATCGAAATGGGCATTTTATTGTTGTGAAGATCATTTTAATGTAAGTACAATTTATTTGTTATTATCATGGTAGAAACAAATCGACAATAGCTATAAATAACTCATTACCCTTAATATTGTAAATAGATCATACTAGACATATACTTCCCTTAGAAGTATGCTTGTAATGGTGTGATATGTATTTTGAATTGAAACTAATAATCTAATTACTTAGTTATATTTAACCCTATGAACTCCCACCTATGTTATATATTATTACAAGATATAAATATACTTCTTTATTATTTTCAGCTTGAGGAAGACATGAAAAATTACATGCGATACAAACTTATGGGAGGATATATGATTTTGAAGGAGGATGTAGTTCCACGCATATTTACCTACCAACCAGAAACAAAAAGAGATGCGTCTGCACCAGAACAATATCTCCCTTTAAAGCGCTAAAGAGAACAGTTAGTTGAATAGGCTTTAATGCAGGACACGAATTCCATTATATTAGAAGATGTATCACCCGTTACAGATTGTCATCAATCCAAAAGCACCGAGCAGGTCAGATTAAACGAACATGTGATGAAACATGTTTATCAAAAAGATGATATTCAAATTGTGCTGGCTAAAAATATGGAAACGATATACCTATAATGAACAGCAATATTTATCATTAGTTGTAAATTTTGATCAACCCAGTACGAGCACTGATCAGGTCAGATTAGATGCAGACAAACATGTGTTAGAACAATTTTATCAACAAGACATAGGTCAAATTATACAGACTAAAAGTGTGGGGGTGCAGGCCAAACCATTCTTTCGTAGTAAATATGTGACATGTAAAATTAAAAGTGATGTGAGACACAGAGCTTCCTCAACAGGAAAATGTTTCATATCCAATAATGTTGTTAACTTCACTGATAAATAATAAATAACATTAGTCCAAATAAAAAGTTTGTATTCAATCAAGTTCAGTTCAGTTCAGTGACATCATCAAACTCAAAACTTATTTCCATTGCCAAGTTAAATTGAAAGGGTGAAGTTGGTAATGCGTTGCTGGCAACGCGTTGCTAACTTCACTTAAGTCGTAGAACGTGTTTTTGACAGATTGTAGATTGACATGTATGATGAGTGATGTCACATATGAATAGGATACAGGTTTGCCCTTTTTGGTGGCGAATATTTAATTCAAAATTAAATTTCTTTTAAAATTACTTTAAAACTTTTTTTTGCCGAAAAATTGTTTCAGCTATACTAAATACCATGAGTACTTTATAATTTTCGATTAAAAAAAAATAGTGCACACACCCTATTAACCACTATACGTAAAAATAATAAATACAGTTCGCCGAAAGTTTGTAATATTTACGAAAACATCATGGCTAATAAATCATTAGAGTAGGCATGCCATGGGAGTAGTAAGAAGTTAGAAGTAAATTTTGAGATTTTATTTCCATCTTTTACCGATGGAAAGTATTGTATTCGTGAAAATATCACTCTCTGAGATTTGTTCGTATTTTCACATTTCAGGCCATGTAAATTACGAAAATAAGGTCTTCCAAATGCATCAGTGTAACTCTCTCTCTCTCTCTTTATCTCTCTCTCTCTCTCTCTGTCTATCCGTCAGTCTGTTGTCCATCTAAAAAACTATTTGACTGAGAATAGTAAAATTCAGTAGATAGTTGACGCTACTGCAAGCGAATAATTTCACATCCATTCCAGTATATCCCTCACCAAATATATATTTTAATTTCACCGAATCTCCAACTCAGCTTTCAACGATGTTACAGCAATATATTAAAAGTCCTGACGTTAGACAATTTAAAATCATCAACTAATATTCACTTACCTTTCCTCCAACAATACTAATGCCCAGGCTTTTATTTGGTTCCCTAAATACTTTGACGGTATGCGTTGATCCCCAATGTTTCTGTAACATTTCATCAACGTGGCATCCTTTCAATGTACCATATTCCGTGTCTATTGGTCGTATTACTGTCATTTCACTGGAATAAAAATAAAAGTAGATATATATATATATATATAAAAATATAATTTATACGGAGAACAATGTACTATATAATTCTATTGTAATTTAATGGAGAGTAACTCATCATTAGATACTACCCAGATTTTCTGGAATATCCAGACCTCAAACAAGTGATTTATTTAAGTAGTCCAATCAACGAAGGAAGAATGGGGCAAATAATTCGTGCAGTGGCCAATTTTTGTATATTTGTCTGTTTCTAGGTCTATCTGTCAATCTGTCTGTTGGTGCATTAACTACAAAACTACTTGACGGAGAACAGTTAGATTTGGTAGGTAGCGGATGCTACTGCCACCGAAGAAATGGTTAGACTTTCACTGGAAAATATACAGGGTGGACCGTCTAAAGGGAATAGATAATGAAAAAAATTTGTTCCACTCAAATTCAAAATTTTCACATTTCGTGATATTCTAAACCTATTTAAAAAAAAGCAACTTTTTTTTGAAAATTTATTTTTACCACTGCTATAGAATAGATGAAAAAATAATTGGGAACAGTATTGATCCTAGAAAAAAATGAATAGGAACTTGTTTGTAGGAAATTTCGTGTAGTTTAATGTTGCATATACTCACTTTTTTGCTAGTGGGCGTGGTTTTCAAGTTATTCGTGAAAAGAAGACCTTTAAACTACCCCCTACGCCCCCGCAGACCATCCAGTGGTCAGGACTTTTAATATGTTGTTCAACGCACTCCCCCCGACAACTATGCAAAAATTGGTCTCTACACGAATTATTTCCTCTATTCGGCCATTTTTGGCCGTTGACTGGACATACTCATTCGCAAAGGTATGTGTTTTGCCCATGCAAGTTTAACTTATCGTTATTATTACTTATTACACATTTGCAAAAAAGTAAAATAGTAACCACCGAATCTGATATAGAATCATATTTAAGAGAAAAAGTTGGTTTACAATTTTTCATGAAAATTTATATTTTCCAAGTTTTAAGGATTTGAAGATACGATTTCAGCTTTAAAAAATTGGGACCTTGAAACTGTTTTTCGTAGATAACTCAAAAGTTTTACATTAATGGAAAAAGTGGCATGGTACAAAAATAAGATTATGAAATTACAAGTATTTTATTTTTTGCTTAACTATTCACATCGTACAGATAGTACGATGTGAATAGTTCTAAAAATATAATACTTAGTTTTAAAATGGCGCTCGAACGTTTATCAGTCGAGGTTTAATGTTTAAATCTCAAATATGTCAGAAACAATCAGTATGCTGCTAAAAATACATATAATAGAAATTAAAGGGCTTGAATATAGAATCTTATATAGGATTTTTTTATATCCGTACAGCTTGAAAGATAACAATGATATGTGCAAAACAATGAGTGCTTTGTAATTTATTTTCAAGAAAATATTTAGGATTTTCCTGCTGCCATTGGCCATATAATGGAAATTCAAAAAGATCTGTACCAGTTTATATTAAAATATAGCATTACTAATGTGCTCTAATTTTTTGGCATTTTTAAAGAAGTCGCTTTAAAAAATTTACCTACTTTTGATTAAGAGAAATTTTACGATTTTGCTGAAAAAATTCCTTTTTTGTAAATAACTCCAAAACAATTGAATGAAAGGAAAATATGACAATAGAAAAATAAAGCTTAACAAGCGATATAGGTATTAATCTGTTTTTCAAAACATTTGTAGAATTAATAGTTTCGAAAATATGACATTACAAATGTGGGGCTTGAACGTTTAGTGGCAAAGAAATACATTTTTTCTACACCTATTTAATTATATGACAATGATTAGCATTTCTTTGGTGAAATATCGTGTAACGAAGTGAATTTTCCGTTGTGAATATTGAAATTTTAATTAACAATATACTTCGTTATTTACTCCGCTTACATTCGAATTTATGTATTGTAAATTATTATTATAGATTTCTTCTAAGTTAACTAGTTGAAACCGCGATATAGGATTCTATTTTATATAGAAAATTTGATAAACCTGGCCGTGAGAGGACTGTCCGTAACATTAACCATAATTACAAAAATTAACATTGAGGGCGTTGGTAAGTGAGCTGCGTAAATTACTTTCATTGGAGCCATTAGAGCAGATTTGAATATCACCTTTGTCCGATCCGTCAAACAGCCCAGTCGAGTATTATTCCGTATATTCACCACATGTAAGTACGCCGTTTTATCATCGCCGCTGGTTTCTATAATAACACCGATAAGATTAATTCACTGAAATGCCTGTTTTAAAGAAATAAATTGAAACCGATACCGTTTAAATGTATCAGAATATAATTATCATTTTCCGACTTGGCCGAAATTAAATAAAGTTAAATTTAAATTATTACAAGAGTGAGTCTGAGTTAGGACCTGTTAACCACTCCGATTTTACCCAAATAGCTATGTTCTCAAGAATTTCCAGATGGGAAAAAGAACATAGATGATATGTGGAGAGAAAACCAGTATAGCGTTTACCGTTTATATTATTTTAATCGAGACCATTGATGGTGCTGCGTTAAAATAATATCTGTTGTTCTACCAAAGGTGTAGAAATTATAATTACCGTATATTTTATTTTAGCTAGTTCGTAGTAAAATAAAATCTGTCTTTGCAAAGATAATTTTTGTGAAATTTGTTATAGTCTTGTTGTTCTACTAAGTGAGTAGAAATTTTAGTTTACCGTTCATTTGTTTCCAATATTTTGTACTGATACGAAATGGAAGAAAATTCCTTACTTTGAAATAATTTGTAGAAATTTATTATAGTCCGGGAATTGAGAATAAAATCTAGGCTACCGTAAATAAATTAACTAACATTATATTCTGATACATAGAAATTTTCCGCATCAAATCCGACAAGATACCACGTGGCCGAACCGAAATGCATTTAATAAATGCACCCAGCTGTGGGGTTTGAGGCGCTTGGCAAACACCGCATCAAGTGTTAATGTAATTTCAACATTTCCGAACCGAACCGAAATACCACCGTTCTGATTATTGCTGTCTGTCCGTCTAGGCAGAATAATCTCCGCCATAAGCTGATACCAAATCCGAACCGAGTGTAACCAAGGTTACACACCGCTCCGAATCCGATAACCGTTTTATTATTTTCCGATCCGAGTGCGACTTAAGTTACACACCGCACCGAATCCGAAAATCGTTTTATTTATTTGGTATCAGTTTTATTTAATTTTGCCAAATTCTTCACTTCTACACTCTAATGCATCATGTAGGCATGATTATTGCTGTAGATAACCGCTTGTTTTTGCCTGGTACTTGCAAACTGCCTGCTTTCATTACTTACTGTGGTGTTGTTTCTTACTGCTTACTGTTTTTTTCCGCTTACTGTTTTTTTTTACCGATTTAATTTTTTTTTTGTACCGCTCTCACTATTTGCTTGCTTACCACCGCTTGCTTCCGAATTAACAGTAATAATTAGTAGTCGGCTAGCTTCTCACCGCCTGGTTCCCCGTAGGTCACAAAATGGCACCCGAACTACTTAAATCAAATTAAACTAAAATGACACATCTTAAGTTTTTATTTTATATATAAAGAACTCCGTATTTTGATACCTAACCGTTTTTTATTGTTCTGTAAATTTTATTAAATGCTAATAAACTTTGTTATTTACCGATACCTGCCTTTTACTGTTGAATGTGAGTGAAAGTTTAATCTGCCGTTCAGACCCCTGGACATACTGTGTCTTCACTGTTGCTATTCCAGCCCTACTGCAACAGGCTGCGCTTAGGAGGCTAATGTGGGACCTTTGACCCACGTAAAAAAAATTGCAGAGGTGGCGCTCGAGATAACCGAATTTAACCGAAATATAGCTCAGCGCTAAAGTGACTCTCTCACTTGCCTATGCGCTAGGCAACTGGGAGAAAGCACGTCACAATCGTACCTATAATTATTGACTGTAGTGAATTATCAATTCATAATTCACTACATCCGGCCAATCACAAATACAAATTCTATAATTCACTCTTTACTGATCCAATGACATTTTAAATCGACCGCGATCAACTCTTGCTGCTGCGGCTGACAATCAACTGAAGTGACGGCTAAGTGTACCGCCATATTGTTTGTTTACGTTTTTCAAGGTGCCAAGACCCACTTCTTACAAGTACTACTTCTTTAGTGCCATTGTATAAATAGACCTAAGAAATCACTATATACTAATTCTAATTATTGCAAGTGCATAGTTTCCAAATTGTGAATGGAGGGGTCTGCTTGTGACGTGTCTTGGTGATCAAATTAAAAAAGTAATAGTTAGGGAAATGGCGCGCAAAATCGACGACGAGAAGTTACCGTCTGCCAGTAGGTAATCGAGGAGGGCATATAACTACGAAACTTTTTTCTCTCTAGAAATTTTTGGTATGGTGGGAGAATATGGAGGGGGAAGACATTTTTTTAATCAAATGGTTACTGATACCTTTCCGCATAGGTAGTTAGTGTATGTACTACACGTACCCCAATTACGCTGGCAGACAAAACTTCCGGGCGGTGCGCGGTAACAGGAAACTGAAAAAAAAATTTTGTTACCGCACCCAACCTAGCGCAAAATGTTTGTTTTCGCCTGTACAGTACTGTACTTTAGTGGCAGACATTTCTGCCGGGCGGTTTTTTAGCAATTTGTCATCAAAGTGGCAGAAAATGTACAGGCCAAAACAAACCCTTTGCGCTAGGTTTTGTCCGGTAACAAATTTTTTTTTTCAATTTCCGGTTACCGCGCACCGCCCGGAAGTTTTGTCTGCCAGCGTAATTGGGGTACGTGTAGTACTTTTACTAAGTATCTATGCGGGAAGGTATTGGTAACCATTTGATTAAAAAAAAAATCTTCCCCCTCCATATTCTCCCACCATACCAAAAATTTCCAGGGGGAAAAAGTTTCGTAGTTATATGCCCTCCTCGATACCGACTGGCAGACGGTAACTTTTTGTCGTCGATTTTGCACGCCATTTCCTAGACTATAATATGTTTTCTTGTAAGCTAAGTTTATCGTCTCATGTCTGTATATAAATTCATGTTTAGAACCGTATTCATTTGTAGTGACAGTGAAACGCTAACTGATAATAACATATGTTAGATACACAACGTAAATATATTAAATTAAGAAATAAATAGATCGATTCCCACGATAACATATTGCCAGAGTTTTAAGAGAATTAGCAGTTATTGAATTCAAGTCAATTTGCATATATTGAAAACGACCTAAAATACAAATAAGAGCAGAGTATTTAATTTTCTTCTTCTTAAAAATAGGGAATGAAAAAAGTTTCAAAATTACGTTATGCGTTACTGAAATTCAAGTTCTTCAAATTGATGAGCAAAATGAATGGAATTTTATAGATAACTCACCCACAGTCAATTATTTGGGGAACAATATCTTCCTAATGGTGCAATTTGGTAGAGACAAAAATTAGTTTAAATGAATGTATTTTGACCTGATATACTCATAACTGCTCTATGTTCCTTTACCAAACTTCTGGATACAAGTTTGTAGGAGACTTTTCCTAACGAGTTTTTGTGATGTCACGTGTCGTCAACGTTATTATTATAAATACGTCATTTGTGGGACCTTCACTTAAACACGAGCTAGATCTTAATTAAGATTTCAGATTGTTATTACTGAATAAGTGAAATGTGGAAACTTGATACATCATCCAATAACTAAAATGTAATAAATAAAGAATGAGAAAACAAAAAAAAGTAAATGAGTTTTCATCAGCATTTATAATAATAAAATATAACAAATATTTCGGTCGAGCTGAACGAGTGCGTGGTTGAGAGGTAAGCACATTTAGCTTTCATTCTCTCTCAGGTTCGACTCAGGGTCGTGACCCTAGGACGTTTTCAGAAGAAGAAATGAATCCCAGTCTACTCATATATTGGGTGTGTGTTTCTTGTCTTTATAAAGGGCCTAATGTGTTATGTTGTTAGTCAAATATTCTATTTAATTGTTACAGCAGTTGTTGACTAAATAAAATTGGAAATTAATAATGATTATACCGCCACTTTAAAGCCGACTAAAGCGTGTTAGTGGCAAGCGTGTTTGGTCAGACCGTGTATCATGTACTGGGTTCGATCGTCAGCTTCGATACTGGCAATGTCGGTGGGTAGTGGATGTTTCCGTTTCTCCAATGGACCCTCTTCTGGACAGGCTAGGCTTTGCATTTGGAGGTTCTCTACTATGTGTGATGTGTTTATGTTATATATTTTGTAAATTAATATATTTTACAAACCAAAACAAGGGTTATATTAACAAAATCTCAATAGGCCGAGTTTACAGAGATTCTTGAAACATAACATCTTACTATACAGATGTGTGGTTAATAGTACATGAATTTATAATTAATGTCTTCAATACTGTCATACATTTGACAAAATTACAATTTTTATGAAGAAATATTTTATTGATGGAAAACGTCCCCTGTAGCATCAAGTTAAACCATACACTGCTCTAATCTTTTACCAACACTAAATAACTATATCGGAATTCTATGGCAGACAGAAGTTTCTTCGTCAGGGTAAGATTTTCTATTCTTCATTTTTGAACTACTCAAGGATATATTCCCTCAAAAACACTTTTGTACATAGATATAATTGCCAAAAAAACTTCTGTTCTCCCTGCTTTGTTAACTGTCACACATTTTTAGAGTAAATGAAATTTAAAATCGATTTAAAATTTTTATTTTATTGACATATTCAACACATTTCTCATAATTCAGTAATTTCAATAGAGATTTTATTTCTCGATATATTAGAAATACGTGTGAAAAATTTCAGGTTATTGCTGTAAGGTGGATTCTGTAGAAATGAAATCGCCAATTCAGGTTGTTTTAGATAATTAATTTTGACAATATCTTTGCTTCCGATGTGAAGTTTTCTTCCACATAATTATCAGTAAAATACTTACTTATGAGTTTAAGTAAATTAATACAATTACAGGACAATACTTTTTATTAATAAATAGAATGATTTATAAATAACATGATTCTAGGATAACACTTCATTTAGGGAAAGGTATCTTGTTTTCGTTTCACAATAAATTGTATATCATATATAGTGTTTGGTACATATAAAGTTTTCACTGAGTAATAGTTGGGGTCGCTGGGAACCTATATGACCATATTTACCTTTATGCAAAGTTTCACCGCTTTTGAGATATCGGGGTTTTTTATATTTTTGCGAAATAGTGGAGTTGCTATTTTTTATGGCAATAATACTTTCAACTTTCTTAGATATTTTTTATAAACATTTCTAATATGTGCTCCGTTGAAACAGTACAAGAAGAAATGCCGAAGTATTAGTAAAAAAAATATGTATTTGATAACAATCCCACCCCTCTGGGGAGGGTTGTTAAAGAATTTAGAAAAGAATAAAATAAATAATGAAAGAAATACAGTTTAATGAACGTCAAGCGTCGTACAAAGTAGATATATGAATAATGTTACATTGCAAAATTTAATATGAATAGCTTCCAATAGTTCCTAATGTTTATTAAACATGAGAGCCATAAATTTGTCACACTTGCGATTATGGACCGGGCTGGATGGCTTACTTCATCCCACAGCAGACAAGGCCAAGGTCACTCGCTAACATATTACAATTTATGTATTTGTTTCTCTATTTTATGCAAACTTTTTGAAAATTTCAATAGTCTCAAATAGTTTTTAAAACTTCTCTATTGCATATTCTTTTCAGTGGTATACCATGTTATGACAAAATTCAGAATTCATTAAGTTAAAAAGAAAACATATTCGTAGACAACATTTTTAACGAGGAACAAAATCATAATAAATTCTTTCATGCACAAATTCGTGATTGTATTTACTAATATTTAAAAATACAATTTAATGTTTGTGTCGTACTGAAATAGAATCAAGCGTATTTACACAAACAGTGACCAAAAAATTAAATAATCAATGTGGCGACCGGACGCAAAACATTGTTTTGCTTAGATACCAGTTATAGTTCTTCTCATCTATACTTATAGTCAGTTGAAAAAAATGCAAGGAAACCCGAAACTGCGCCTCTCGCTCTGAACGAGGGGCAAGTGGACTCATTCGCATATGTAATTTAAAATATAAGAAGTGTGTTAGCACTTTAATTTCGCTGTGAAATATTACAGAATGGCCATATTATAGTTTAAAAAATAATAACTACGTTGTACATTACCTTTATAACTTAAAATATGTTATATTTCTACTGCAAGTCATTTTCAATACTATTGCGTGGATCCCAAAGTTGTGATTTATGGCCCTGTGTACAAACGGCGCAGTACATAATCGGCTTCCTCTCGTACAGGTGGATATTGGCTAAATGATGCAATTAAAAGATTTAAACTTATTAAACCAGTTTCATATGATTAAAATTTGAACTAAACATCTACAGTATTAAGTCAATAATTATTGATTTTAACACTTCTCTATTCGATATACCTAATTAAGTAATAATTGAAGTATCAAGTTCAAAGTCAATTTTTAGGAGAAACTAAAGCCAGCTCTCGACTTTTCCCTAACTATCTGGAACGCCGGTATCTAATGTTTTTTGCCACGTTCTTCAACCCCTTAGATAGATGCGAAGAACCATACATATTTACACTTTTATTTGAAGCTTATAGAGACCATATTTTACTTAATTGTTCGTAATATTGTCACATTCTTCTGTTATGTGATCTTCTTCTATTGCCGAACATTCCGATAATCTGTTTACGTACGGAAAAGCTGACGGAAATGGAGTAGCAACTAAAGTATTTTATCGGGAACGGCTTCGAAAAAGAAGAATCCCCAATGTCTAGGTGTTTAGTAATAAATTTCGACGTATACGTGAATGAGATAGCCTTTATCACAGTAACGGAAGCATATTGTGCAACATGGTGCTGAAGTAGATGAGCAAATTTTGAAGGCTTTTGAAACAGATCATACGAGCAGTATTCGAAAGGTAGCTCGTCAACTGAATTTGTCCACATGGACATTTTGGGTAACTCTTAGGATTGAAGATAAACAACCTTTCCACCACTTCCGAGTTCGGAGACTAGAAGAAGGTGCCTTTGATGCTTTGTCGTTTTGTGTTGAACGCCGATCTGGAACATGAACGCTTTCTTAGAAGTATTTTGTGAACAGACAAGTCGATCTTCTCTAGAGAAGGAATAACTCATTTTCACAATCTTAATTATTGGGCTGAAGCTGACGAAAACCCACAAATGAAAAAATAAACTTCTTTTCAATACAAATTCAGTGTGAATATATGGGCAGCGGTAATTGGCAGACATTTCATTGGTTCATACTATCTTCCCGACTATTTAAATGGAGACAGTTATTTAGAGTATTTGCAAAATAATTTAACAGATATCTTATATAACATACCTCTAAGTGTAAGAGAGCCTGATATTTCAAAGCAACGGATGTTCTGCCCATTATGTGAAGACATGTTTAGATATAACATTTCATAAGCGTTGAACTAAAAAAAATGGACCATATTGTGACCAGCGAGCTTCCCCAGACTTGACGTTCTTCGATTTTCATGGCTGAGGTTGAATGAACGAATTAGTTTTTGAGGTTGAAATAACCGACCCTGACCACATTATAAGGCGGAATAACGAAGCAGGTGTCTGAGTAAGGAAAGAAATGTGGTTAGGCGTCAGCACTACTCAAATATGAGAGGCACGTAAATGCGTTAAAAATGCAGGTGCTCATTTTGACAAAAATAATTAACTATTAGTTTTAGTTACGTTTGTTTTAGTTAGAACTGGAAACAAAAGTAATAAATGATTAACACTTAATTCATTCTATTTCTGTATTAAAAAAACCGCTGCCTAAGGAATCACTACTTCCACATCTAGATTTTCCTTCCTAGTATCTTTATAGGCAAACTTCTTGACCATATTTGCACTTCAGTATGCGGAAATAAATAGAATTTTAATAATATTTGGGGCAGATGTCATAAAGAAGGTTACAGAAAGTTGCAATTTAACAAGCCTCGTTAAGGCATTGAAAATGAACTGGGCTACTTTCTAACCTGACATGATATTTACAAAATTTGCAAAATGTACAGGGGATAGAAGTAAAGAAGAGTTTAATATTACATTAACATTAATATTGCACAAAAAATGGATTTCGTAAAAATGCGAGAACATTAATATTTGCTGTTTGCAAAATCCTATAAAGAATGTTTCAATACAATTATAAGCAAACAAATAATAATTCATTTTTAAACATTAATATAGGTATAAAAATTTATCAAACACACAAGTTTTACAAAAACAAAGCTAGGCGTCGGTCGGCGCCGAGACGTAATAATGCAAGAACATGAATTTAGATATCAAAATTAATCAAACACAAGTTTTATAGAAACAACGCAAGGCATCTGTCGGCGTGGAGACATGATGATACAAGAATATGAATCTAGGCATCAAAATGTATCAAATTCAGAAGTTTTACAAAAACAACGCTAGGCGTCGGTCGGCGTCGAGACGAATAAATGGAAGAATAAGAACCTAGGTGTCAAAATTTATCAAATACACGAGTTTTACAACAACTACACTAGGCGTCGGTCGACGTCGAGACGTAAAAATGCAAGAACACAGATTTAGATATCAAAATTTCTCAAATACACAAGTTTTACAGAAACAACGCTAGGCGTCGATCAGTATCGAGACGTAAGAATGCAGGAATATGATTGATATCAAAATGTATCAAATCCACAATCAAATTTGGATCTTTCAAAAAGTATGCGATGTAATAGCACCAAAATAAAAAGAAAAACAACCGAATTTCCCAATTACACACCCCCCTTTACCACTTCAACAAAAAATACATACGAGTAAGAAATTTCAAGTGAGTATCTTAGGTCTGTTTCATTAACCCCTTTATTAATGGAGTGGTGGTGGTGGGGGGGATGGAGAAATATTATAAAGAAATCTGAGGGCTTGGCTTCTAGTATAGGTACGCACCAAACCTCAAGTATTTGTACTCTACACAGGTTGCTTTACTCATTTTCACCTATTTACTTATACTTACATCCCCACCCTTCAACAGAATCATCTCAAAATATAATCTAGTTCCAGATGTCGTTATAATACATATGTATACAAATTTCAAGTCATTATTTCCATTTTATTTTATCAACCTCTTTGGTAGTGGTGGTGAGGGGTTGAAAAATATTATAAAAAAATCTGAGGCCTCGGCTTCTAGCACATACATACGAATTTCAAGTGTCTGTACTCTTATCAACTTGCTTTATTTATTTTCCCCTATTCACCCCTATTTAACCCCTAACCCTCCAACGGAATAATCCCAAATTTCAAGTAAATATATCAATTTTATTTTATCAACCCCTTTAATAATGGAGTGGGTGATGGGTGATGGTGGATGGAAAATTTTGAGGCCTTGGCTTCTAGTGCATACACCACATTTCAAGTTTCTGTACTCTTACCAGCTTGCCTTACTCATTTCCCCCTATTTACTCCCCAACTCTTCACCGGATATGTTCAAAAGACAATCACATTCCAGATCTCATTGTAATATATACGTGTAGAAAATTTCAAGTCAATATCTTAAACCGTTCCGGAGAAAACGTGCGGACAAAAAAAGTTACAGACAGACAGACCGATAGACAGAAAAATTTGTTTCGCTCAAATTTAAAATCTTCGAGCATATTTCAAAAATTAAATTTTTTTTGATTTTTTTTTTACGATTACTGTACTTCCAATCCAATACGTGGATGTGGAAGTAAAATGTAATGCATACAAATATATTTCCTTGTTTAATGAACCATAATTCTGTCATAATGTGGTATGCCATTGGAAAGAGTATGCAACAAACAAGTTTTTTAAACTATTTGAATCACTTGAGATAGTGCAATAAATTCGAATTAATGTATTTTAACACATAAATTGTCCTACATATTCTTCATACTAATACTTCTGCATTTCTTTTTGTACTGTCGCGACAAAGTGCATATTAAGAATGTCTTAATAATATTAAAAATATTAAGAAAGCTGATACTATTTAGTACCATAAAAAATAATATGTATTAATAATAACTCAACTATTTCGCAAAAATATCTAAAAACGTTGTTATCTAAAAAATGGCGAAACTTTACACAAGTCCAAATAAGGCCATATAGGTTCAAAATGACCGCAACTATAACTTAGTGGAAACTTTCTATCGATGTAGCAAACACCCTATATATGGAAAAAAATGAAAAAGCAGAAGATTGGCTTATAGCCCAATTTTAAGCTAGGATTAAATAATCCTTCTGTGATATTTTACTTTTGCTAATAAAAATGTTTGTCAACTGGTTACAACATAAAATGAAATGTCAACAAATTCTAAAACATTTTTCTTTCAAATAACGTAAAATCCAAAAAAAGTGAAAATTAAATTAAATATTTCACAAAGAAATTTACTTTCAAAAAATTCTTAGAGACGTCGCTTAACGCTATATGCACTTTCAAAGCGGATTTTTCGGTTCGTATCTTGTACGGGTGTACCGTTTTAATTTATTTTGAACTTTTTGACAGACATGTTTTATGCTAAAATTGCATCACATTTATTTCCATGCGACTAACCTTCAAAAACTATAAAAAAATTAAAGTACTTCATTAATTGGGACTATTATTCTTACATCTTTTCAAGTTTGCAATCGATAATTGCGTATTTTTTGCATTTTCAGCCATCGTATTAAAAAAAATGCTGACACACGGTTCTTATACTATTATATTATTGACCTCGACATGTTTCATCCTGACATCTTAAAGGTAATATTTTGAACGGTCGCCGTATCCAAATGAGATTTTTGTATATACCGAGATAGTATTATTAGATGCCAAAGACTATTCACATCAGAGCGTAAATTGATTTTTTTATTAATGAAAATACCAGTAAATATGAATAAATTATAATCACATATGCGGAAAGTGATATTAGATTTTCTGAATATTAACGTGAGCCACGTACAATAGCAGTATGAAAGTAAGTCAACATAGACTAGTCTTCTAGAGTTTTATTTGCTAAGTAAACATAATTCAAAATTGAATAATCACTTTTTCATGAATCGCTTTTTCATAAATTGCACATAACACAATGATTTGACATAATGAATTACATGTTAGTTCCTCCTCCCTTTTTGACACTTTTAAAATAAATCAAGTATATGAATAACGTGGAATACATGTCAAAAACTCAGACCAACTATTTGAAGCTTAAACTTAACCATTGGTTACATTACTTATCCAAAATAGATATTGCAAAACACATATATCTATTTACTAATAATTAACTTTCAGGTTGAGGTTAAGTTACCTAAAAGATAAGCAACGATTGTGAAACTGGCTGTTACTAACATTTAATCCATGATAACACAAATGTCTCTATTGATATATAAAGAAGAGAGAGGAGAAATATTTTACAGTCGCTGTAAATTCTACGTGTAAGTACATATAATATAATTATATAAAACATTATAGAGTAAGTAATTGTATTCATGTTTTGCGGCTCATGAATTTAGAAAAACACTCAGTACTTGTGCTCATATAATATATGAGTACTCGTGTCTTGGTACTCTATATTACATTATCATAGTAGTTATACTTTACTACTCATGAGTATTAAGATTAAGTATTTGCCTATGTGATATGATACTTTTCTAAATATTCGTGAAAAACCTATTTACGCTATTTCCTTAAGGTAGTAGCTCCCAACAGAGTACACATGTGGTGTATTTTTTGTACAGGGAAGGCAATACTACTTTAATAGTTATTAAATATACAATTGTAATTTATTTCGCATTGCAGCTTCCTTTCTACTATTTGACCGAATTAATTGAATTAAGATTCGCTAAAGATAATGACTTTAACGACAGCATTAATAAAATCGAGAACATGCTAAATTAAATTTACTTTAATCGTAAAGGTCGCGAATTTCAATTTTTATAGATTTGTGTGTTCATTAAATAATAAAAGGACTAAGTATCACTATTTTCATTCCATTCACAGAAGGCTACAAAATAAGATGAACTGTCTACTTACATATTACTTTAAATTGTTATTTATTATTCTCCCATTTTGTATTTTAATGCACACACAAAAGTTTATTTAACACAGCACTCTATCATGTCTAGTAAACTACTAAAGTGGGTTTGAAATGGAAACATAATCCTATTAGGCAGGAGTAAGGTATCTTTTCGCTCGGAAAAATATGTATATTTACATTTTTCTCCAATTACCAAAATTACGTTTTGAAATCCAACCTTAGATTGGTAGTATTATAATAGGTATTCTTCTCTCATTGTAATTCTGTATAAAGTAATGATGTTCTCCAAGTTACACATTCGTTAAATAAACCGATTTATTTTCAATATTACATGTTTTTTTTTAGTTGTTGATATAGATAGATGTTTGGGAGACATGTTAATGTATAAACAATGAAACAGATAACAATAACCGTATTTACGAATTTATTATGGAGTGAACTAAATATATTACCAGAAAATACAATAATTAAATTTAACTTTTATAAAAAACTTGTCACAGTTAAGTATAAAATATATGCCATTCTTATAAAATAATAAGAAAGATAATATATCCATTATCTACAGATCATAATGTTATTTTTAATCGAAATTATCCTGTTCAATGATACCAAAGACAAACATAACAGTTGGACTGTACATAATAGACATATTTTCTTTCTTATAATTTTATAAGCATGATATGTTTTATGCTCTAGGATAACTTTTTTGCAAAATTTAAAATAATTACTAGTATAGTATATATGATCTCAATTGGGACAGAGCATAAAAACGGAAACTCGTAGTAAAGTCGGCATCTCCTTTATGAGACATAGGCGGGGGCGGTAGAAATGTAAAAATTCTTTAAATACTAAACAATTGCTTTTTAATTGTTAAAGAAAGGGATTTCTATAATACCTTTATGATGTATTATCGTCTATTGTCTAGTGACCTACCTCTCGTTCCATCTTCTAGAGGCAAAGTTATGTAATCTTAGGCGGGAGTTGCATAGATGAGGCGTAAAGCAGCGACTGTCTTGTTTATTAAATGTTAGGCCATGATACTATTAACTTTGCAGTATCATGATGTTAGGCTGGTAGAAAATTTCTACTATTATATAAAGAAAAGACTCGGCAAAATTTTAAAGGGAGAACTCGTTTCCAGACAAGCTTTGTCTATGAACTTCAAATAAACAATATTTTATTCGTCACTGTCCGAGTTTTCAGAACTTGAATAGGTATTTACATTGGAAATAATTGGATTGATAGGTGGTAATATAGATTATTCATTTTCCTTTTTTATAACATGACATACACACTTCCTCCATATATCGCTTTTGCCTATTTCGTATACTATTATCTTTATATTCTTTGAGACAGACTCAGTTAATTGTGGGGACTGATTATATTGACGTAGTCTTGTTTTTACATCAGTCCACACCATTTCAATGGGGTTGAAAACGCCATAATATGGAGATAGACGTAAAATAGTATGATTGTGTGACTCAAAAATTTTTTCAACGGAATGTTCCTTTTTAAAATTTTGTTTTCCAAACAGTTTTAATAAAGTCTTTTTTGTGTTTTTTCTGGTATTTCCAGCCTTTACCTTTCATAAATTCAATGATACCGCCTTTTCTTGTGTTGATGTTCGGAATGTTTGTGTGTTACCGCGAATGGTACGACGCCTTGTCCATAACAATTACAGAATTTGGTGGAATATTTGGTAACAGCCGTTTCTTCGTCCACTTCTCAAATAATTCGGCTGTCATATCCTCGTGGTAGTCGGCAGAGGATTGCTTGATATTTTTAGCAGACAACAACAACGCATTTGGAATAAAACCATTTTTACTTCCAGCATGTAGAATTATAATTCCTTTTCCCCTAGGAAATGAAGCACTTAAATTACACTTTTTGGTGTTATCTACCCAACCGTATTGAACTACATCATGGGTGTCAAACCATGTTTCGTCAAGATAAATTATGTCTCTATTTGCATCTCGGTATTCCTTTATTTCACGCAGGTTTTCGTGTCGATGATCAACAACCCGTGCTGATTCCATAACTACCATTCGTTTGTCCAATTTTTTGTACCTAATACCGCAATCGAGCAAAACGTTTCGCAAAGTATCTAATGATTTATATTATAACTATAATCTAGATAGTCGCGTAACTTATCCCTAATCATTTCTAATGTGGGTACCTTCTGTTCATTGTAAAAGACATACACAAATCGACGAATGACATCTTTGGAAACGTTATCAAGTTTTTCAAGTTTTTGTCCAACTCATTTCCGTTTAATAGAATGATCAACTACATCCCCGGCTCTAATAACTCTATAAATTGTAGTATGGCTAAATTTGGTTAATTCACAAATCCTCTTCACAATTTGATCATATGAAGAATCAATATTTCCGCCTTTTAAACACGAGTAAATATTCAAAATAACCCTTTCAGTTTGAACGTGTGAACGTGAAGTCTTTATTGTTAAATTCCGCTTGTATAGGCTCTGTATCCAAAATGCCATATTAAACAATTAATTGCAAGAAATCACTCAAACACAGTAATAAAACTAATAATTTGTTCAAATATTCACTAGAATTAAGTAATTTATAACGCTGCCTGGCTGTACTGCACTGCCTCGTACAGATCATACGATACAAATAGTTCATACATATTTTTTGTTTTATGTATTATGGCATGCAAAAACTCTGAACAAGGTTGGTGTTGACAAATCAAATTCGCTAAGCATCTAATCCCACCTATATTTTTATGTGATTGGCGGATCAAGTCCACGTGGACTGTAGACGAGGAGTGGTGAATATAAATCTGTACAATTCTGTGCTCTCTCATTCAATGTGATGCGATATATTGACAATACCCCGTAATGTCCTCTAGTTCCGCGCTGTTTCAATTGAGTTCGTAAATACTATATTCCCTGGTAATATATTTAGTTGATTCTATTTAATAGAACTTTTACAGTTACGAAAAATTTCATTTGCGTCTTATTATATAAATTTATTAGGTATGGTTTATAAATGCAGCGACCTAAACAGTTTTCACTCGTTTTTTGTACTCCAAGCACTGAAAAGTCATTATGAGTATGAAATTATTTTTGGGTGCAATTTTATTGTTATACTATATAATATCAACATTATTACCTGATTTTATTATGTATCTAAGATGCTGAATAATATACATGTATCTACGATACGCATAAATAAGTCGATTTATTTCCTGCATGTCAAAAAAAAGCGAAAATGGAGAGATGTTTATGTAGCTATCGACTGAACAAACTATAACTTCTAATAAATTTCTTTCTATTTTCTAAACAAGAAAACCATAACTTATTTCGAAAGATTCAACTTATCGATTTTAGCTGTAATTAAAGAAAAAAAGTAGGTATAGTTTATCCAAAGTCAGTTTGAGAATCACAAAAAAGGACCGACAGGAATAGTCGATACGAGCGATGTCATGAACGTCGATCGACAATTTTTAGAATCACTTTTAAATTATATTAAATACTGTTTTTGTACTTTATATTACTTGATAGGCATGATGCAAATTATTTATTTATAATGCATTATTTATTTATAATAAATAATGTTAGATTAATGAACAACACCATAAATGATTCAATAAAAGTAAATAAAAATCATTTAACCTACGGCTATGCTACCGGCAATGAATGAACCAAGAGCTTATAAGGCACTTGTATTGGTGAGCTAGGTAAACAATAGACTGATTTCGTTTGAGGTAAGCGCATAACATATTCTACTTGGTTAACTATATTCGTTAACGAGTATCGTCTGCAATATTCAAGTACGCAGTCTTGGGTGTTATTCTATCACAAACAGGCTTTGCAATGATTCTCCTGGTAGCAACGCTTTAGACCGAATTTTTAAATTGACAATAGAAATATTATACTTGTTGTCTGACTTGAATCAGTTCTACATTATCTGATTTATAGCATACTGGCAATTCGACGCATTCCATTAAACACGTAATAGTAGAGGGAACTTGCAATGTTGTGAACCCAAATATGCATTATCAAATATGCATTAGTTTCAAAGATATCTCAATTAATTTTTTCCATTTCCGTTCTTGTACCATGCGGATGTGTGTTTTGTTCCCTTAGTGGACCAACACAGAATCGTATTCCAGGACACTAGCAATTCAGCACACAATCGCTGCGATGTGAGGGAATGGCAGCATTTTCCTAAACGTTGGATTATCAGACGAGGACCGATACCCTGGCCCGCTATGTATCCAGATCTCACACCCCTAGATTTCTATGTCTGGGGATACAAGAAGAAAATAGTTTAGGAGTTTGCTGTAAAAAAGAATTATTACTTTGTGTCCTCCGAACAAGTTTTAACTTGAGACAGCAATTTTTATTTCGTTAAATTTTAATGATTCTATCGCAAAGGAGGAGGCCTCGGTTTTCGGTCCTCTTCAATATTTGACAACAGTGAATCGATTTTTTAGATTTTGTGAAAAGAGATATATAATTTCCAGGTGAAACGAAAAGCCCCTTTCTTTCAGAAAGACAAGTACATGATACTACTTAGTCGCGACACAATCTGTAAACAATAGGCATAACTTAGACATTTTAGGTACCGAGCTGAATTTTTCAGAATATGTAGTTCTTGATACGTATAATAACATACTAAAAGTCCCGAAGAATCCGAGTTGAGCGTTAGCCACCATATTAAAAATATTGCTTGCTCGCGGCGCTGAAGAAAACATTTTTTTCTTGCCTTATCTATTAATCGATTTTAATATTTTAACAAACAAATTAAAGCCAAAGAATGTGAGTTTGATACGAATTTAAGAATAAAAAAATGTTTATTAGTAGTGTAACAATTAGATAATAGCAAAAATTACTTTTTGAGGATTTGTATTTTTTCATTTAAAAAAATACTCGTTCATCCTATAAAAATATTTTTTAAATAAATGTTGTAGGCCGTTAAAAGACAAACAATACTTTTTTTGAAATTTTTCTCTAGCTTAAAAAATAGCTGAGATATGAAATTTGTAATATTTAGGGACACGCGGAAAGAGAGTGAAAGCCGTTAATATGTTTACAGAAATGTTCATATACCTATCGACTGCCACACGCTTTTTATATGTATTAGATATTATATTTCTAACACTCTACACGTACATTTGCGCTGCATTGTTATTAATATAAATAAGTTGCTAAGTTGGATTATCTCAAATCGAGTTTAGAATATATAAAATTTTTAAATATATTTAGTAGTCTCATAGGTTTTTCCAGGATATTGTTTTATTTTATTTTCATATCGAATTTGTTTTCTTTTTGATTTCGTTATTCTTTTACGAATTGTTTGATTTTTTTAAATAGTATTTTGTTTTGTAAAAGTATTGTTTTACTTTTATTATTGTTTAGGTTTAGGTTTATTGTTTAAGGTTAATCAAGCCATTTTATTTTCACATTTTACCCGTTATTATGGAAGGTACTTATTTGTATTTTTTGTCAAATTCCATTATCCGCGGAAGAAACGGTAGTCGTGAAAAGAGGATTAGGCACGATAATTTCAAAAAGTATACAACTCAATGATGATATTCATAAAAAAATTATTTCTGAAGAACTAACAGTTCACAAAAAATGTAGACAAAATTACACTCGTAATAAAACCAAAACAACCGCCTCTACTAGTAAAAATGATTTCACAGTTGTGACACAACGTCGTACCCTTACAGGAAGGGCAAAAAACAATATTTAATTGTCTGAGCAAAAATGTTGATCTAAACAAACAATTAATTTTGTTTAATAACGAAAACGCTAATAAGCAGGATTTAGTTAAATTGGGAATTAAGTTTCTCCTTCGTATGGATACAAGTCAGATGATATAGATATCGAGAGATTTTTCCTGTTTAAAAAAATTATAAGCAGACAAAATAAAAATAAAAATTTTGATTTAGCAGTTTTACCACCTACTTCCAAAGCTATTGAACAGCATGTTTATAGGGTATACTTTCAGGTGCAAATATGGCTTAATAAGGAAATTAATTCATCTGACTGGGGCTGGGAATTGAAAAACGATATCACCAAACCCGTACCAACATCTTTGTCAATTGTGCCCGACAATATATTAAAACTTCTATATTGCAACTGTAAAAATGACTGCATTAAAAATTGTCCTTGCAATTACACAAAGTGCTCTGACATGTGCAGTAATTGTCGTGGCATAAGTTGTGTTAATTCAAACACTCTAATTATAACCGATAGCGATATTGAAAATCAAAATTAATTATTAATTTTTTCCTTTTACCTCCTTATTATTATTATTATTTATTATCATTATTATTATTATAAACCATCCAATTCTAAAAACTAAGCTTAGTAATCATTTCTGTTCGAGGTTAATTGTGCCGTGACGAAAAGTGCACATTTTAACTTTTCAATTTTGATTTTGCTGTGTTAACATATACGGTTTTATAATAATTAAAATGTTCTATCTCCGTTATTTTTAAAGTTATAAGGGGGATTTAAAAAACGTTCTGTTCGTTTATCGATGGCCTACAACTTTTACTTAAAACATATTTTCATAAACCCTGCAATTTTCTTTTTAATCATATAAATAGAATTTGCCAAAATTTTAATTTTCAGTTTAAGTCAGTTTTTTACTACACGGACAAAGTTTAGTAAAATGTGTAAAATATATGTTAAAGCCACATTCTTTGGCTATAATTATCTGTTTAGAATATTAAAAACGGATAATAAATAAGGCAAGTAAAAAATGTTTTCTCCGTCTACGCGCGCGTGCCCTTTTTTCAACATGGTGGCTAACGCTCAATTCGGATTCTTCGGGACTTTCAGTATGTTATTGTACGTATCATAGGCTACATATTCTGAAAAATTCAGCTCGGTACCTAAAATGTCTAGGTCCAAACAGATTGTGCCGCGACTATACTGTGCCTAAATCGGGTTAAAATATGTATTAAAATATTAGAGAGAGCTCTTGCTCTTATAAGAAACAGTATTTTGCTCGATAATGCAAAACAAAATAGATTGGTCCAATATTATTGAGGGGAGGAAGATAATTTGACATGTTTGAATAGTTTGAACGTGGTCAAACTATAATATTAATATTTATTGTTATAATCGTAGATAACCTGTGATAATAGTAATAACACACTTGATGATTAACTTCATCTGCGTGAGTTATTACCTACATTATCTCTCGTTAAATAATTAACTATTATCTACTCTTATTAGATTATATATTAAACCGCTTTTGAACAAGTAATAGTATCCATAAATAAATAGCGTGAGTTATACCAATTCACTTGTGAGTTATTATAAATCACTAGGTATAGTGCCAATCTCCTTTACATTCATACCTAGCCTGTCCAATCGATGTTACACCAGACGCGAAAATGGCACTGCCCGAGAGAAATTCTTTTCCGGTACGGTGAAATAGAATGGTCCATTATTATTGAGGGGGAGGAAGGTAATTTGACATGCTTGGATATTTCGACGTTTTCAAATCAAGTTAAGTAATAGTGAATTCGGTTAGTGAAGATGAACTATTGTGTTAATATTTATTGTTATAATCGTAGATAAAGTATGGTATTTAACTTGCGATAATAGTAATAACTAATTTGATGAATTACAGCACTCGCCTGCAGCTCGTGTAGTAAAGTTAATATGCGTCAGTAATTACCTACTTTACCGCTCGTTGAATAATATGCCCATAAGAAATGCAAGGGAATCTTCATGATCTCTGAGGCACATTTCAATATCAACCGATTTTGCTCAAATTTGCCAGTAGTCAGTATTTATGTATTATGAACAAATTTGGAGGGTCGGTTTGGTAATCGAAATTTATTTTCCCTACTGTACAGTACAAGGCAGGTATTAGATTGCCACTGCTACGTGAAACACTGTAGATTTAGGTAATAATAAGTTTTATCGGCAACCGTCAGTAAAGCCATACATTACCATAGCGATTTTCGGAAGTAAGCAAACTTTATTTTACTGTAAAATAGAGTATTATACCTGCTGCATATGCGGCAGGTAATAGTTATTTACGTAATCAGTTATGAAAAGACTAATTTTACTTGACGAATGTAATATTTGCCAAAACGAGCGAGCGAAACGAGCAAGTTTTGCAAATTACATGAGTCAATTAAAATTATTATTACTCTTTCATAACGTGTTGAGTACAAAATTTTCCCGCTCTAAAATAGAAAAGAAATTGCAATTTATTTTGAATTCTATTTTACGGTTTCAAACACAGCTAAGCTTGCAGTCGTACAACTAACTTTTGTGTTTATCGTTTTACCAGAGCATGACTACGGGTTGACATTTGTCAATCTACTAAATTTTTTGAAGCAAATTCAGTCAAAAATGGTTGATTCAGATGTGGATATTCCGTCTGATATAAAAGAATCGATAATTTAGCAGTAAGTTCAATAGTACCTGGTAAAGTAAAAGCATATATGAAGAAGCATATAGGTGCGAAATTTGAAAATTGGTGTCAACAAAAAGGAATAAAAAGATGTTTGTGAAAAGATTCTCTTAGCGTACTTCGAAACGATGAAAAACTATAAAGCGTCTACAATATGAACTACCAACTCAATGTTAAAGGCAGAATTAAATGCAAACAGAAACAATGACAAAAAATATAACAAATTAATAACATTTGTGAAGAGAAAATATGCAGGTTATCACATTAAAAAATCTATTATTTTAACAAGAGAATACTTTGAAAGTTTTATTAGAAATGCTGATGACGGGAAGTTTTTATTTGCATTTTAATAATAAAGTGTTTTTTCTACTTCCATCTTTAAAATGGCGTTTATCGTATACGTTTCCATGACGCTAAATAATCCTTTAAACGCGCTTTCGACAAACCGTGACTTCGTGCATTTTAGTCACAGGCTGAACTTAGCAACGAGATATTAGTCACGGCTGAGGTTAATTCTAGATATTTTAATGGCAAAAATCAAGTTAGTTTTCCGTAATTCTTGTCATCAATCTGTCAAAATAAATCGACGCGTTGGGACAAGAGACAAGTAATTTTGTTTTACTGTTACCATGTTATTGATACGTTAATAAATGAAATATTAAAATAACTTCCAAATTTTTTATTTAGATATTTGCTGTCGTAGAAAAAGTATAGTATGCAACACGTTTTATAAACTTGTTAGTCACTCATTTTATTAAACACTCGCTCCGCTACGCGTCGCTCGCGATTAATAAAACTCGTGACTAAAATGACGTTTATAAAACTTGTTACATAATATACTATTAAAATTTGACATTACATAACGGGATTAGATAAAGCATTTTTTTTTATTGGCACCCTATTTTGCTTATTTAAAGTACGCCTCAAAGTGTTTAAATCGAACCTTTAAAAACGCGCGCATTTTAAAGGTTACCATGGCAACAACTATAACCCGAGTTAAAATGTCAAGTTTTTAATTATTGATCTGACAGGAATTTTTGCGGTATTAACCGCGAATCTGCTTTTCTATATAAATAATCAATGTTAGAACTCATTTTAAAGCAATATACAATCAATAACAACTGTAGTGACAATAATTAATCCTATGTGACAGATTGCAAATTAATTTTTGCATTCCTCATTTGACATCTGATGTCACATCACGAATTCAAACATTTTACATTCTTAATTCTTATTTCCATTTTTTGTAGTATTGTGTACCAATAAAAAAAAAGCGTAAAGTATTCGTGGATAACTGGTCTTTAGAGATGTTTTAAAATCTCATGAGCTGTGACCTTCATATGCGCACAGACATAATCCCTCCTGTCGACTCAGTTACACTTCTTAAAATTATTGTATTTATTGTTTACAATTTATCCCGAGCTCTTGTTTATGTATACAACAATTCAGCCGCCAGTGCCTTCAAAAAAATACTTATAAAGCAGAATGAACTTTGGCTTTTGCGCAATTCGCGGCTCATAAGATTCTGAAACACCTCTAAAACACTTGCTCTATTTCGAGCACTCCGGCTGCGCCGTCGTGCTCGAAAAATCTCGCGTGTTTTAAAGACCTAAATATCCACTCATACTTTAATATACTATTATCTAAACCCGTCATGAAAAAAGGAAAACATTTTGACTATATTTACACTCTAGTATGTGGTAATAATTGGTTATATAATTTTAACAATCTATTCAAACAATTCTGGCGTGGTACTTCGACCCACCCGTTAAGTATAGATTCTAGAACCCGCGGAGCGGAGACCTGCATGGCACAGGTCAGCGGTCACTCGGTTATCAACTAAATCAAGCAATCTTCGCAAGCATTTAGTTGGGACGTTCCAGCGGCTTCCAACAGCTGCCCATTTTCTAAATTGTTTCTTGAAAACTAATTTTGTTAATAATCGATTTATTTTGATATTTGATCTTTAATTAAGATTAGATTTTCGTTCAGAAAATTCATTTTCTTGTCTCTTATATTCAATGAAGACTCCAGCATTTTCTAGTATGTAGATATACTGATATATATTGCGATCCTTTGTATTTTGAAAGAGACAAGTTCGTAGTCTTGTATAAAAATCTTTTACCTGCTAATTAATTCTAATTAACAGATCTTGTTGCTCCAGGCAAGCATATAAAGCGTAGAAATTTCTAGGGAAATGTCATGTTGAGGTTGTAGGGTTTGGTTAAAAGCACTTCGCCGGTGTTCTGAAAGGAAGCTATTGTTTCACACAGGGAATCCGTTTAACTGTCGGATATCAATTTATCTACCTCCAGTAGAAAAAAAGAAATCTGCAGTTATTGGAGCTACATATTTCAGTTTTAAATTGTAATAACTTATTTTCAAGAAACGATAAATATGCTTGGTGAATTTTTATTTAACTTATATTCACGTTACAATAATACAGTTGAATTTATATCATAATCATTATACAGAGGAAAAAATGGGGTCGTTGCACTATATCGAAATTGAGACTGATCTCTTATGGAAAATGTAACTATGTGGATTTGTTAATGCCCTGTGTTACATGAATTGACCAAACTATTGCCTAAAATTGAAACTACACCACTTTAAAATAAAGCGCGCCGTCAACAGAATTCCTTTGCCCCTGTTACGTCATAAATTGAAAACGCTTATGCGCTGGCGTCGTATTATTAATCAACACGTACGCCTAGGTCATGGTCCATGTTCGGCCGCCAAGTTTTTGAATGACAGGGACGGGCACGGATAAATCGGTAAGTTCCGACTATTTTCGGAGGCCCTCAACGTTGCCCGCACTACGTCATCATTTAAAGGGTTTAAAGAGCCACAGACCGAACTTTGATGCTAATTTACACCCTTAAAACGCATGCAACAAAAAAGAAACAAAAAACACCGGTCTAATATTTTTCATTATATTTTCAGAATATGCAATAAAAAAAATATGTGCAACGACCCCATTGCGGTATTAGTGATACCTTTTGTATTTTCTTTTTATTTAAGAATTTCGACCAGTCCCAAATTGTAGAATGTATGCCAAAGTGTTATTTGTTAACAACGAGGGAAGAAAATGATATTTGAAATATAGTTGATGCTACTGCCATGCATTTTCTATGAAAGCAATATAATAGGTGGTCGTTCGAAAAAAAATCATTAATAGAGAAACAATAGGTAATTATTATAATACTCATTATTTGAATAAATGACTTTATTGCCAGTGACAGCAGTTTTAATAAACATGAATAACACAGACACACAAAAAAAGTCAGAATTTCATACCTGTAGTAATCTAGGTGTCGTCAACCCCTTGTCTACAAAATTTATTATAAAAGATAAAACCTTAGTGAATTACCAAACATTATTTTAATAAATATCTTCCTTGAGAATAGATTCTGTTCATTAATATTTTACATAAAATAATTTTCAAAAGCTAAAACATACATTTGGTTTGTTGACACAATCTTAGAATTTAAAATTTTGTAAAACTACTGCAAACTTATAAAGATATAAACATAACTTACCTGTAAATGATTGAAAAGCACAAATTTTATTGGAAACTGTTTTGACTTTTATTTACAATTTACATACTAAAATCTTTAATTATACTTATCAGTTTTATTACTCCGATAGAATAAAAAGATTAACTTCACTGTCAATAATAAATTTTATATACTCCAAATGTTTACGTAGCACTCACTAAATATGATTTATTAAACACCAAGCGTACGTTTATCACTTTTTTAATAGAATTTTGACATTGCAACTCACATTTTTACACGAAACGAAGATAATGTAACCACAAAAAACTTCCTGCCTAGTTCATGTAAAAAATAGCAATAACTCTAGCGCACTCGTTAGAGCGGGCTAAAAAGTAAAGTAGAGCAATGTTTACGTCCTATTTTTAGGAAAATCGTAAAAGTGTTTGTAAATCAGGTATACGGTGACGGCAAATAAAAATAAATAATTTGTTATTGGAATTGATGGGTTATAAAATAATAATAAATTAAATTATAATGTATTTATTCAACTTATGTATATATTATTTGTGTCATATCTTAGTATTTTTATTAATAATTTCATAACAAGTTGATGGTTTATATTTAGAACATACATTCCATGTACATGTTAGTTATTTTTATTTGATTTGAGAAATGGTGTACAGCCGCTATTTTGGTTATAAATTTCCACAAACTTTATATTGTCTTATTTTTGTTGCATTTTCTTAAGACGCAATTAAACAAAATTAGGAAAAAGCAAATCGATAAGTTGTTTTCTCTAAACTTTTCATTATTTATACTTAAATAATTTTCAGTAATAATTTCTAAAATAATCCAATAAATTAATATGTTTGAATTTTATATGAGGTGTTTGAGAGACTTAATGGATAGGGATGAATTTAATGATTCAGTAAATTGTGAAATAAAAAGATACAGGGCGATAATTATAAGAGAACAAAAGCAATGGACTAATACACTTAATATGTTTTAAGTAAATTAATTATATGAACCCATTGGTAAGGTCTGAATAATACCAAAATAATTACTACTCCAATTTTTTAATACCTGGATTAGATAAAAATTAAATAAATTGGTGGTCGTGACGTCATTATCCCCGGTAATTCTACCTCCATTAAATTGCCGTTTAATTACAATTATCCTATAATAAACATAATCTCTATGAAGTTTTTATGCATTTACTTTCTATTGACATCAAAATAATTTACAAATAAGGCAAATAATTGGGTTTTAAGTTATTAAATTTTTATCGATCACAAAAATTGACAACATCGCAATAGATTCTGTGACATTGAACTATTTGAACTACTTTAATATAACCTTACATTCTAATATTTAATTTTGTCTCTCCAATTTTTGCGTAAAAGACTGGCACATGGCACAAAACACTTTTGTTTCCATATTTTGAAATTTGAATTGAATTAATACAGGCCCCAAGTTAGTGTTATTTAACACGAAAAAAAATCGAAAAATGTTACTGATTATCATAACCTCGTTAACACTGACAGCTGTCAACTGACATTGAATTGAACTCTGAGAGACTTATTATAAATCTCTGATTGAACTGCTGAAAAATTAAACTAAAATACAAATTTAGGCATCAGGACAGTGCACTGTTGCCGGCTTCATATCGTGACGTCACGGGTAAATTGACGTCAGAGTGGAAAGTTTTTCAGCTTTATTATTTTTTTCCGGCTAAACGGTAAAGAAAAAAAATTCGAAAAAAATTCCATAAGTCTCTTTTATCAAATACTTTCTGATGACGTAGTTATTGGAAATTGGTGTATTAGTCCATTATATTAATGGAGGGTTTGAAAATAAGAATAAAAAATTATGAACAGATTGAAACCGAAAATATTTCGGTATCTCATGTAATAAAAGAAAGAAAATGTGACCGATTTAAAACGATAAAAAAAATTCAACACAACGACCACACATACGAGGGGGACGAAGAAATAACGCCGGTTTTTGTAGAATTTTTTACCGAAATATGTTCTGAACAAAACTTACAGGGCATGAATATTATCCCTAATATTTTTAATAAAAAAATATCCAACGAAACAAAAGTTGGTCTGACCGCACAATATACAGAAGAAGAAAAGGCAATTGTAAAAAATATGGCAAAAAATAAATCTCCAGTTCCCGACGGATTAACTCCGGAATTTTATCAACAATTCTGGGACTTAATAAAAAATGAAATAATTTTAATAAAAAATGAAATCGATAGTGGGGCTAACAACCCAAACATTTTTAAAAAAGGTTTAATAGTACTCGCTCCGAAAATAGCAAAACCGGTAACTACTAATGACTTTCGGCCGATATCACTCTTAAACGTTCATTACAAACTTTTCACAAAATGCCTTAAAGAAATAGTGAGTAATATTTTAAACGAGATCGTATCACCAGAACAGACTTGCATCCCTAAAAACAATAACATTTTTACAATTTTCACGGCATTACGCGAGTCGGTAGTCTCAGCTATTTGTGAGAAACAAAATAAGTTACTAATTAGTGTTGATTTTGATCATGCGTTTGACAGAATGCAGCATAAATATCTCTGAACAGTACTTAGAAATTTAAATTTCAGTAACACATTTGTTTACAATTTAGAAAATTTATATAGCGGAGCTAGGTCAATCCTCCAAATTAACGGACAGATCAACAAAGAGATAAATATTAAGAGTGGTGTCCGTCAAGTGTGTCCTCTGTCTATGATAATGTTTGTAATCTCCATTGAACCCTTAACTAGACTGTTAAAAAATAACGATATTACTGTAAATGGATACGCAGATGACTTAAATCCAACAGTTTTCTCACCGTCAAAAATAAAGGTATGCAAACAAATATTGACTTATATGTTAGAGTATCAGAGGCAAAACTGGATCAAAACAAACGCGAGGCCATTGAGTTAGGGCCAACGGATACACATAAATTCAAAAATGTCTCTTTTAATAAAATGATAAGAAAAAATTGGCACCCTTTGTGGATGGTTCAAAGCGCCACTGAAGGTGGTGTGGTCCACAATAATTCTTCCGAAGAGTATGGGGATTTATATATCTTTGACCCAACAATGAAATCCAATGCTTTACTTATGACAAACACACTTAAAAGCTTAAGAAATATCAGTACCCGAGTCTCATTCGTCATCAAGCTCCTCATATAAAAAGGTTTCTTATAGAAACTGCATATGTTCCAAAAGATATATTACTAGCAGACAACACAACTGCGAAGTCATTGTATAAGTGCCTATTAATGAACAATAAAGTTACCCCTCGTATTGTAGTCAAAAGAATTGGAGATCAGCTCAATTGGGATCTTGTCTTCTTTAGAAATATCAATAATAGTATAATAAGTCATTACCACAAAAGTTTTGTTTATGTAATAGTGCATGAAAGAAACTTAAGAAAGAAAGATCGGCAGAGCAGACACAGGTGCAGAAACTGCAGAAGGGAGACAGAATCTTTGAAACATGCGTTTCTCTGTTATAACGAGCAGACAACACAACTGCGAAGTCATTGTATAAGTGCCTATTAATGAACAATAAAGTTACCCCTCGTATTGTAGTCAAAAGAATTGGAGATCAGCTCAATTGGGATCTTGTCTTCTTTAGAAATATCAATAATAGTATAATAAGTTATTACCACAAAAGTTTTGTTTATGTAATAGTGCATGAAAGAAACTTAAGAAAGAAAGATCGGCAGAGCAGACACAGGTGCAGAAACTGCAGAAGGGAGACAGAATCTTTGAAACATGCGTTTCTCTGTTATAACGAGGTTAGATACATAGCTATTTTTTGGTAAAAATTACCCACAGTTTCACTAAGCAGGAACGTAGCATAACAGAATTAATAAATGTTAACTTTAATTATTATAATGGGCTTGTTCCATGATATTCTTTTTATATGGTTTTTATACTTTTTCACATAGTACTCGATATTCTCATTATACACTTAAAATTTCGTATTATTAACTTTTTCCGTGCTCTAGATATAAGGAGTTGAATTTAGTAATAGTTGCAAAAACCGAGCGCTCCGTTGTGATGTCACTATACGCAAGTGACGTAAGAAAAATGGCTTTCTGGGACCTTTCAAATTTAACCTGAAAAGTCGAAAAACATGAAATTTTTAAACGCTGGTAACTAAATAAATACGTCGAGTGGAAGTTCGTTCTATGTGTCTGCGGAAAGGAGAAGGTTGACGATGAATTCTAATCGTAAATTGCAGGGTCAAAATCGAAAATTCGTCCCGGCAGGAGCGAGAGAAAATTGCAATTTTTTGATATTTCACCAAATTGTACTCCTCTACTGTCAAGTAGTAAGCAAAACAAACAATACTTCGAAAACACTTATAATTATAACAAGTAAGGAGCATCAAATCTATTGAGATCGCCGAGTCTATGCGTATAGTGACGTAGCGCCTGGCCACGCCCCACTTTTGCGAGATGGAAATTTGTAATAGTTTTTAAGATACTAAACGTGCGAATAAGATTCTGATTTTTTGCAGATCCATTAATTTATACTTGCACTTTCGATTTATGAAATAAAAAAAATGCAGAACAAGCCCATTCCCTAGTAAACTCGGCTGTAATTTTTATAATCGCTCATCCAATTTATTTTATAATCACCTCAAGTTATCCAGTGAAATTCAAGGACTACGCATATATATATATATAATATATAATACTGTATACATCCTGAAAATTTAGAACAATTAGCCTAGCAATGTACAAAACATATTAGAGAATTATGAATGCACAATCGACTTTTATATAATTAAGAATTTAACATTTATGTAATTAAAGTATGTGATAATTTATAAGATTTTTTTGTAACTTACTATTATAAAGAAAACACAGTTATTAAAGAAAACATGTAATGTGAAACATATGCAGCCATTGATGTAAAATGATATATATTAGTCATGTTACATATTACAGGAAATGAAATCATACAAACAAGAATATTTTAAGACATAATTTCACCTTCTGACTGAAATAATTTCCAAGTTGTGCTCAACACGCCATATTGGAAAATGGTTATCTAAGATTCAGCTTCTGATCGATTTTTTGGAAACTGCCCATTTTGCAAAAAATACCTTTCAATAAAAATTATTAAGCATCTACAGTGTCCACCTCTCAACAAAATTGATTATTTTTTTATTTCAAAAAATTACTTTGTCCTTTTGAGAACGGTTAAAACATATGAAAATTTAAACATTTCATTGCTTGTTGTTTAATTGCTTAATCTAAAAATTTCGTGAAGAAAAAATTTTGATAATTGTAAAGTTAGTCTACAACTATACAAACTTTTGGGGAAAATAATCGTTGTTAATATTTAATTAATTCAAGTAATTAAGCGTCGTCCAACTTGATATTTAGAAAATTTAAAAACATTTCAAAATTAAAATCCTTAAAAATAAAAGAATCCAATAAGTGTCGTTGAATATGGTACCGTACACCAAACATTAATTTTCTAAGCTAGCTCCTTGTTCAAGTGTATGCAGAAACTTCAGTTTATATGATTTCAAGTTGTGACGTTTGAGACATCTCCATACTATACTTCTGGAAACATTTGCAATTTTCGGAGGCTTATTTTGGGATTAGTACGCAATTTATTCAGAATCATTTATCAGTCACTGGCGTTGGTGGATCAGGCCGACGAAGGATATCAACTGAACAACAAGATTTACAATTGGTGAATGCATTAAGAGAACAGCCATTGTACTCAGTTATTCAAGTTGGTGAAGAAACTAATTTTCATGTTATCCAGCCGCACGGAAATTCTTCCTTAAAGCGGAACATAATGAAGCTCGAGTAACATTTGCGCTAGAATACATATTATTTGGTATAGACTTTTGGAATAATGTAATATTTACAGGCGAAAAATGTTTCCAGTCACAACATATAGCGGTGCATTCGCATTTAGTATTTACCGACCAGCCAATACTAGATTTGATGAGAAATATATATTCAACAATGACAAAAGCGGCAAATTTTCTGTTAATACGTGGGACTGAATATTGGCACGTGGTCCTGGTGATTTGTAGCATATTGAGGAACGATTTAATAGTTAAACGTATGTTAGGATTCTAGATAATATTATGCTCCCTTTTGTGTGACAATGATTACCTTATAATGAGTTAATCTTTCAACAAGATAATTGTTTCGCACATGCTGCTCATACCATATTTATGCTAAAAGTCAATTACAGAATGTACCTACTCTAAATGACGACCATTCGTATAATACTAGGAATGAATTGATACTGAGGTTCCAAATTATAGATTATCCGTGTTTGAAGAATGTGCATATTACTTGGCAATAAAGGTGTACAATAAATATTATTATTATTCATTAAATGAATACTTAAATGATGTTCTGTGATATATTTATATTATGTATTGTATGTAGTAATATTTTTGATTCTGTGTTGTACTTTTTGGAAATCTTGACTGTGATCCTATTTTAACCCCAATTCTAATAGGATTGTTTTTATTCTAAATTGACTTATATGTCAATTAATTAATGTTATATTTAATATTGTGAGATTGCATATATATTTTGTGTTTATATACTATTATTTATTTGTCGTTGTCTTTGTACTTTTAAAATTTTGTATGCATACTTACACATTTTTTGTTGTTTATTCTCTTTGGTATTATATTTATATATCTATTTATACATTTTCACACTGACATCTTATATCATACTTTATGATCGAATGGACTAATAAATTATTATTATTAGAATTCTTAATTGGCCGAGTCATAATCCAGACCTTATCTCTGTGGAGGAAGTATGGCGGCTAGTCGTGAGATCCAAAACCGAAATGTGAGACCACGGATTGTCCTGGAATTACTGGGATTAATAAATAATGCATGGAAAATATTACGGACGATTAATGCATGAGTTTATTGAATTTTATGTCAAACAAACTCATAAAAGTCATAAATAGAAATGATGCAATAACCAAATATTAATAGATAGTTTTTTCATTTTTCTTATAATATTTCTTATGAGTTAATTAAACTGTTTATTCTACGTTTTCTATTAATGTTTTAAATACGGAGTCTTTGTGAATGTTATAACACAGTGCAATTGATCTTTTGCTATAGCAATTGCTTCAGCCTTCCTATATTCACTTTAAAATAAAAAATAAAATAGTGATAATATCTGTTTTATTTCGGCTACTCATTACATATTCAAATAAAGATAGATTTATACTAGAAAAGAAAAGTTGTACCATCATTTATTGTCCACGACAGTACCTTGAATTTCAAGTTGTGAAGACATGTCGTAGAGTTACCAATTACTATTGGTGACTTATATATTTGATGAATGTAATGTTGTATATTATCCCTTTTGTAAACACAGTGACGAAAACAGAATACATGTGTCTCAGATAAGTAATCTGCCATAATTTTGCCATTTTTCTGTCTAGTAATCTCAATAAAACAATTCAAATTACACATAAAGTGCAGGACAAATTTAATACATAGATTTTCAGTTAATACACGTAGCTAAATGTAGTTGTACGCTAAACTTCGCCACTTGTGCTCACCAAATATTTTTTAATGTAGTTTTGTATAAAATCTATGATTATGAGTGTTGCGCACTTCTTTTTCAAGACGAATTTTTAACAATGGAGTTAGACACTAAGGAATTCAGCTCTGTTAGGGCACGTTCCAGGTTTTTGAGCCATGTTAGTGGATGGTGACGATGTCTAGATTTCAACAAGGGATCGCAAACTCCCGATTTAAGACTTTCCTTAAAACATTTTCCGGTTTCATTAGTGCGTTTTTCTGCATTTCTTGCGCTCGGTATACTAAGCAGTTACTATAGACTCCGGTACCTTCTTAACAATTCTGAGCGTTCCTAAAATTACTGACACGACTGTGGTCTTTGTATTCTATATTGACATAGACATAGACATATTTATTCACCATATAGAATACAGTTTATGTACATATGGTAACTCAGGTACAAGAGCAGTTTATAATGCACAAAACATGTATAAAAAGAGAACAAAGATTTAAATGTAGATTACATATTTCACTTTCAAAATATACACACACAGTTATTGTATAAGACATCACACAACAGCTATTAACTATATTAAAATATATAATGTTGTAGTTAAAAATTATTTACAGAAGAGAAAGAGGAACAGATAATAAAAATGTATATCGAGTTCTTATTATCGCACACCAACTAAACTATATTAAAGCCTGTAATGGTCTAATTTATACCTACTTGTTTAAAAATAATAGGTAATCTAATATATAACGACTAAACAACCATTATTACATTACACTCTAGATTATAATTTTTATCATAACCAGTAAGCTAAAAATTCCTCAATATTATAATAGGCTCTTTCTAAAAGCAATTTTTTTATTTGAATTTTAAATTTGGATACGTGCAACTTTTTGACGTTCTCAGGGAGGCTATACAGTATTATGCTATTATAGTGGAGCGATTCTTTAAATTTAGTTGTTTTGTGCCGTGGAATCGATAGAAGCCTCCCGTGTCTCGTATTGTAAGTGTGGCTATCATCAAGAGTTTTAAATTCCTGCAAGTTTGTTTTTGCGTATGTTAAGCATTTGTATGACCGTCTATTAACTTCTATTTTTTGGTCTCTATACCTGCTCAGTTCGTTTGAGCATCTCATTGGTATCATTTGGGATGAACTCATCAATCTCCAAACAGTTATAATATCCACGTTCCACATACATGTGATTTGGTGTTGACAACTTATTCAGGGTTATATTCACGGTATTTTTGCGGTACCGGATATCGTAGCGCTTGCACATGGCTTAGGGAAGATAACCGAAAACTCTGTTGTGTCGATGAGTGCCAAAGTCCCTCCACCATGTGACTGATATATTTCGATGCCGATCCGCATACTTTGTGCTTGCTGTCGACCTGCTGTTTCAGGATCATTCTCTTGTGGTACGCGCTATTATTTCGTCCCTCAAGCCCGAGCCGCTCAGCCAGTTCGTAGACAGTGTGTTTCAAAACGTAAACATGTAGAATATATTTAATTGCGGAGTTTTATTAGTTTCATTCTTGCAATCAAAATTGGCAAATTTTTAATTTTTTGTTTGACAGTCGCAAAGTAGGCTTGGTATGAACCATCTGTTTTTACCAGAGAATGCCCATTGCAATGAGCTACAAGCGCGGTACGAAAACAATCTGATAGAATAAATAGTAACGGAGATACAGAGAGGTCCATAAGCAAAGAATAAATTCATTATCTACGTAATTTACAAGTTGTGAGTGATATCCTAAAATACGTCAATGTTTGTTTAATTCTAAAATAGGCGAGTCTGCCTGGGATTTTTCCCAAAAATTTTCTATACCATTTGAGTTAGCCACGGATTCTTATAGGAAAAATTCCGCTGAACAAGATCTTCTTATGAAAAATTTTCCTAATCCGCGAGCTACATGGTCAAATAATTGCTTAAAAATTTTTTTTTCGTTTTTATTTAATAAAATGAAAACGGTTTGACGAATCCGATAAAATCTTAAGATAGAAAGATATTTTTAATACGCGTCGTTTGGCGCCAGACACAACTTATTTTGTCAACCCGTTCATTTGTTATGGCCAAAATAAATTTCATAATTAACAAATTGATTACTCCGAAACTAATGAGGTCAGGATATTGTTTTTTTCAAAATATGTACCTTTTATACCGAAGAATATACCATATCTTTTTTGGCCCGCCATCTCCAATATTTTTTTATTGTATAAACAATTGGCATAATTTGTTAATTAGCAAATAACTTTATTTCGATAGTTTGATCGACTTCAAACCAACTTTAAACGATAAATATTGATGTCGGGCATAACCCCTATAGAAGTCGCATGAATGAAACTTTTTGCTTTTGTTTATTTAAAGTTTGAATTAATTTACCAAATTACCAAATGGAATATCTCGGCTCTGGGTAAACGTATCGAAATGGGGTTTCGTGTATATGAAAGGGCTTGCAAAAGGAAAATTTTGAGGTCAGAAAGACCTTGATCGGATAACCGGAACCGGAAATAAAAGTAACATTGCGTGAGAGACTCTAATTTGTTTATTAACAACTTTTTGGACAGGAGGTTCGGTGCAAATGGAAGCTAACAAGTTTTTCCATCAACCACAAAAGGTTTTACAAAAAATGTTCTATCCCTGGAGAATTATACACGTTTTTGACCCTTAACAAAATTTCTTCCGCAACGTGAAAATAGTAAGATTTGAGGCGCAATGGGGTGGCGGGTTCGATCCTCGATGTGGGCAAATTTTCTTTTCGTCAAATTTGCTATTTTTTTCATGTAACCAAGTATTTTTTATGACAATAAGTGTCTTTGCTTTCTGAGAAATTTTTAAAAACGTCGTAAATATTTTTTTGCAATTTTCATTAAATAAATGGCTATCTTGCAACAAACATATGATTGTTCTTGTTCAGCGAGGGTTTGTCGGTAGTTTTTGTTTTTTTTTTACTACTTTCTGTGAAAGAAAAGGCTTGTTTACTTTATTTGAGGGGGTGCCTGTCGAAAAAAGATAAAAAATAAAAAAGGAACAATAATTTTTTCCACTTTTTTCTTATAATGAAAAAAAGTTCACGTCTCATGAAAAAACACACACTTTGTTATTTTTAAATGAGAAATATTCAAAAGATTTAACTATTTTAATGGCATTATTATTTTATTGTTTTAATTACAAATATTTACAATTAATAACTATTAACGCTAATAACTATTAGAGTATTCCACCGTTCCATGATTTCGACTATAAGAAATGTAGAGCATACAAAGCAGGTGCACAGCATCAGGTCGAGAGTTACGGATTTAACGAAGTTTTCAAGAATAAACAAGCTAACCATTATACTCTTCGCCGATTAACTACACTTGTTATAGAATTATTGCACATTCTATAGGATACTTTTCGCAGTTTTTTTGTAAATGCTATTAGTTTCAAACATATTTGTGTTTAATTACAATTTTTTTTTTTAAATTTAATCGTTAAAAGACAATAGGGTTCTTCCTCTTACTTTCCAAATTTCAATACTACCGAACAGCTCGTTTTTAGTTAGTTATCGTGCTTACAAGAAACGTGACGGATGGACAGACAGATAGACAAATGGACAGACGGACGGACATTTTGAAAGTCGTTCAGAATTCGATCACCAACACAGTGATATGAATTTTTTTTCTCTACGAGCAATATTACCGGTTTTAGAAATGTGCCGATCGAATTCAATATACTCTTCGTTTTGTTTTGTATTTGCGAAGAGTATAATAATTTTAAATTTAAAAATTATTTTATTATAGGAAATATTTTATTGCACGAAATGAAAGTGAATTTGACAACAACAAAAATTTGCCCACGCCAAGGATCGAACCTGCCACCCCATTGCACGTCAAAACTTACTATTTTCATGATGCGGGAGAGATTATTTTAAAGATCAAAAACGCGTATAACTCTTCAGGGATTGAATATTTTTTGGAGAACTTTTTGTGGTTGATGGAAAAACTTGTTAGCTTTCATTTGCACCGAACCTCCTGTCCAAAAAGTTGTTAATAAACAAATTAGAGCTTCTCACGCAATGTCACATTTATTTCCGGTTCCGGTTATCCCATCAAGATTTTTTGCCTCAAAATTTTCTTTTTTGCAAGCACTTTCATATGCACAAAATCCCATTTCGAGACGCTTACCCAGAGCCGAGATATTCCATTTGGTAATTTGCAAAATTAATTTAAACTTTAAATAAACAAAAGCAAAAAGTTGCATTCGTGCAGACTTCTATGTAGGTTATGTCCGACATCAATATTTATCGTTTAAAGTTGGTTTGAAGTCGATCAAATCTTCGAAAAAAAAGTTATTTGCAAATTAACAACTTATGCCAATTGTTTAAACAATCAAAAAGTATTGAAGATATCGAGTCAAGAAAAATTTGGTGTATTCTTTGGTATAAGAGGCACATATTTTGAAAACAATAATATCCTGTCCTCATTAGTTTCGGAGTAATCAATTTGTTAATTATGAAATTTATTTTGGCTATAACAAATAACGGGTTGACAAAATGAGTTGTGCCTGACGCCAAACGACGCGTATTGAAAATATCTTTCGACTGAATCAAGATTTTTTCCGGATCCGTCAATTCTTTTTTTATTTTATAAAATAAAGACGAAAAAAATTTTGTTTAAATAATTATTTGACCATGAAGCTCGCAGTTTAGGAAAATTTTTCATAAGAAAATCTTGTTCTGCGGAATTTTGCCTATAAGAATCCGTTGCTAACTCAAATGGTATACAAAATTTGTAAAATCACCTCTTTTTTACCCCAGGCAGACTCGCCTAAAATGAAATTCTTGAGCATATTTTATACCCCCCTTGGAGTGACAGCTACCCCTTTATAATTTTTAAATAGAACTAGGGTGTGTGTGATAGCTCATTTGAAAGGGTTTTTAATTTTCTATCCATCAATATAAGATTTTTGAATTTATCTATTTTTTTTTTATGAAAAATATTACATGTCTTTTAAATCACCGACGTTATTCGGTTTGTTGAAATAGACTTTCGATTTTAAATAACCTCATAAAAATAGTCAAGCGGGGTCAAATCGGGAGAACAGGCAAGCCACTCAATTTTACCGCTTCTACCGATCCACCTATTGGGGAAAAACATTTTTTCTGATATGTAAAAAGAAACCGTTTTTATGACTTTCTTTTTATTGGGTATTTTGCCACCTGAGTATCAGAAAAAACGATACATTTAATTTGAATGTTATAACATGACAAAATTAATTAGAAATTAGATTTGTCTGATATTTGGTACATAGGCATAAATAGTTTGGGATACATTTCAAATACATTTAATAATTTTCAAATTTAATTTTCTTGATGAAGAATATATAACATTCAAAAAATCTTATATTGCTAGATAGAGAATTAAAACCACTTTCAAATGAGCTATCACACGCACCTTTATTACAGCTGAAAATTTTAAAGGGGTGGCTTGAAGGTGGTGGGGGTGTAGAGTTATGCTCAAAAAATGTCATTTTAGTATTAAAAATTGACGTATTTTAGGATTTTATAAATTGTTAATTACGTAGAGAACTAATTTAACCTTTAGATTTGGACCTCACTGTATATAGATTGGCACAATTAAAACAGACACACTGTATATTTTCAGCAACAATCGCTGTCTGTTAATTTAACTAAAAGATTAGTCAAATATCTATTTGTAGACCGCAACGTCCGGCTGCAAATTGACTCTTTTGTTTATAACATGCTTTGTATTTTCACTCGAGTTCTTCTTAAATATTAACTTGTTATGAAAATCATAAATTACATAAAACATATTTAATAACACGGCCAGATTGTCCTAATTAAAGTACTGATCTTATTACTTGTACTATATAGTGGAACTAACAGGATTAGTTTTCACATTGTACGGATTCATCTACCCTCTATTGGGACTTGTTACATTATTAATGTAAGAACAATAGATCGCGTGTGTATATCCGTTCAAAGCGATTTTTTGTATACTTATCAGTTCGTTCAATAGTTTTAACCGGATAAATTAAGCGATTTGTTAGACAATGTACAGGTTGTCCCAGGGCTTCATGTTAATAATTCAGGAGGGTGTAGATGAACAATAGGAGTAGATTATATACATTTTTTGCCCTGGGCCCTCATTAACTAAGTTGCAGGCTTTTAAAATTACAGACTGGAAATAGTCTATTATTAATATTCTTTAAATAATAATTTGAACCCAATTTTAGTGGTATACCTAGTAAAAGAATGATTTTGATTTGGCTTTATAGGTGAACATGTATAGTATACGAACCAGCATACAACACTTTCTCCTAGTGGTGCAAACTTAATTTATAAAATAACTTAATTACACTGGTCCGCAAGGTTTTTTTCCTTAACCTAAATAAGTGATTCCGAAGGTTTTTGATGTGCTGATCAGGATGCCGTTGGCCGGTTTGCGCCGTCACGTCACAATTTTGAGAAAGCCTAACCTAAAAGTGCTAAAAAGGCCATTTCTGCCTATATTCATGCCCTAAAACTGGACAACGATACGAAATTGAGTAAAATGGACCAGAGCATCTTATTCAGCTCTCCAAAATCTTCAAAACCAATAGTAACGTTAAAAAAAACATAACTATATATGACGCAAAGATTATTTTATCTGGGTTTAGAAAGAAATACTAGAATTTTTGTCGTGAGTATATACACGGTGTTTCACTTAAAAGTCCCCAGGCCATTATCTCTAAAACTAATAAAGATATTTTATTTTTGTAAATGGCAGATGATTGATACCAAAGAAAGGTTTAAATAACGGTGATTAGAATTTTTCCTCAACAGCACACAGAGATGACGCTGCGATGCAAAACTATTTTTTGATGGCTGGAACCTTGAAACATAAGTCATGTGATTAAACAATAATTTGTGAATAATTTTGATGGTATAGAGAATTTACAAAAAACAAGCCGTTTTGGAGTTACATGAGTTTCTTTCATTAATGCCAGTACACGTGAATTTTGATAAATCCCTATAATTTATTTATTATTTATTATAGAATATTGGTTACCAAACACTTTTTTTCAAGATAAGGAAAGTGATATAATACACTATCATAAAATTATGTTTACCACTTCCGGCCAAACCGGAACTAACATGATGAACCAATGTCCATATGTTCCTACATATTACATTTTTTTTTTCTAATAACGCTTCTAATAAAACGGCTCCCAAAACTTAAAGTAAGTAAGACAACAAAGAAAATACACACTAATTTAGAATGGGCTAAATTTATATTAACAATTCAGTAAAGAACGTAAACAAAAGTTTTATAAACAAACATTTAAAAACTATCGAAATATTATTAAAAATGAAATTAAACTAATTTCTTTCTTATTAGTAGGTACTTATTATATTAAATGTTCAAAATTTCTCCCTTCTTCATGAATACACATATTGTACCGTTTCAGTAACTCTTCATTGCAAACTTTTTGTAACGTATGTCTATTTATAGCAGCAACACTTGCATATATTTTATTATACAAATCGGCCATATCCTCAATGGGTTCAATGTACACTACACTTTTTAAATACCCCCAAAGGTAAAAATCTAATGGAGTCAAGTCAGGTGATCGTGCTGGCCATCTGACTACTCCATTAGTACCAATCTATCTCTGAGGGTACATTTCATTAAGACAATCTTTGACTAGTACTGAGTTATGGGGTGGTGCACCATCTTGGTGAAACCAAATATTCTCCTGGTTATGAGGGATAGTCTCTAATAATCCTGGCAATACATTTCTCAAAAATATCTCATATTTTCTTCCATTTAAAGTCCCATGGAATAGATATGGTCCAATAATATATGAATTTAATATTCCACACCACACGTTAACTCCAAAAGTTACCTGATTTCGGGTCATTCTCATCCATCTAGGATTATTTTGTGACCAGTATCGGCAGTTATGCTTACTCACAACTCCGTTGTTGTGAAAACGGCTTTCATCGCTCCAGAGCACATTTTTTAAAAAATTTGGGCATTCTTCAGAAAGAACTGAAAATTCAGCTAGAAAATGTAATCTTCGTTCATAATCACCAGGCCTTAAATGATGGATCAATTTTAATTTGTATGGATGGTATTTATTTGATTTTAATATTCTATGGCACGAAGATATCGGCAGATTAGTTTCCGATGCCAATTTCCGGAGAGAACATTGAGGATTGTTGACAACACTATTTAACACCAAGGCTGTATTTTCATCGTTTCTAACTGGCCTATTTCTGTTACGAATAGTTTTCTTAAAACTACCCCAGTTTCTTAAATTTTTAAACAGCATGATAAATGTTTTTTTATCGGGTGTAGGTCTATTTGGAAATCGTAAACAAAGCAATCGTTTTGCTTGTCGGGAATTTCTTTTGCATTCACCGTATATTAAAATCATATTTAACTTATCTTAATTGGTGTATCTAACCATTTAAATTTTTTTTTTTTTTATTGCCTTATTTGGATTAATTTGCTTTGAATTGTTTCTAACTACACTATTTCTGTTTGAAACTATGATTGAAATGCACCAACTACAAACTTTGTTTAATAACTGTCAAACTTAAAATTAAATCAAAGCCTACTAATATCTCTTAAGTAGATTTTTCATTACCATTCTAAATTAGTGTGTATTTTCTTTGTTGTCTTACTTACTTTAAGTTTTGGGAGCCGTTTTATTAGAAGCGTTATTAGAAAAAAAAATGTAATATGTAGGAACATATGGATATTGGTTCATCATGTTAGTTCCGGTTTGGCCGGAAGTGGTAAACATAATTTTATGATAGTGTATTATATCACTTTCCTTATCTTGAAAAAAGTGTTTGGTAACCAATATTCTATAATAAATAATAAATAAATTATAGGGATTTATCAAAATTCACGTGTACTGGCATTAATGAAAGAAACTCATGTAACTCCAAAACGGCTTGTTTTTTGTAAATTCTCTATACCATCAAAATTATTCATAAATTATTGTTTAATCACATGACTTATGTTTCAAGGTTCCAGCCATCAAAAAATAGTTTTGCATCGCAGCGCCATCTCTGTGTGCTGTTGAGGAAAAATTCTAATCACCGTTATTTAAACCTTTCTTTGGTATCAATCATCTGCCATTTACAAAAATAAAATATCTTTATTAATTTTAGAGATAATGGCCTGGGGAGTTTTAACTGAAACACCCTGTATACAAGTAAATCGGACATAAGATTCTGATGCGCTGCGCGCTGTACACAATGCCATTAGCCGTTTTACTCTATGAGGTCAGGTTCGGTAGCTCCATTTTTTTGTTATATTTTTTGTTGTCTTTATTTAGTTTCTGCCTTTTTTGTTTTCTATGTGTCTCTTTTTGTTTATTTGTTTTTTTTTCTCTTTTTGTCCCCCTACGTCCACGCCGTTAGCTCTGGGTGCTAAAGGGGATTATATTAAACATTCCTTTATACTAATTTTGGGCTAGACCAATTAGGTTATGATAGGTAGAGAGCTTGAAGTATATTATCTTCTGCTCGTTTATGGCTAGACTTGTTAGGTTAGGTTTGGAGCATATACTCTATTCCTTTCTGTCGTTTATGATTCCACCTATTAGGTAAAGTTAGATTTAGAGCATGTGGTGTTTGCCTTTGTTTATGAATGTTTCATTAGGTGTAGGTACGTTTAGTAGGTACCTCTTAAATGTATGTTTACCGTCTTAGCTGCTAAACTTGCACAGACACTTAATAACTTTTTCCACGATTTACATATTATATTATCTATTCGATTTTCAATTTATAAACCACATTTTTTAAAAGTCCATCTAAAATAATACCTCATATTCCGCTTAGTGATTGAAGCCTGAATATTATAAAAAATTTATTTTATCCATTTTAAGGTTGTGTTTTCTCAAAATCCGGACCTCATAGTGCAAAACGGGTAACTGCATTGTGTTCAACGTGTCAATATCCTATGGAATTAGCTATTTAGGTCCGATATACTTAAACATATACTCACGACAAAAATTCTAATATTTCTTGCTACTTAGAAATAAAATGCTGTTTGTACCATCTAGAGTTGTTTTTTTAATATTATCTCTATTGGGTTTTGAAGATTTTGGGCAGCTGAACAAGATGATGTGTCCATTTTACTCAATATTGTATCGTTGTCCAGTTATTAGGGTAAGAATATGGCAGAAATGGCCTATTTAGCATTTTTATGTTAGGTTTTCTCAAAATTGTGACGTGATGGCGCAAAACAGCCAACGGCAATATGTTCAGCACGTCAAGAAGGTTTTTGAGGGAATTACCTACTTGGGTGAAAAAAAAGTTTTTTTGCAGGTCTGTGTTATTTGAAAAAATCAGTTTGAGATTTGCTAATCATGGTTTAAAAGTAGACACCTTGCAGGTTCGAAATGTCTGTCACTGTACCTTAACTAACCTCTTGACCTTCGTTAACCGGAATGTACGCCGACTGTATTTTTGTAATTTACTAAGTGGCAATTAATCGATAACAAAGTTATCAGCGTGATACTTCGTTGTCATGCCCAGTGATAGTGCTTGTAGGCTTAGAATATTTGTCTCTTGTATATTGGCTCCCACATCAAGGTAACCTTGTTGATTTTGCCAACGGCTTCAGAGACTCTGCATTCCTAGGAAATTTCAGACTCAAAGATGTAATACCTGAAAACTTTTAGCGCTGCTTGGCTATCTATCTGAATCTCTATACTTCGAATACCTCTGTTTACGAATTTCTGGACTCATAGATCTACAGCATAGATTTCTGGCTGGAAGGTGGTTGAGGCCTTCCTTTTAGGGTTTGGATAGCCTGCAGATAGGCCCCGCTGCGCTCACACCAACCCCCTAAGTCATTTCCGATCCATCTGTGTACTAGATGAGCGACACTTTCTCCAACTACAATCCCTCGACCGTGCTCGTTTCATAAGTCTCAATTAGCATATCAATCGGACAATCAAACTTCTGCATGGTGGACGTTGAGTCGGTGGGTTTAGATTCCAATTGAATTAGCCTCAAAATTCTTAAGTGACCAACCAGATTGCCTGGTTGAAATGAGAGCACTTGCCCGCAGCCCTAAGAAACTAAGTTCTGCCTCCTTCTTACGTACATATGTGGAAGAAGTAGGTCTCTAGCATTGCTTTCATAGCTTTTGTGAGACAGTAGCATATTGAACCTGTAATATCTAAACCGGTAAGGCGTTGCAGTTGCTACACTTTCCTTGTGGTATTTTTTCTTCAGTTTTTGATCATCATACACATGACCTATAAGTCACCATGGGTTTTATATTCAAAAAATAGGACCAGTAAATTATTTTCAGTTTCAGACCCCGATTCTTACCAAACAGCCTGCGGGACATCCTAATATCCGCCGTGAATTTTCTAAGTACTCTATCTATGTGAGTTCCGATACGTTTTTGATCCAGAATTATTCCTAGATATTTACCTTCAATTGAAAAGTTGAGTATTGTTCTGTTTAACATAGGAGCTCTCATAGGTATAATATATACCTCTCCTTATTCAACAGACTCGAAATATAAGAAAAACGTAACTTTATCAATAATTCATTGCATTTCATCCTAACTTCTGTATACAGCTATGTTTTTCGATGCATAGAAAATAACTTTGTGCAAAATCAAGAGTCAATGAAAAAAATACATTACATTCATATCTTGACTATACTCTAGGACTCGGCCTACTTCATTGTATATAACGTTACTTATTATATTTTATCTTTCAGTAGTCGAAAGAAACAAAATAGTCTACCTGTCTGATCGTCAGCACTATAATATATATAATAACTAATCAACTTGTTTATTTTGAAGTTCGAAAGTTATTTGAGTTTTAGTATAACGTAGGTACACTACACATGTTTGTAAAATTTCAAGAACTGGATATAAATTACTCTTTTAAAAGTTACACAAAACATTTCATTATTATATTTGTTGAAATAATTACGACACACGGCTAGATGTGGCGTCTTAAACGTGATAGTAACATCAAATTACTAATGTATAGGCTGCAAGAGATATTCCATATTTAAAACCCGTTGGACTCATTCTTTTCATTTTAACGTTGTTGTTAGATAATTCAGAACGCTTCAGTTATAGTTGAATATTGATTATTAACGTATCGTTTGGTAGTGTGCACTATTTCTAAACGTTTCTTTTTTAATTCGTATAATACCTGTGCTGAAAATTTATTGATTTATATACGTTTTTAAATGAAATAATGTTACTATAAGTAGTAAACTTAAAAAGATAGAAACCACATGGATTATTGTGTCTATTTTGTGGTTTAGCAGGAAAATTAATAAACGAACCTGAACAACAATAATTTATGATGATAAAAACTGCAGCAAATTGTTGCTTAATATTCGGTGAACCAGTTGAAACTTTGAGCAATGTAATTCACATTAATGATTCAAATTTGCAGGAATTAAATTCAAGTATATTATTCAAATCTTAAATTATTTAAATAGTTTCGAAATATCTAGGTACTTTCAATCAGAAGATGTGTTTGAATGTATATTACTTAATGTTTAGGTTGGCCTTATTTCGGTGTCTCAGTTTATTATTATAATTCAATTAATTCAATTCATTGTCTCTCTCTACTCTACTGTTTCTTAAATTATGCGCAACTGGCTTATGTTTAAAATTCGGCGCTAATACTAAGAAAATTCGTTTTATTTTTTAGATTTTAAGTTAGGTAAATGTTTATTTAAAAAATTCCATCTGAAAGAATTTGTATAGCGACTATTTCATGGAAATTTTTAAAACAATGTTGCCATTATTATTGGTAATCCTAAAATTGTGTAATGAAAGTTAGTGACACTTGTAAATATACTTGATTGACTTGACGGTGACTTGATGAAACTTAATCTTTTTTATGTACACGAAAATTTGTTTAGATTTTTAAATCTTAAAAATAAGGGTAACTTTAATAACATCAATAAATCTGGGTGCTCATATTCTATTTCGTATATTCATGCAGTTTCAGGTTGGATAAAATAATACTTATAAGAATGTTTGATTTCTTGGTAGATTTTTAGTAGTAGAAAATTATTTTAAAAAGTTACCAATATCACCGTGGGCAGAAAAAAAACAAAATGGCGTCAAACTTAAAAAAAATTCTTTGGAAATAACCAAGGAAATAACTTGTAAAATACAAAAATTATCATAGAGATAAAAATTAAGGAGCAGGAAATTAAACAAAAAATGCACTTAAAAAAATTCAGTATGTACAGGATGTTTCAATGTTAAAGATACAGACGTTACTAGTGGATAGAGGGCACTTTGGCAGTTCTAAATTGCCCGGCATTAATGCCTCCATCGCCCTTTCTTACTGAGATACAGGATGTTTCTTTGATATAGGTCAATTCTTTCTTTGGTCATAACTATTGAATCATTCTGTATAATCGGTTTATACTTAGAATGTATGTTTCTCTTATTTTACTTAATAGAACTTCATACTAAACCAAAATGGAAATGTAGGACCGGCTTAATAAAAAACTGACAATCTGTTGTATGTCAAAAACAACATTCCGAATGACAAAATTTTGTAGATCTGTTTCAATATTCGAAAAGAGCGGAAAAAATTGAGAGAGTAGCTCACTTAATTTATTTCCGCATTTCATTCATCAATATTGATTGCTTGCCGTAAATCCAATTTTATTAAAATGGTCGAGACAATTGAAACTTAAATTTTTGCTTCAGGTTTTAATTAAGAAAAAAAATTAACTTGCAGCAGTGACAATTCTTACAATTCAGGACTAGGTGAACTATTGTAAAATAATTTTATAAACAAGGTAGTTCATCTGATAATCTATTAGGGAGGATATGTGGCCCAATAAAATGACTGTTGAAGACACTTCACCAAATACATACATATTAACAGCAACTCGATGTTGGGATTTATTCTGTCTTATAGCATGTGAATTCTTTTCTGTCCAAACATGTGAATTTCTTAGATTATAAACAGCATCCCTTGTAAATTGTGCGTCATCTGTAAACAGGCATTTGTTAAGAATGCGACGATTTCGAATAGTCCATTTACCAAAACTTAAGAGATGATTTTATAACATAGCTGCTTTGTCTTCAAGTAGGCAATGCTGAAAATTTTAGTATTTGAGAGTTTATATTTACTGGTTCGACATGCCTGCGTTTTGTTATTCTAAAATATTTGTTATTTGTGTTAATATTATTACCCACATTACAAAGTACATAATATGCCTTTTACCAATTTTCAAATGGTGAATATGCGGATATAATCTATGTGTATGGATTTCGTGATCCTAATGGATGGACTTCTATGAGAGAATATCAAACAATATTTCCTGAACGCCGAATTCCTGATCATAAATCTTTTATCGTTTGCAAGAATTGTCAATTATTCTAAAAATCATGGTCGGTATCCAACGGCCAACTGAAATGAGCATCAAGTAAGACAACATTTAGCTGTAGAAGAGAATATACTAAATACTGTTGCAAATAATCCAAAAATTAGCACAAGAAGAGTGGGTCATACTTTAGGTGTTCCACATGTCAGTGTTTGGAGAACAGTAAAAAAATAATCTCTATCCATTTCATACATGTTCAACAGATTCAGAGGTTCGGGGAAAAGGATGAAGCTCATTAAATTTTAGTAACTGGATTATTCGGAATCGAGGAATTCTCAACAGATGTCTGTGTACAGATGAGGCACAATTTACAAGAGATGGTGTTTATAAATTAAGAAATTCAGATGCTTGGACAGAAAAGAATCCACATGCTGTAAGACAGAATAAATCCAAACATTGATTTGCTGTTAATATTTGATGCGGTGTTTTTAACAATCATTTGATTGGGCCACATATCCTCCATGATAGATTATCAGGTGAACTTTATTTAGACTTTTTGCCAACTTTTTTACCCATGTTATTGGAAAATGAAAATATTGCAGGAGTGTATTACCAGCACAATGGCGCTCCACCCCATTTTAGAAATATTGTGAAAAAATTCCTAAATAACAATTTTCCAAATATGTGGATAGGCCGAAATAGACCTCATCAATCGCCTTCAAGGTCACCGGATTTCAATCCTGTTGATTATTATATTTAGGAACATTTAAAAGCAAAGGTATACGATGTAACCATTAAAAGTAGAGAGGAACTTTTGGAACGCGTTAGTAACGCTTGCATAAAAGTTAGAAATAATCCAGATATGATTAGATTTGCAATTAGAAATATTACTAGAGCAAGGAAATGTATTCAATGAAATGGAGGCCACTTTGAACAGTTATTGTAGTTATGTATTTATTACTTTCACTTACTTATTATTATTGTACATACATACATTAGAAATAATATTATTTTTGAATGTAGACTAAAAAAATTAAGTAGTATTTTGATTTATTTGTGCAAATCTACATATAGTTATTAAAATTATTTTACAATAGTTCATTTACCTAGTCCAGAAGTGTAAGAATTGTCACTGCAGCAAGTTAAATATTTTTGTTAATTAAACCCTGACTTAAATTTCAAGTTCCAACTGTCTCGATCATTTGAATGAGATTGGATTTACGACAAGTAATCAAGGTTGATGAATGAAATGCGCAAACAAATTAAGGCAATCTGTTCAGTTTTTTTCCGCTGTTTTCGAATATCGAAACAAATCTACAAAATTTTGTCATACAGGATTTTGATTTTAACATACACTATATTGTCAGTTTTTTAGTAAGCCGGACCTGGATTTCTATTTTGTTTTATTATGAAGTACTATCACATAAAATAAGTGAAATATATATTCTAAGTATGAACGGATTATACAGGGTGGTTCAATAATTATGACCAAAGAAAGAGATGGCCAAAATCAATAAAACATCCAGTATATCAATGATGAAGGACGATGGATGCATTAATGAGGGGTAATTTGGAACGGCCAAGTGCCCTATATCCACAAGTAACGTATGTACTTTTAATTTTGAAACACCCTGTATATAACCGCTTTCGCGTAAAATAAGAATTAAAGTTATAGTTTGCCGGCCAACGAGCGAACGTCAAAATTAGCGTTTCGTGTGCGTGCCGGCACAGAAATTTTAATAACCTTTGAAAAAATTATCGAGTTGTAAAATAATTAACAAACATTTACTCTACAATGACAAAATAAAGTACATGCGTTGCGAGTGCAGCCTCCGGCGGCTCTTAAAAAGTCCTTTGAATTTGAATTCTATATAAATTTTCATCATTCTACGTGCTCATTCTATGTCTCGACCACTACAAAAAATGTCAATATATACAATTGAACGGACTGATATTTATCTTGTAGATCGCATTTGAAAAAAATATGAGTATTCAGTACTGAATACATATTTATGAAAAATCTCCGATTTATTTACGTATACACTATATAGCACATTCCTGTTGAATCTAGATTATAATGAAAAAATGGATAAAGCTTGTTAAAAGTAGTTGCCCTTAGCTTTAATTTGCATTTTCTTATTTCATGTGTCAAGTCAAGTTAATTTCTTGTCATTTGCGAGTAATTTTAAATGAAAATTAATTTGCATTTGTTTCTCAATATAAGAAACAAATATTATGATTCAAATGTATATTATGAGATACTAATTAGGCGAGTCTGCCTGGGGGAAGAAAGAACTGATTTTACAAATTCTGTATATCATTTGATTTAGCAACAGACTCTTATAGGGAAAGTTCCGCTGAACGAGATTTTCTTATGAAATATTTTCCTAAACCACGAGCTTCATAGTCAAATAATTGTTTAAACAATTTTTTTTTCGTTTCTATTTAACAAAATGAAAACAGTTTGACGGATCCGAAAAAATACCGATTCAATCGAAAGATATTTCAATACGCGTCATTCGGTGCCATGCACAACTCATTTTGTCAACCCGTTCATTTGTAAGAGCGAAAATAAATTTTTTAATTAACAAATTGATTACTCCGAAACTAATAAGGTCAGGATATTGTTTTTTAAAAAAAACATGCCTCTTATACCAAAGAATACACCGTATTTTTTTTGGCCCGATATCTTCAATACTTTTTGATCGATTAAACAATTGGCATAATTTGTTAATTAGCAAATAACTTTTTTTTCGAAAGTTGGGTCGACTAACTTTAAACGATAAATATTGAGGCATAAGCCCCATAGAAGTCTGCACGAATGCAACTTTTTGCTTTTATTTATTTAAAGTTTAAATTAATTTTGCAAATTAACAAATGGAATATCTCGGCTCTGGGTAAGCTTATCGAAATGGGGTTTTGTGCATATGAAAGTGATTGGAAAAGGTAAAATTTTGAGACCAGAAACAACTTGATCGGATAGTCGGAACCGGAAGTAAAAGTGATATTGCGTGTGAGGCTCTAATTTGTTTATAAACAACTTTTTAGACATGAGGTTCGGTGCAAATGAAAGCTAACAAGATTTTCCATCAACCACGAAAAGTTCTACAAAAAATATTCAATCCCTGAAAAGTTATACACATTTTTGACACTTAAAAATGTCTCTCCCACAACGTGAAAATAGTAAGATTTGACGCGCAATGGGATGGCGAGTCCGATCCTCAGTGTAGGCAAATTCTTGTTGTCAAATTCACTTTTTTTATGCAATAAAATATTTTCTCTAATAAAATAATGTTTAAATTGTAAAAAACGGTATAAATAATTATTCATTCTTGAGAACTTCATTAAATCCGTAACTCTCGAGCTGATGCTGTGCACCTGCTTTGTATGTTCTACATTTCTTATAGTCGAAATCATGGAACCCCCCTGAAATAAAGTAAAACAAGCCTTCTCTTTCACAGAAAGTAATAAAAAAACAAAAACTACCGACAAACCCTCGTTGGACAAGAACAATCATACGTCTGTTGCAAGATAACCATTTATTTAATGAACATTGCAAAAAAATTATTTACGTTTTTAAAAATTTCTCAGAAAGTAAAAACATTTATTATCATAAAAAATACTTGGTTACATGAAGAACAAGCAAATTTGACGAAAAAAAAATTGTCCACACCGAGGATCGAACCCGCCACCCCATTGCGCGTCAACTCTTACTATTTTCAGGTTGCAGGAGAGTTTTTTTAAGGGTCAAAAACGCGTATAACTCGTCAGGGATGAAATATTTTTTGTAGAACTTTTTGTGGTTGATGGAAAAACTTGTTAGCTTTCATTTGCACTGAACCTTGTGTCCAAAAAGCTGTTAATAAACAAATTAGAGCCTTTCACGCAATATCACTTTTATTTCCGGTTCCGGTTATCCGATCAAGTTGTTACTGGTCTCAGAATGTTCCTCATGCCAAGCACTTTCATAAGCAAAACTCCATTTCGATACGCTTACCCAGAGCCGCGATATTTCATTTGTTAATTTGCAAAATTAATTTAATCTTTAAATAAACAAAAGAAGAGTTGCATTCGTGCAGACTTCTATGGGGGTTATGCCGACATCAATATTTATCGTTCAAAATTAGTTTGAAGTCGACCAAACTTTAAAAAAAAGAAGTTATTTGCTAATTAACAAATTATGCTAATTGTTTAAACAATCAAAAAGTATTGAAGATATCGGACCAAAAAAATATGGTATATTATTTGGTATAAAAGGCATGTTTTTCGAAAAAAACAATATCCTGACCTCATTAGTTTCGGAGTAATCAATTTGTTAATTGAGAAATTTATTTTGGCTATAACAAATGAACGGGTTGACAAAATGAGTTGTGCCTGGCGGCAAACGACGCGTATTGAAAAGATGTTTAGATTGAACCAATATTTCTTTCGGATCCGTCAAACCTTTTTCATTTTATTAAATAAAAACGAAAAAAAAAGTAATTTAAACGATCATTTGACCATGAAGCTCGCGGTTTAGGAAAAATTTTCCTAAGAAAATCTTATTCAGCGGAATTTTTCCTATTAGAATCCGTGGCTAACTCAAATGGCATAGAAAATTTTTGGGAAAAATCCCAGGCAGACTCACCTAAATGACTGCTTTTCTTCAAAAGTTATCAAAATTTTTGTACCGAAACGCCAGGAAAAAGGGATCTGTGCATTGGCTTGTGACGCCATAAGTTTATTTTACGCGATAACCGTGGTATGTACGAATTTTTTACATCTTGTTTGTAGAATTTTCTGCTCTTTAATTTTCATATCCACGATAATTTCGCATTTTTCGTATTTTAAAAAATACGTATAATTTTTTTTTAAGTTTAACGCCATTTTGCTTTATGCCCACAGTGGCCTTGGTAACTTTTCAAAATACTTTTCTACTACTAAAGGCCTATAAAAAATCAAAATTCATTACAGGAATGATTATTTTTTAGCTATTGCCGTTAATTTTTCTCTGGAATTTGGCTATTTAATATAAATGCTCTTTGCTATTAATACATACATACATACATACCTTTCTATACATTGATATCCACATACAAAGGCAGACTTTCTTCTATTTAGGTCAGGCCCAGGATCATAAGTCAACATAACAAATGATCTATCCATAATATTAGGAGCAGACCGACTTTTGAAAGGTAAACATATTTCGTTAAAAATTTCATCGTCACTCATTTCTTTCTGAGTATAGTCCTTGTTGATAATTTTACTCTGGTACAACTTATAAGCCTCTATACAATCTTCATAATCATTATAGTATTCTTTTAAACATCTTTTATAAGACATTCTGTTTGTTGCGATTGTTGGTGGTTCGTAATTCTCTAAGACGTTTGGCTCACTCAAGCTTTTGCAGACTTCTTTGTGGGACTCTGGGGGGTACTGGACGAGAAAAAACTCATCCCCACCAAGATCTTCTGACTGATTATCATAAGATTTTAAGCCGTCGTCAAGTTTAGTATCTAAACACAGATGGCGACGGTTGGGGAACAACTCCGTGTTCAAGCAGGGTTCGGAGACAGCAACGTTCACTAAATAAAAAAAAACAAAATGTTAGTGAAATTGCAGACAATTGGTTTTATATTTAAAATTTAATTTTTAATGATATTTACTTATTGTAACACCTGAATATTAATGCAGTAAAAGAAGACCAAAAAAACGATGAGATATGAATAGTTTTGTAATAGCAAAATTATGATTTCATACCCTCTGGGGTATCACAAGGAGTGTATGTCTGAGTTTTGGACTCCCAAAGCTTATTGCGTTTTTTTTTATAAACAAATAAGTTTTTTGAACTGCGTTTTTTAGATAAAAAGGTAAGTATCTCCGGTTCTAGAGATCTTATCGGGACAAACAGAAAACCGAAATCTTCGTAATTAAAATTACAACAAATCTGCGTTGGTTTTGGGTCATTTGAGTACGTACAATATATACAAAATTGAATAAACTGTCTAAAAAGCGGTTTTCTTTTTCAATTTAACGCCCAGGGACGTTAAGAGTTCCGATCAACTTCAAGCTTTCAGAAGATATACCTTTTGTTGAATACACAACACCCTGAGATGGTGCCCAAATATTGAACCTTGGTTGGCACAAATTAATTTGTTATCTAAAATTGGAATTGTCCGCCATTTTATGCCATTAAGTCCAAAATTAATCTTTCTTTTTTTAATGTACATCTCAATGCCAGCTTTCTGTTGACATTTTGAAAAAAAAAATGGGAAAAATTTTTATCAGAAAAGAAAGAGAAAAAAAATTAATTTTCTTCTATCTGAAATGGCCTAAAAAATCCATTTGTTGTTATTTGGTTTATAAATAAATACACATTTAAAAAAATATATACATTTTGGACAGCATGGCATAAAAAGGTGGGCAAATCAAATATTAGATAACAAATTCATTTGTGTCCACACGGTTTAATATTTGGACACCAAAATTTCAGGGTGTTTTCTTTTCAACAAAAGGTATATTTTCTGAAAGTTCGAAGCCGATCGGAACTCTCAACGTCATTGGGCGTTAAAATGAAAATAAAAAGCTTATTCAATTTTGTATGTTATGTACGTACTCAAATGATCCAAAATCAACGCAGATTTGTTGGAATTTTAATTACGAAGACTGTTGTTTTTTGTTTGTCCCGATCGGACCTCTGAAACCGGAAATATTCCCCTTATTACCTAAAAAAACGCTGTTCAACAAACTAAATTGTTTATAAAAGAAAACGCAATAGGCTTTGGAAGTCCAAAACTCTTGGTGATACCCCAGAAGGTAGGAAATCATAATTTTACTGGTACAAAACTATGCATATCCTCTATGTGAATACCACCCAGAGACGTTAAAGATATCTGATTGTGAGGCAGTGAACAAGATCTACAATTCCTTGTGAACAATACCAGCGAGTATGAAGTTCAATGAGGAACACATATTCCAACTTGAGCAAAACTTGGAATGATAGAAATATCGGGAGAGACATAACAATCAGATCTGGCAGGGCCCTAGTTTTCTTCATCTTTTTGTTCCTCAGAGACATGGACCGTTAGTTAAGCAGTCCGATGATGGATTTACGTATTCGAGATCAGAGTGTGGTGATGTTTGTAGCGAGTTCACTGGACATCCCTCCGTACTAATTGTTCGATTCTGCAAGAAATACGTCCGTTGTAGTGACTTTTCAGCATCGTATTCGTCCGAATCCTCTCCTTTTGAGGCCACATCAACCGGGTAGAGAATAATATATGATAGTTTAAGAAAAATTAGTCAATAAGAGGCGAAGAGTAAACGTTACAAAACGTTGGACTGATGTCAATACATCAACACGAAGAGCTAAAATACTTCGCTTCCGGTTAACAGCCCCAAATTTTACGCATGCCTTATACTTGTATTGAGCGTCGAAAATTAACGAGAGAACACTCTTCTAGGCATCTTGGGTGCCATTAACGACTTCAAAAAATGGCGGTCAAAACGTGACGCACAGTGATGCTTTTTCTGAAAACAGGCGACATAAGTCGGTAACCTAGCCAATTATCTATAAAAAATTTCGAAACTTGGCTGAGTCAAGCATTTGGATGTGCTAAATTCAGTGTTGTTGCAGAACATTTTTTTCTTCGGCTTCAATACTAAGGTCAAAAGAAGCAAATAAAGATGAAAATCAAATAAAATAACCCAGCCATAAAAAAATCCTGATTCCTTATTTTCATTTTACACCCCTTTCAAACCCTAAGTTACTTGATTTTCACTCTAAAAATCAATTTTTGTCTTTTAGTATGTTGACATTTGAAATCAGCAGCCTCAAGAACCCCTAGAAATAAACTTTCAGAATGAAAATCACGCATTTTGTCAAATTTTCGCTTTTACACCCCTTTTAACCCCTATTTTACTCGATTCTTACCCTAAGAATAAATTTTTGGCTTTTGGAATTTTAAAATTTGAAATCAGCAAACTCAAAACCCCTGTACTTGTACATTAGGTGTAGGAGACTTCTGTATTCTAAAGGTGGCTTTTTCGATCTAGCTCAATATGCTGAGGGTGTTTGGGCTTTCCTGAGGTCGGATTCGAATTCAGCGTCGAAAAATACATTGAACTACTTAGGCCAAGTTCCAGGACCAGGATTTTCTTTGTGGCTGGGTTGGATTTTTTCACTTCTTCTGACCCTAATTCTGAAGCCGCCATATGTTGAAAAAGAAAATGTCTGCAGCAGCACTGAATTCAGCATTTTCAAATACTTAACTCACAAATATCGTAAATTTTTATCGAAATTGGCTAGGTTACCGACTTTATTCGCCTCTTTTCAGAAAATGCACCACTGTGCAACGCCTCGATTCCTGCAAGTTACAATATCTCAATAACCCATAGTGGATCTTAATTTTCCTAGTCTCAGATTGAAGCTACGTACAATTGGAGAGATTTTAAGCACTTACAGTGAAGGTGCTGTGCTTTTCACTCCATAAAGAGAATAAACAAGAAGGAGGCGACAAAGCGAAAAAAAGGTTTTTAAAGAACTTCAAAGTGGCAAAATGTCCCAAATATATTTTTTGTTGAGACAGTTATAAGTCAACACATTACGCAGTCCCACAAAAAAAAATGATCCGGATGACTGACCATGTTATTCATATGTATTTATCGATGCTGAATCTGAATCTGAGGTCAAATAAATGCTTATACCCCTTAAACCTTCATGTAGAGGCAAAAACATCCCTACAATAAGGTAAACCTTAAATCAGACTTTTCGAGATTGCGAAGACTTGTGGCATTCTTTGTTGAATAAACTGAACTTTTTCACTTGGAGCATTCCTCCAGTAGGATGTTTTCTGTTTCATTTCCCATTTTATGATCTCTTCCATTACGTGCCCCTTAGATAAGTCACAAAACGGTTCGCGCCCAAAATATGAGGCTTCAGTACTTTTACAAGGGCGTCAGCTAATTCATTTCGTTTTACACCCATGTAGCCTGTCCCCGCATCAAGGTAACCTTGCTGTTTTTTGCCAGATGCTTCAGGAATTGTCTGCATTCCCAGGTAATTTTTTAACGTTGCATGGGTGAATACCTTTATATATGTATTGTATTGTATATGGGCACATAAATCTATAGCATACATGCCTGCTTGGAAGACGGTTGGTATTTTACCTAGGGCTCTGAAAAGTCTACAATTAGGCCCTACTACGCCCACTTTAACCCCGTCAACCATCTTCGATCCATCTTTGTATCAGGTGAGTGACCCATCACCAACCGCAGGGCTTCGGCTTTCAATTAGAACATCAAACGGACAATTAAAGTTCCGCTGATCGGCATTGAGTCAGTATGTTTGGTCTTGGATTCCAATTGGATTAACCCCAGAATCCTTGAGTGACCAACCAGATCGCCTGATTTGAAGGAGAGTATCTGCTGCAGCTTTAGGTTACTAAGTGTTACCTACTTCATCACGTACAAATGTAGATGGAGTAGATCTAATATTGCTTGCATAGCTGCTGTGGGACAGGAGCACATCGCTCCAGTAATCCCTAAACATGAAAGGCGTTGTAATTTCTACAACTTTCCTTGTGTTAATATTTCTTCAGTAGATCATTTTCGGTTTTAGACCTCAAGCCTTATCGAACAGTCTGCTAAATATTTAATTTCACTGGAAAATTTCAGTACTCTTAAATTTAACATAGCAGCTACTAGTTCTTGAAGTTGGAGGAACTTCAAGAAATTTAAACACAAAAATAAACACAGCTGATGCCGAAATGTAAGACTGAACTAGAGTAAAGTGAACCTTATTTTGTACCCATGAGACGGAGTGAACAAGATAATAAAGGTTTCAGGTACATGTATCTTCTTGTGTGTTTTTTAGGGCTATGATATATACTTTTAATTTCTATAAGTATGTCATTTCAACAGAGCGAAAACGAAACATATACTTGATCTCCCTTATGTCTTTCGTCTTACAGGAGAAGACATTTTTTACGTCCAATGATGTTTTAAATTATAACTATTTCAACAATAAATATATTCGGAGCATTTTGTCAAGGTCAGGTTGAAGTTTTCACAATTATTACTTTTTTACTGTTTCGCCTTCTTCTTGTTTGTCTTCTTACTAGGAAGGAAACGACCTACAATATGTCTTAAATAACGTTTTATTACATTTAAATTGGGGAAAGAAAAATTTTAATCCGACCTTACAATAATCAGGGCATCGCGACATTGCGGCATTTTGATAACGTTACCAGTGGCACCCCTGAGGATATATCTACTAGTGAATTTTTATGTAAACTTTGGTACTGGTAGTGGTAAATATTTTGCTCTAAAATCATAGACTAGGGAATTAATAGGGAAGAGCATTGGTGGGGCTGTATGTTTAACAGGCACCAGTGACATATCGATGGAGTCAAGTTATTTCTTAGAATACGTTTTTTCTAGGATTAGCAGTTTTTGAGAAAATCGTATGTGGCAAAATTTGAACTAATGTTATAATAAAACCTAAGGAAATAAATATGTTACTAGCAAAAAGATGCTAGTAATTATTTCAACTCTTACTAAAGCCTTATCATAGATAAGTACAAAAACATATGTTATTTTTAATTTTAAATTATTCTGTTCAACAAAATCAAAAAACAACTACAGACAAAACATACATAACACCCACTGGATAAAACAACTTGCGGGGCGAATTGGTATTACTTTTAGTTTTATTTATTCCAAACAGCAAATAGAGTGGAACATGTTTATATTATTTAGGACCACATTGCTGGTTTCATTCGGTCTTTAATAATAATGAAAATTATTTAATTCAAATATATGATTAAATATTAATTGAAGTTTTATTGATATTTGTGATGAAAGTTTCTATGACTCTTACCTGTTGTGGTTGGAGTTTTTACAGTTGTTTCAGGTACATCTACGAAAAATTGGTCCATTAAGTTGACTTTAGAGTTCGTTGGTGTTATGTCCTCAATGTCGATTATTTCTAGCCTGTTGGGTTCGATTTTAACGTTACTCGTTTGTACTTTAAGACTATCGCGGCTCGATTTTATTTCAGTCTCGACAGATTTCTGTTTAGGTTTGGTTATAATTTTTAATTTGTTATTGTCCTCTGATAAGGAATCATCCACGCACGTTTCGTAACCATCTTTTTCAGAGAACGAGGACTGAGTCATGGAGGGCTTATCACTTTGAGTTAAACTGTCCGTTTTTTTAATTTTTTCATTTTGATTGTTGTTTATCAAACTCACTTTGCTTAAAGTCTCATTATTGCACACACTGATATTAACTACGTTTTCTATGTAGTTGTCGTTAGTACTCTTAAAACTTATGTCGATATCACTATCACCAATACTGTTTCTTGTTTTGGTTTGACTAACATTTAAATAATTATTTTCTAAAAAATCAACATTCGTTATGTTGTTTTGAGCATTGGTTACTTTTTGGCCAAAATCTTCCACTTGCGACGTGCAAGGGGAGTGGTTAAATGAATTCTCTTCATCTATGCATATATGAACTACGTCTAAGCACTCTTGGTACTCTTCTATACATTCTTGGAAGTCTTCTAGGCAGGTTTGGTCATCTTCTGTATCCTACAATGAAACAAAAATTCATTTGTACACATTTATAGTTATATACAAATGAATATGTTGCATTCTCTGGGAAATGCGACCCCACTCTCGCCAAAATTCAGGGCTACAAAAATATTGTTGCAAATGTCTACTTTGCGAATCTGAGGGGAGCAATTTATAATTTTTGTGTTTTATGGATGACTCAGCACTAAAATGGCAAAGAGATTTTTCAATAGAATTTTTGACATTGAAAAAAATTATAATAAATTATTATTTTTGAATTTTTGGGACGCCATCTTATTTTTGAGTAAAAGCAAAAAAAGCATCTTCAAATTTTTCCTGAAAAGTTAACCCTGTTCAGTTAGCCTGAGTAAAAAAATATTCAATATTAAAATTTTGAGAATTTTTAACTCCAAAGCAACGCACTTTACGAAAAAAAATTTACAGAATAAAAAATGTATGTAAGAGGTTAAAAATAATTGTGAATTTTTCAGAATTCTTTGATCAATTTTTGAAAATTTAAATTTTAGTCTAGTATCATGGGGTCCGCTCACGTCGATGTCCTGCTAAGTTTGAAAACTCTTTATTTTATGATTACTTAGGCCTACTGAATCACCGAATGGCACGATGGCATTTCTGAAAATGGATTTTTCTCCAGTAATATACAAATCAAGATGGCACATAGGGCGATTTGAAAAAAATTTGTATCTCCCGTTGTAGTTGTCCAATCTTTTATTTCAAAAAAAGGAAATACTTCAAGTATATATTTTACTATAAAAAATACAGGATCTAAGAATATTTAATATCTAACTGAAAATTTTCGAAAAAAAGTAAAATTTTGGTATTCTAACTTTTTTCAATATTCTTTATTTGAAAAATAATAAGTTATGTGGGAAAACAGTTTAAACAAAAAATGTGTAGAATTCAATGCTGAATGCAACGATATGTAGTTTATGGAGTATTGGTTAAACAATAATGCTCTTAAATCATGACGCGCTACAGGTGTTGTGGAAGAATATTGCGGTGCGCAAGGAGAGTTTGGTCGTGCACACAGTTAATTAATGGGATACTTATACAATAATATAGCTTATCTAAGTTGAAAATTGCATTCGGGTCATGACAGAAATGTTTTAAATATTTTAGTGGCAAAAATTGCAGCTTTTTCAAAACGGTGGATTAAATAAAAGTGTTTTTATTATTAATATCATAATTTATCTTCATATTATTCCATAATCGATGAAGTTACTAAATCTGGGGTATTTGTGCAAAAGAAGTTTCCTGCAGAACACGACAGGCTTCTGTGCAAATTATTCCATTTTTTTTTCAGGAAAATAACACCGTTCACCTTCTTGCAGCTAGATTTGAGTTTTTTAGTTTTACAGCTCTTGAGGCGTGTGGGTTAAGCATGGAGATGGTTCTAAAAATTCGTGACTTTTTCTCAACCCACATAAACTATCACGTGGATAATTTTGGATATTTTCATTCGCACTTCTCCATACTGTTGCAATATAATGGATCCTAAAATAAAATAATAATCAACCCCAAACCCATCAACTGTGGGAGGTAGGTTATCTCTTTATTGATTTTTGGTGGAAAACACCAGTCAGTTGCCGTCTTTATTAATACATTTTTATAGAGCAAACATACTAATTCGTGAAAATTGCCTTCAACTTATGTGGTAGTTAGTTGTGCTCAGAATTCCCAACAATGCCAGCGATTTCAGCATCGCTGATGACTCCTACAGATTAAAGAATACTTTAATGCAAAATATTTTGCTAATTCTTGAGAATGTGCTAGTTGTATTTGTCCCAGCAAAGGCGAGGAAAAAATTAATGACGCATGTGTCCGATACTTAATGATTTGACGACTATTTTTGTATCTATTTGTTTTTCAGTTTTTCCTCTACTGGTTACCATTACGATTTTCTTAATAATTGCTCATAAGAACTAACCAGAAGCACAAACACATCTGTATACGCACTGTGAACAGAAATTTGTATGTCTTTTCCATATTGTTGAATTACACGAAGTATTAGAAGAGTACCATGATTATTGTCTTCTATGTTTATCAACAGGATATATGAAGTTACGACATGCTTAAATCTTTCTCAATTCCGAACTTTTTTGGCGAGGTATTCTGTGAGCTTTTTTTTGGTTTTCATGCTGGATAAAAAATATTTAAGGGAAATGTTTCTTATTAATGATTCATTTGAGACACGATAAGATGCGCCAGAGTTTTATTGACATCTGTTTGACTTTGTGCTATTTTTACGGTAAGGTGGTCGACTGACTCCTCATTTTAAAGGTCTTTTGATTCTCTGTGCGAGTGCATGAATGTCTTAAGGTTTGCTCGTGTTTTGTATTAAACAACTCATAATATGCTTATTAATTTAAATTTTAAAAAAGTATGCAATACATTTTAATTTACCTTCGGTGTTTATAAAGACCTCCCGAGACTCAGATACAGTGGTTTGAAAGCCTTTTTTGCCCTGAATACTAAACGGTTAACATTTTTCAGATTTATTAATTTGGATTCGGTATTATTTAATTTCAAATTATGAACTCGTTCTTCGTTTGTCGTTAAAGGGAAATTCAATTGTTCAATCTGCCCTTACAAAAATGGGAAAAGTGTAGAAAAAATATTGAAACATCAAAATTTAACGTCAGATGAAATTTTTATTACTTCAAAAAATGGTCAAATTGTTTCTTTTTAAGAAGCCTGCAGTACATATGTTTTTCTTAAGAAGTAAGTTTCGTTCTTTTATCGGAATATGCAGATAATTTTATATTCTACTTTTTATTAGCCTCCTTTGTCACCTAACATACCTATCTCATTTGTTTTCAGTTTAAGCTGGTTTGTGAATTGTCATTGTCATTGTGATTCAGAATAAACATTGCTGTACAAAAATGGTTTACTATATTACGGAGAGGGTCGAAATGATCGCTTTGTTTTTAAAAAATGATGAGTGCGGCAAATTTATTTAATCAAGAGCATCCGGGTAAACATGTAGAAAGAAGATAATTATTGGAACTGGTTACAAAGTTTGGAGAAACAGGTTCAGTAGCCAATAAAAAACTAGACCCTCAACGTGAACCCTCGGTAGAAAATGAGGCTACTGTGGTTGGACTTTTGGGACATATGGCTGTAGACCCAGCTCAGAACTACTATTCGACGAATCTTGAAGCAGCATAAATTTCATCCGTACAAAATTCATTTAGTACATGAGCTGAGTGAGGATGATTTCGATAGACGACAGCAGTTTTGCGAAGTTATGACAGAGAGAAGAGATACGGATGTGAATTTTCTTTTTAACATTTGTTTTTCTGACGAGTGTAGGTACATTTTTCTCAAGCTCAACTGTAAATCGCCATAACTCTCGGTTTTGGTCTGAAGTGAATCCTAGAATTTTCCACGAAGTGCATACTCAACATCCACTAAAACTAAATGTTTGGGCCAGTATTTCTGGAGATCGCATGATTGGTCCTATTTGTCTTGATGGCAATCTCACGGGTGAGCGTTAACTCGAAGTGTTGGAAGATCTTGTCCAACCATTGCTTTTAAATATCGTTAAAAATGATGATCGTTATCTAGGAGACAATTTGACTTTCCAACAAGATGGAGCTCCACCTCATTATGCGCTTGTTGTTCGGAAGTATCTGGACAGAGTGTTCCCGGGACATTGGATTGTACGAGGGGGTGCTCTAGAATGGCTGGCCCGCTTACTAGATTTAAGTCCTCTGGACTTTTTCTTGTGCGGTCATCTGAAAAGTAAAATTTACAAAACGGAACCCGGGTCTCTGGAAGAGTTGACATCAACAGTTGTCCCCCAAAAATCAAGAATCGACCTGTCCGAGCATTTTTTCAAGAAACTAATCTCAGTGTTCCAAAACAGGCGTGTTTCGTTTTCAATGGGCCACCCTGTACAGCGCCACGTACCCACCGGTGGTCATTTCTGTTGTTACTGTACGCGACAACATGCTTACCGGTGGTTATTTTATGTCCATCATATTGGGACAACGTGAGCACCCGTGCACACACTACGTTTAATATTTGAAGATTGCGTGCACACCAGTGGGAATGATATATATGGGTTTTGCATATGCAATGCTTGGCCCCAAGATATAAATGAGCTTCACTTGGACTTAGAAGTTTGTAAGAATTAGGTAATTTAAATGGCTGGTTCTTTGGTGGTAAAAAATAAACAATTACTCGCGGAATAGTATATATACTAATAATTGAAAAATGAATTCCAAACAGTTATAATGAAGTTAAAAATTAATTAAACAAGTTACAAAATAAAGTGAAAATAACTCTTCAACGTATGAAACAAAAATATTTGGATTGGATTTCTAAAGTGAACTAAAAAAAGAGACTAATATAGAGTTTTTTTAAAATAACAAGTAAATACGACGTTTGAAAGTGATTTTCCTTAAAATTGTCTTATCATTAGCAGCCTTATTCTGCTATTATGCTTTTGGAAACATATGGAACATAAAACAACAATATACTGTTCACAAATAGTATTCACTTTTTAGAGTCTTTGCGAGCATATACAGAAACTTGATATCTGGACATCTTTTAATAGCAAATACTGAACTTTCTTCTGGTCACTTTTCTGATGTCCAACTTCTCTTAAGACATGACAGAATTGTCTTGAATATAATAGAGCAGGTGGCACTTCTGGTTTTTTAAATACAATAATTTATCCGTGTTCGTGTAAAATAGTATTAGCATTGGGGCTGAAACTAAAGAATCTTGACCCATGTCAGTAGGTTGTGGGATCAAGTAACCACTGATGGTCACAAAGAAAGAATAAATTATTAGATTGCAGACACAAATTAAATGAGTGTGCCAACAGTCTTTAAAGAAAGTAAACTTGATGGAGAGAGAAGCCGAAAAACAGTTATGGTCTCCAGCAGTGAAAACAGACATGGTCATCGGTGGGCACGTTCATGCGGGTTGAAAATGACCACGATGGCCGAGCGGTGATATATGTGCTAAAATGGTTGGAGGCTCAAAAATACATATTTGAAAATTTATTGTAGATTGTTGAACTTTTACAATTTAACATTACTGATTTTTTTGTTATTAGACATTTACAATGTTGTGATTCATAAACAAACAGAAATCGAATAACTACTTTGAGTTTTTAGTAACATACTTATGTGTAGTATACACTCCCAGAATTTAATGCTTCTCTTTCGATTCACCCTGTATATGTTATTTTCTTGGTAAACCTCAAAATGTAGGAATATTGTTATAATGTGGGAAAGAAATAAAACATTATGCAATGACATCATATCATTTATTGTTTAACATTTAGCAAATTTAGTTAACATCAAGTATCACAAGGTGTAGGAACGCACATTAACTTAAATTCTTTATACATCTTTATACAAAAATAATTTCAATTGTGCCAGCCATTTAACATGTTGGAGATATATTATCAGGTAACAGTATACTATGTACTAAAGCTAAAAACCACACTCATTTTGAACAATTATGTACATTGAATAAATTGTAAAAATGTTCTATCTGTTTAATACAAGCGCTCCATGCAAACATTTAACTATTTGTTGTTTGAGACAAAATTTCATACTAAAAACAAAAGATTACAGCATAGTACGCACGACATAAGCAAGAAACGTCTCTGTAATACACGGGCATTTGGAAAGTTGTTCAGAATTCGATCACCAACACAGTGATATGATTTTTTTTTGTCTACGAGCAATATTACCGGCTTTAGAAATAAGCCGATCGAGTGCAAAATACTCTTCGTTTTCTATTTGCGAAGAGTGTAATAATTTGACATGATTTGTACTATTATAATTGTTATAGTTGTGGACGATGTTGCAGTCTAATCGATAAAATTATTTACTATTCTTGTATAGGGTGTGTTACGATAACCTTCCTCAAACAGCTGTATTCTTAGCATCCATTAACACTAAAATTTTAACGTTATTGATTACGCGCATGCTACATAAATCTGTAGAATTTAAAAATGTGAAAATGCAGAGAGTGCAATTTAAAGTAATGAAGTTGGTTCATTCTTCCGGTATAACTAGAAGTGGAAGAAGAACGAAAATGTTTCAGATAGATTGAGTGAGCACCACGAAAAGCCTATGAAGAAATACGTTCCTTGCTCTAGGTACTCTTAACAGTTGTTGGAATTATAGATAGATTAAGATCGTCGCGACATACCATGTATGTTCTTTATTGGACGTGCATTACAAAAACATTAATTGTTCAAGCATATTTCAGTTTGATATTTGTGGCGGGACTAACAAAATAATAAGAGTTTCAATTTTACTATTCTATTTATTTTAATACTAATGTTGTACAAGGAGCGCTTGTGAAGTATACAGTAATTTATTACTAAACATTGTGCAAAGCTAAAGAAAACTATTCACATATGCAAGACGTAATGAAATTGGAGAAAAGCTGTACTAAATTTAAAACATTTCAAACATAAATCATTCTCGATATAATATAATTCTGAAGTGTGTTCTGTAAATGATTATGTCTAAAAATATTTATTGTTTATACACTCCGACATAAAGAACAATAAAAGTTGATTTATGAATAAATATCGTTTCAGTTGCACTTCCAAAGTATCACCTATTTAATGCGACTTATAAACAAATTAGTCACCTTTTCTCAACAATGATATATTATACATTTTCAGGGCGATGTCATTGATTAACTTTACTAATATGCTAGTGTGATAAGAATTGTAACCATAGTATCTGATGAAGTGAGTGGTAAAATATCCCTTGCTTCCACAAAAGAAAAATCCACAAAACCAGACCGCATTTTTGTCTATAAGGGGACCCAACACTATCATATCGTGAACATTTCAATTTGTAACAAAATGGTTCCGTTATCTAACTAGAAATGGTGTACCAAAATACCTTGACTATCTACCATTTGTCACAGGACTACCTATTTTTGATATCTCAACCTTAGGTACTATAAATGTTTTTTTTTAACTTTTTGTTTTATAATACTTTTTCGTTTCTTCGTGTAATCCTCAAATAAATTAATGTGCGTGAAAAATTAAAATTCGATTTATGTTTACTAATAATACTGTTTACATTTGTATACTAAACAAATGGTTCATATATAAACTTTGTTAATTCTGAAATAAATAAAAAACGCATAGTCTAATTTCATATTGTCCTGCATATTATTGAAACTAATACAATATCTAATATTGTGAGGATGCCTTATAGAAAAGTAACAGAACATCATAACATTGTCGCTAAATAATTTTCCGTTGCGCGTTGAAGATTCAGCATGACGAGCTTACGCGTATTGTCGAACATTACAAATGTTAAGAACTACAGTTACAAGCGCCCAGGGTGGCGGTAGCTGTTGTAGTAGCCTTTGATAGAGTTAAAATAATTAGAATGAAGAACACTACATGAATTAAATCATCACCAATTCTCAAACCACAGCTGATGGGAAACTGAAATTATAGAAAAACAAACACGGATAACAACATTTCTGATATTGCTATCTGTCAGTGCTAGAATTTGAACTCATGAGAAATGAACAGTGTCTAGTCATGTTTTCTCGTACCAATCAAATAATAAAAAAATATATATTAAATTACGTAGGTGCATATTATTGTACGTAATAGTTGTTTCTGAGCACTCGTCCGGAGCCGACCAGGCAACCATAGTGCGAATCTCGCTGGCTACTGAGGGAGTGGATTGCGCGAGGCGGGGTCGGATTAAAAGGAAAATGAAATATGAACACAATCTGTTTTCCCAGAATGAGCGAATTAAAAAGTGTATACGGTGAAATATTATGTAGAAAGTAAAATTAAAATAATTGGTATGTGTAATGTAGGCGACTCTAGTGTGAATAAAATATCGCAGATATATTAATCCACACGGGAAAATTATTAACCAAATGCCAGTTCCAAACAATACGCAAACAGCGAGTTTTACAATTTACGGTTTAAAATGTTTGTTTTTCTAAAGATTCCGATATTCAGAGAAAACTTTGAATAATAATTTTAATTTTCTTAATATTTCTTTTTACTTGGACTCAAGTTTCTTTCATTAATTATACTTGTCACAAACACGAAATTGAAGAGTATCTTACCTTTAATCGGCACGTTTCTAAAACCGTATATATTTTACTTTCAAAAGGTAAAGAATCAAAATAGTCATGGGTTTGATACCCGCGCCTTCGCCATAATTAGAAATTAAAAATTCGTCGCATGTATTCGAAAATTAGAAAAAGAAGAATGCAATAAAAAAAGGCGCTTTGAACTGAACATGTAAAAATATGCAAAAGTATACAAAGTGGACAAAATTGTAGGGACCTAATCAAATGTATTTTTTTCAATACAAATTTCGTTTTTTTTTTACCACGCCGTACTTCTTCAATTAGTTTGGTAAAAAAACATGTTATAGGAAAACTCTTAAAGATGATACAGAAAAAGTTTCGTAGCTGTACTCGCAGAATGCCTTTATTAAAAAAAATTATAATAAAGAATATATTTTTTTCTCAGTGGATCCCGTTTTTGCAAATAACTAAAACTTTTTTCTAAAACACTCCTAATTTAGAGATAAATTATACTTTTTTGATAAACCAATAAGTTCAGTCAATTAAGAAAAAGGATGTTTCTAAATTTTTTAAAATACTTTTTTTACCAAAAACTAATGAATGAAGAAGTCTGAAATTTTTACAGAATTTGTACTTATATGTACAAACCAATACGGGGCAGCTAGACTATGTTTCTCCTGCTACATTCTTTGATCTGGGTTGTATGTATGCATACTACTAATAGTTCTTTTGTCAACGGGTGCAGTTTGCTGATAACTGCAAAGGCTTTATTAATCGGGAACGTAAACGTGATGTGACACCCTTACAGAGTAACTGGATTTACACTGCTGTTAGCTACTATGTTCTGTTACTTGTCTATATGCATTTTGGCATTTTTTTTACTACTCTGAAATATTAAAAATATAACTTAGCAATATGACATCTCCACTTATTATCATAAGTAATATAATAAAATTGACAGCGTTACTCCCTGTGCAGCTTTAATTTATTTTTGTATTTCTCTTAATTCCTGTTTTACCGAAAATCAGTTCTGAAACAAAATATAAATGTATAATTCAACAAAAAAAATGTGTATACATCAAACTTACCAAAATTAGGATTCCCACCTCATCAGACCATTCTTGCAATAATTTCCGTACCAACTAAAAATACAACTTTCCGTTAGGTTTTTTTGAACTTCTTTCACACCTAAACACACACAAAACACATCTCTTTATTTTTACGTAAGATTATATTTTTAACTCTTGCAATGTTCCTCTGCAGTAAAAAGTCGCTTATTTAACAAAACGTTGGATTCTGCATAAATATATATATAAACATTTATAGCATGTAAGAAAAACGTCTCATATTTAGGATAACTAAAATATCTTACTATATTAAGGTTAGTGTATTTTGTATTTAAGATATTCTTTCTATAACCATTTTGTAAATAAATGCATTTTAGAGTTTTTATATGATAGCCTTATAAATAGGTTATCACAGAAATTATTATCTTATATAGATTTCCAACTGTGATAACTCATAAATTATTTTCATTCACCAAACCCTAAATAACGTCTTCTACACACATTAGATTATATATCAATTAATCGGCTGCTTTTGAACCACTAATAATGTCCATAAACAACTAGCGTGATTTGTAATAACTCACGAGTGATTTATTATAAGTCACTGCGTACAGCCAATCACTTCATGCCTAGCCGGCCCGATCGATGTAATGCGCAAAATAAAATAAAGTTGTCGATTATCATTGAGGTGATTTGACATGTTTGAATAGTTTGGATGTTGTCAAATCAAGTAATATTGGGCCAAAAATGATGAATTCGGTTAGCGAAGATGAACTATTAATATTTATTTTTATAATCGTAGTTAAAGTATAGTATTCGACTTTACGATAATGGCAATAACTCACATGATGGATTACAGCACTCGCCTCAGGCTCATGCTCCGTAAGTTATTACTTACATTATCGCTCGTTAAATAATATACTATTATAATGAAAATAATAATGAAAATAAATCGACTCCAAAAAGTAGGTTCTCAGTTTAACTCTCTGTCGTATATCCCTGTGCCTGTATGTGACATCATAACTCCAAAACCCCTGGTCCGACTTGAGGATGGTTTTTATAGCGTAGGCGAGCTGTTTTACCCTCAGACTAACTGTAACCTCGGGAAAAAAATACTCGCATGTAGTTTACGGTGTTTGGAAGATGATATTATTTTGGAAAAAGAATCTTTGGTGGAATTTGTAGAAGTTGCGAAATGTCGCGAAAAACGGTTCTTCGCGATTCAAAGGAAAAGTTTAATTTATACGAAAGAAAGTCCCCTGGAATAAATGTGGGCAATAAAAAAAAACGAACACAATGAGCCTCGGTGGGACTTAATTGCACGAGTGGTTCCCGAGCAAAGTGCAAAAAAAAACACTATAATTGCACATTATTAAAAAAATCATAACTCCGATTGAAATAATATCAAAGGCTGAAGTTTACACACGTTGGAGTTTAAATAGTTCTTAACTTACCCTCAAAATTTCAATCGAAGATACCGTGTAGCTTTTGCAAGCCGTTGCTTTTTGCAATAAAAGACACTTTCTTGCACAACGCCGCGAGAGCCCTGTGGCGGTGGGAATACAACCGCGTTGGTTAAATAACCAACGCGGTTGTATTCCACGAGATTTACTCTACAACACATTCGTTTTTGTTTTGCCAAACGTCGATTGAAAGCACTCGAAAATCGCGATCGAAAACCGTTAATTTTAGTGCTGTGGGAGCGGCGAGGAGTGAGGGTAGTCGAATTCCCCTTCGCTCTTGCTACCCCCACTCTTCGCCCCTTCCACAGCACTGAAACTAACAGTTTTCGCATGCTTCTAATCGACTTTTGTTAAAACAACAAAACATGTTGTAGACTAAATCTCAAAAGAATACAACCGCGTTGGTTAAATATATATTTTTGAAAAAATGTGCAAATTTAATGGTTTCTTGCAATTTGCGAGGAAACCACTCGTCCAATTGAGTTCCACTGATTTTGTTCGTTTTTTTATTGCGCACGTTTTTTATCTAATGACATTTTTTTGTATAAATTCAACTTTTCCTTTAAAACGCGAGAACCCGCTTTTCGCGACCTTTCGCAATTTCTTCTGTAAATTCCACCAAACATTGTTTTTCCAAAATAATAACATCTTTACATGCGAGTATTTTTGCTGAGGTTGTAGTTTGCGATCTGGGTCCCTGAACAACTAGCTCGCCTACACTATTACTTGTAGAATAGGAATAAAAGTAAAAGAATTTTAAAAGTCCCGGATCCTCCGCCATTTTTTAAAAAACACAAGAGGAATACAAATAACTTTTTATGATTCGACTAAAGAAAATTACGATTTTAATAAAGTTTTTAAATGAATCTTGATGTTAGGATATCAGACCTACCCACACCAGCAGTTTTCAATATGTTGATACTGCGAGGTGTAGAAATTGAAATGAACAAATAATGTAACCAAACATATTTTTAGCCAATTTTAATATCAATATTAAGTGAGTAATAAGGTACCTAATAGGGTAACTTGGTGAAATTGTATTTCATAATATATTATGCCCCTTCTTTAAAACGGTCCATGTAAAACAAAATTAAAGATTTAAAATATGCTATGATTTAAATTAGTTTAATTTCTTCATGGCTGGATATACAATACAGTTCGGTCCATCGTAATGTGAACATTGTCAACACCTAATATACAAAGAAATTATACCAGTTGATGCTCTTCCGCTAAAAGCATTATTACCGTACGCGAATTGTAGGTCGAAATGGACATAGGTACAGAGTACAAGCCCCAGGAGGCAGCACAGTATAATCTTAATTCTGTTTATGCACTTGTTTTAAGGTGTATGAACATGATGGTTAATCGTCGCTCGTCGAAAATCACTGAATAGAGCGCGTGCACTGTATAACTAACATAACCTCAAATGTTACATGTTTGTAAGTTTATACTCATTTTTAATGTTTTTATTCACATTTCTAAATTGGACTAGTGTAACTCTCTCGGATAGAATGCATGTATATTTTTAAAATAATCGAATATTAAAAATAGACCTCTAATTATAGGTTGGATTTCCAATTTGCAAATATCAGTATATTTTTAAAAATCAACAGTATAAAACATTTCTATGTATAAAATTTGAGAGACTTTTGAAATATTAAACTGATTCCAATAAAGACAGTCGAAAAAGAAATATTAGAAATGGGAATAAATTACAGAAACGTAAAATTTGAAGTTATGTTAGTTATATAATGCACGCGCCCTACATGTCAAATTATCCTGCCAGCGAACGAAAGTAAACTGGACACATTTCTTTGATGTCCATTGGCTGGACTACTCTGTATGTCAAGAAAACAGTGATAAACGGCACGCCGAAAAATAATGCACTTGAAGGTTCGTAATCATCGAAGGTTAAGAATGTATTTTTTAACCGAGTTCAAACAAATAAGAAAAGTATGGGTTCTCAGTTCAACTCGCATGTTTGTTTTTCTTATACCGGGTGATTCAGGTATGAGGTCATTAATTTCTAGGGGTGATTCTACATAAAAAATATGAAAAAAGTTCATATAAACATGGGTCTGGAAATCCCTACTAAGGGCGCTGAGGCTCTCTGAAGGGGGCACCCAAAATTGACATTTTGTTTACCATCTCAAGTACCCTTTGAGCTACAGTGACTAGTTTTTGCACGTGATTCAGTATCAATAAAGGTCATTATCTGATGCTATCTATCAAGGGTAAATTCAATCAGGGGTGCACACAATTGGACATGGGCGACTTATTTCTCCCCCAATTTTTTTAATGTGAATTTTCTGTGATTGTCTCATCGGAATATGATTCCTTGGCTGTAAATACACTAAAAAGGTTATTTTGTTGTAACGTCGTAGGACCAACCAGTTCAGAGAAATTTGAACCTAAAGTAATTTTTCCAGTCTTCTTGCGTAAACAAAATTGTTTCAATGGATTTTAGACATTTAATTGAATTTGTTCATATTGAAAACCTGTTGAGTCCTTTAAGTTAGTAATAATTTGTTATTTTTTCCTGATTTTCAGACCCTTGTGTATATGAACTTTTTTTCGTATTTTTTTATGTAGAATCAATACTAGAAATTAATATAGGTACATGAATACTACTGAATACTAATACCTGAAACACCCTGTATACAAATGTCTGAAAACACCTGATTTTTGGCCAAAACTCGATTAAAGGATACTCCGAACAAAAGTTATGGTAGTAGTCTTATTCCATTCAGTGGCGTACTTTGATTTTCAACAGTTACGTATTTTCTCGAGATACGACGTCATCGGTAGTTTTTTAAATGGATGACCCTGTATATTTTTACATTTTCTGATGAACAATTTTCCATTAATCAGTTATAGTAATATAAGATTCGGTGGGTGTGTATGATTTTTAAATATTAAATAAAATATAAATCTGTTATTACAAAATATTGAGCACTTTTGTATTGAGAAAAAAAAAGAAAATATTCATAATAAATGTTCAATGGAGACCTTCACCAGGCTGGCAATATTCCAATCGGCCAACGAAGGCTCTTAAGAAATTTTGAATAGAATGCTACGATATTTCTTGAACAGCCGTCCTAATTCGACTCTTCTAACGACTGAAGTTTGGTCTGATAAACAACGGATTTTGAATCAGCCCAAAGAAAATAGTCTAAAAGACTTAAATTTGGTCATCGCGGTGGCCATTCAATATGCCCTCTTCGACCTACCTATCACTGTGGAAATATTTCATTTAGGTATTGACAAACGTCAACTCCATAACGAGGCGGAGCTCCATCTTACTGATACCAAACATTATTTGAGAGTCGTTGAGGATATTTGCTATGAATTTTTTCTTTTCTTCTCAATATTAAAGTGCTCAATATTTTGTAATAACAAATTTAATTTTCATTCATGTGTCTCCGCAATGGTAATTACATTGAGAACATTGAACTACAAAGAAATAATATGTATACATATCACGGAATCTTTCCTTATCGTTGATGGATACGCGATTATGACGAAACTTTTGCATACTATTGTCTTACTATGTAAGCGTAAGTAAAAATGCACTAAAAAGAATGAACATTTCTTTTGGCAGTAACTGAAAAATTATCAATTTTTTCGGAAATATAATAAAGGAAGCATTATTTTTGTAACTATTAAATATGTCCGTCGTAATACTATTTCTTTGTTAAATTATGTTTGAATATATTCTACCCTAAATATGCAGTAATTTTATCAATTACTCATAATTTTCCGATAAGAAGTATCAAATATACAAGGAACACTCAAATTTCTAGGAAAAATTTTGTTCAACTGTCAACATATTGCCACAAGAAAATTAATAAATAAACCGACGGAAACAAGATTTTGTCCATGACATTTGAAGGAACTGTCTCCTTATCTTCATCTTGATAGTTTTTAGGATATTACATACTGAGGTGGAAAGAGTTTCATTGTTGTCGACACAGCAATGAAACTTTTCACCAAGGTTTGTATACTATTTTATTCACAATCATCCCCCTAAGGCCCAGTTGTACGAAGTGTAGTTAACCCAGTGGTCAGGGTTAACCCATGATCAAAGCCATTTGAGTGTTGTACGAGGCGTAGTCAAGAGATATGTTGGTTAATCCATGGATTAACTACGCAATTATCTGAACATTCAAAAATGATGGTTTAACACAGGTTAGGTTTTGGTTAACTTTTTGACATATGTTTATTTCAATACCAACATTATTGATAAAATGCATAAATGTTACTAGAGAATCGTATTGCCAACGTACAAATATTAATTTGACTGTGGTTCAGCTGATCATATTCTGAATTTATTTCGTACAACGATTGATTGATTTGACTATGGTCAACAAATGAACCTGGTTCAGCTGACCAAATGGTTAACTACGTTACATACAACTGGCCCTTAAAGAAGAAAGAGCCAATAAATCGTTTACTAAATTTTTAAATGTCTTTATTAAGTTGGCAACAAACAAAAAGTTCTTATCAGAGTAACGTCGCGTCGCTTTTAATATATAAATATCCATTTAGTTTATTTGCTCAGCTAGTATTTGCAGAATTAATTGTTCTGTTTGTGTCGAAGTTTGTGTTAACAGATAAACATAGTCTCTATGTCTTCAAATTTATATTTCCTAGAGCTAAAAGAAAACCATAAGTTGGCATACGTCCACTGTCCAAGCCGAAAAGTGAAAAAGAAGGTTGCCACTTTCCAACCTGAAACATCATATTTCAGTTCATTTATCGAAATAAGTTGAAATGTCCTCTTTCTAATTTTTGGCATTTAAAGCAATTTGATTATTTCTGTATGATTGTGAATAAAAATACTGATGTAGGCTTTGGTGGATATGTGACTTGTGGTTTTTTCAGTTTTAAATAAAATAATAATATTAGGAGTAATACACATTTATTAGTCAATGAAAATTAAATTTTTTACAAAATATTGCACTACTCAATATTAAGAAAAGAAGAACATATTCATAGTAAGTATCCTGAACGACTCTCAGATGAAATTAGGTATTAGCAGAATGGAGCATCACCTCATTATGGAGTTGACATGAGTCAACACCTAAATGAAACTTTCCAAAGAGATGGGTAGACCGATAAGGACATATTGAATGGCCACCGCGATCATCAGATTTAAATCCATTAGACCATTTTTTTGAGATCATTTAAAATTCGTGGTCTATAAGACCAAACCTCAATCTTTAGAAGAGTTGGAAGATCGAATTAAGATGGCTATTCAAAACTCCCTAATAGCCTTCGTTTATTATCGATTCCGATGAACCCAAATTACTTTTTATCTCGGCTCAGGCGGACAGCGCCATAGTAGTCGCTCGAAGGCGAGTCGATGGAAAAAAAGTATATTTGAGTTCGATGCCGTTAGTACGTTTATAAAAGCAGGAAAATTGTCGAACTCGTATAGATAGCTTCTTTAAGCATCCCGAAAATCATTTCATAATTTCAGTGCAAAATTAAAAGTGAATAATTTACAAAAAGTTCCATACATTTTACAATAATTTCTAATTGGGAGTCTGAATCTTTTTGTACAGTCGATTGTCATAATTCTCTTGACGCTGAATGAGTTACACTCCTACGGGAGGTAACGGCTTGCCGAGTGGTGGTGCTCTTTGGTGTAAGCCTTATATAGTTAGTTATTGTATTGAATATTTATATTTTTTACATTTTATGAATTATTTCAATAAATGAAAACATATTTTGAATTTAATTTCTGATTGATCCACTAATTATAAGATTTGTGACCGTCGTGCAATTCTGTGGCGTGAGTCGGACAATTACTTACCGCTGGTCACTTTTGATCCCGCCACGTCTATGTACTTGTCTGAATACTCATAGAATCCATCGACGGTCTTAATTATTAAGAAGTGTTTCTAAGAAAATGCTAATTATAAGATATATTCATTAAAAGTGCACCGCCCGACATAAGATTTCGACGGAGAGAGCAAACTGTAGCAATCACAGTAAGTATAATTCTGTATATTTTAGTATTGGGGAATCTGAAGGGTAACTTGAATCACCCTTGTACGTAGAGTTGATAAATATCGTAGCGGCGACACGGCTCCGGCCTAAATTATATAAAATCTTTTTCGCGTCCATCAGACCATACGATACTAGGTACATCTACACTACCATGTAAAAATAAATTGAACCGTATTCGAGCAAAATATTATTCAAATAAGTATTCAACTTCTACTCATCAAATGCTAAAATGTCAAATAAGGGCGGCAATTTTAATTAATAATGACGAAATGTCTTAAAACTTTATGCGTCTATTCAGAATGAAAAGACATTTTGTAAGCATAGTCACCACATACCTTTAAGGTGGAAAACTGAACTTTGCCAACTATATTTGTAATTCAATCGATAACAAATTGTATGCAATCATTGCATACTCCTTTACGAAAATAATAAAGATATTCATTATTAGTACTGTGATATTATTGTTAAATGAGTTCTAACCGATCAGGATGGAAGTTAAAATATTACAACAAAATGAACAAAACTGGTTGTTTCATATCAAGTTTATTAAACGTTCTGAGGAAAACATATGCCCAGATAATTCTTTTTGAATTAATCTGACAGAATATTCGTCAAACAAAAATTTTGTTTTGTCAATTGATAATAAATAATGGTAAAACATTTTCATTATGGCATGAAACGTTTTTCTTTGACAACCTAAATATAACTGGATAAGCTTACCTGACTTGCGTGTGACACGGAATCGTTGGTGCTTAACGGTTTGGCAACAGTGATCTTCACAATACCCTTCGGTGCTCCTTTCAAAATTTGAACAGCTATATCTAATGCAGCATGTTCAACGTTTATGTCGTTGACTCCTAGGAGCCTGTCCCCCGGAATTAGCCTTCCATCGATTTGTGCCACACCACCAGGTACTAATGAACGAATTACTATCACAGTTTCTTGTGGGTTTAATGGATCCTGCAAGGAATAATAACAGCCTAATGATTGTGTTGGATTATTTTTTATTGTCTGTTAGTTTCAATTCGGGAAAAAGAAGATAATAAAATAACTTATAAATTAAGTTTGATTTACCAAGATTAATAAACATTCATTTGGGCGTTAAGTATTTGCAGTTATTTACTAAACTACATTCCAATGCTGGTAGATCAACCAAATTTAATTTTATAAAAACTAAAAGAACGTTTGCAGAGCATATTTTGTACTACAATGTTTTCCCAAGAATACCCCTATTTAACCCCCAACTTTTCAACGGAATAAACCCAAAATATAATATAGTTCCTGATGTCACCACAATATATACGTATACCAAATTTCAAGTGAATAACTCATTTTTTTTCACCAACCCCTTTATTAATGGAGGGGGGGTAGTGGTGGTGGGGGGGATGGAAAATATTATAAAATATTTTGAGGCCTTGGCTTCTAGTACATACACCAAATTTCAAAATTCTGTACTCTGACCACCTTGCTTTATTTATTTTCCCTTACTTACCCCTATTTAACCCCAATCCTTCAACGGAATCATCTCAAAATATAATCTAGTTCCAGATGTCGTTATAATACATACGTGTACCAAATTTCAAGTGAGTATCTCAATTTTATTTTATCAACCCCTTTAATAATGGAGTAAGGGCGGTGAGGGGGTTGAAAAATATTGTAAAAAAGATCTTAACTCCTAGTACATACACTGAATTTCAAATTTCCAGACTGTTACCTGCTTGCCTTACTTATTTTCCCCTATTGACCCCTCTTTACCCCCAACCCTTCAACAGAATTAGACCAAAATATAATCTAGTTCCTAATGTCAATATAATATATACGTATACCAAATTTCAAGTGAATATCTCGATTTTATTTTATCAACCCTTTTAATAATGGAGTGGGGGATGGTGGGGGGATGGAATATATTATAAAAAATTTTAAGACCTTAACTTCTAATACATACACCAGATTTCAAGTTTCTGTTCTCTTACCCGCTTGCTTTACTTATTTCCCCCATTTACCCCCCAACCCTTCACCGAATAAAAAACAGTCCAGTTCCAGATCTCGTTATAATATATATGTGTACAAAATTTCAAATCAATATCTTAAGCCGTTCCGAAGAAAACGTGCGGACAAAAAAAGTTAGAGACAGACCGACAGACAGAAAAAAATTTTTTCACTCAAAGTTAAAATCTCGTCGTTTCGCGACATTCTAAACCTATTTCAAGAAAAACAAAATTAAATTTTTTTTTACGATTACTATACTTCCAATCCACTACGTGGATGTGGAAGTAGAGGTGTTTCAAAATCTCATGAGCTGTGACCTTCATATGCGCAGAGGCAAAATCCCGCTCGTGGTCTCAGTTACACTTCTCAAAAATATTAGATTAATTGTTTACAATTTATCCCGAGCTCTTGTTTATGTATACAGCAAGGCAGCTGTCAGTGTTTTCAAAATACAGTTATAAACCCAGAACGAACTTTGCCTTTTGCGCATCTCGCGGTTCATAAGATTCTGAAATACCTCTAAAAGTTGTTTTATCTACTCTTATTAGATTATATTTTAATTACTCAACTGCCTACGGCTAGGGCTGCAAACTTCATCTGCGTGAGTTATTACCTAAATTACCGCTCGGTAAATAATATACTATACTGTATCTCGAAGATATGTTTTTCTAAAAGCCACTTTAAAGCCACTTTACATTAATGCAATATTGCACGTTGCATGCAAATTTTTATTGCGAGCGTGCGTACATTGAGCTATTTCGATCAGCTGATGGCAATATTTTTCATTGCATTGAATTAGCGCGTGTTCTAATTTGATTGCATTGCAGGTGCAATATAGTTACTTTATTTGGGAATATTTGGGTTGCCAACCAAGCATTAAAGGAACTGAGGCAACAAACAACTTATTCTGTAATTCTTTTGGGAAATCAGTATTATCACTTGATTCTCTCTTTCTGTTCATAGTGATTCACTGATTGTAAAGTAAATAAATAAACAATAAACATAATCATAAAAGTTTTCTTCTCGTCTGGTTGGTAGTCCCAAAAGATTTCACAAAATATTGCAGTAGTGTAAAGTGTATTTGACATGCAAAAATCATCATGCAAAGTTTTGCATGCCATCCGTTTCATTGCATTGCATAAATGTAAAGCCGCTTTTACATTAATGCAATATTGCAGGTGCCATGCAAATTTTCATTGCGCGCATGCGTACATTCAGCTATTTCGATCAGCTGATGGCAATATTTTTCATTGCATTGAATTAGCGCGTGTTCTAATTTGATTGCATTGCAGATGCAATATAGTTACTTTATTTGGGAATATTTGGGTTGCCAACCACGCATTAAAGGAACTGAAGCAACAAAAATACTATAACCTACTTTGTAATTCTTTTGGGAAATACAACTGATTTTCTCCCTTTCTGTATATAGTGATTCAGTGATGGTAACGTAAATAAATAAACAATAAACATATTCATAAAAGTATTTCTTCTCGTCTGGTTGGTAGTCCCAAAGATTTCACAAAATATTGCAGTAGTGTAAAGTGCTTTGAAGATGCAAAAATTATCACGCAAAGTATTGCATGCCATCCATTTCATTGCATTGCATAAATGTAAAGCCGCTTTAATAAATATTTATTCACTACCTGTGAGGAATAACACTTGATTTCGTCTCCATTTTTCTTAAATTATGGAAAGTATTATATTTTCGTTATTTTCTGCGATATTTTTCGCGATTCGAGAATAATTTCGACGGGATGAAACAACGTAAACATCAAATTCGTTTTCAGAATCATGAAACACAGAAAAATAATGGATGATCTGATTTCTGGGACAGACAATTTCTTTGTGCGGCTGTGTAGTTATATTATTAACTCTCATGCAACTATAGATATCTCCCCACAGATATAGTTAATTTTCTTATTTATTCTCACGTAAAGGCAGAAAGGTAACCACCTAGACATACAGATTTTTTCAGATAACGTTTTTATGAAAAAGCTTAGTGGAACACTGATTTTTTAGAAAGAGTAAAAGCTTATACACTAAATGACACAGACTTCCATCTAGCGGAAGTTTTCCTAAAATAATCTTATTGATCCAGCTCTAACGTTCCGTTGGGAAAGAACATTTCCTCAATATTACGTAGAAAATATAGGTATATCAGAGGTCCACTAGAGGGCCAAGCATTTATGAAATTCCACTTGGAAAATAGAGTGTAATTGTGATTGGGTTGTTTAAATATTTAACAATAATAACATGAGTTTAAGCAAAACGGTATATAATTTATCCAACTCATAAAATTGAGTTGGCAATTTGTCAACTCAATAAACTAAACTTCGTTTCATCCCACGGCCCCCTTTTCTCCAAAAATCAAACAGCGGAGTACATTGAGTTAGAAGGTAGGGAAAAGCTGTCAGGTGATCAAAAACGGCATCATTTCGCCATCTTGTTACTACTTTTCCCTCAAATAGTGACAGCTTGTTTTCCGTGATTCTACTGATAGTTTGTTAAATTTTAGACAATAAGCATAAAAAGGACTATGGTGTCGTGTGCTAAAAGAAGTTGCTCTTTTAGAGATGGTGTTGACAAGAAGAAATTAATAACATTTCATAGGTAGTGTAAACAACAAACAGAGTCGTATTTAAAAAAACAGCTAATTAAATGTTTCTTTAATATACTCAGATTATATATTTCATAGAATAGAAACAAATTGTTTATTTTAGGATAACATTGCACATTTTATATATCAAAGTAAATAAAAACTGTTAAAAGTCTTGCATTTATTGAATTGAACATTTATTTACGTTATCTAGATAGACCGTCTCGTTGGGGTACAAAGTTCTTATTATTTTAATTAGTCCGGGTCTGGCAAAACCACCATATTGTTACTACATTTAGCCATGCCTATTGATGGCGTTTCTGTATAAGAAATTTGTATAGGATGTTGTCTCCCTACCTTCTAACTCAATGGCGGAGCCCCGTACAAATAAATCAGAGACCGCAGTCATGCGTATGACGTTAACGCTATTGACGATATATTGCAGAAAATAAAGAATATAGAAATATTAAGTATAATTGAACCGGTAAATAAATATATTTTATCATATACAATTGATAGAAAATTTATAGAAAAGGTGCATTACGCGATTTGCGATGAGCTTGAAACAGACATGGGCAATGGGCATCCCCCACGTGGAGTAATAGTACTATTTTTTCTTTCATTTCGGAATGAATCTGCCCTCCCACAACGAAGAGGATAGACGATGTATATAGATGATAGAATTCAAGTCAAATTGCCCAAACTTTGAAATCATAGCTAATAACATAATGTAAAATTTGAACAGTGATGTAGAGAAAATGTTCACAAAATTATCTATTAATTTTTCCATTTTTTACTTATTTATTTATTACGATATTCAATAGGTACAAGGCCCAATTATATGATAAAGAGAGAAAGACTACAATTACAAATGAATTAAAATATAAAAACATATCAATATACGTGGCCGATTTGAGAAAACTACGTTGGTTTTTGTCGAGTTGGAGGATATAAACGTTATAAGTAGGGCTCGAAACTACTGAGGCGTACTCGAGGTGGGATGGTAAAACCGCATATTTCATACAGCACGGCGTTTCTAGGAGTCCCCATAGATTGAACAGAGCACATAGACAGAATATGCGAAAGACTAAATTCTTACTTTGTTGCTATTCTGATCCTGAAAAACATCTATATGAAAAACTATCGACAACCGTATATTAATTACACTCTGGTCCACTCTACTGGTTTTAAAATTATTGCTTGGGGATATCCGCCTTCGTGTAATAAAATATTTATTCGGCAAATAAAATAGAATAAAATGTTTAATATACTTTATAAACACGCCTGTAAAATTAATTTCCTACACATAGAATGTGTTTAGCCTCCATTTTGATATCTGTTATAGGTTATTGGCTTATACCAGTACAAGTAAATAATCCTTCAAAAAAAAACAGAAAGATACCCGCAGTTGTTTTACTAGTGAAGAAAAATATTCAAATGCAAAAACACTTACAATTTTTTTTTAAAGTCGCAAATGTACTTTAGTAATCACACAGGTCTACAAAAAAATGTTCGGATCCAAGTACAAAACCTATCACGCAAGTATTTTTGTGTGTTGAAACCGAATTTTCAATTTAAAAATTTTCAATTTCAAAATTAATTAGATTTATAACATTTTTTAGTCATATTTCTTTGTATTAAATATATTTGTTTTACTACTATCTTAAATGGAATTAAAATGACTAATTAAAATATTTATAATTTGTGTTGTTAATTTAAATAAATGGCGGAGGATCCGGTAATTATGCAGAATTCTTTTAAGCCTACTAGTTATTCCCGTTTTCTTCTCAACTTTGTGGTCATGACAAAATATCTGCAAACTTTTCCGACTTATATTTTTCACAATGAAAAACTGCATTTAAACCAAACCTCCTGTTTTGGAGTCACGAGCATTGAACATACATATATACAAACAAACACAGATCCTCATTAGTGACCTGGATCGGAATGTTATTTTCCAAGAACTGGAACCAAGGCCTTCCTTTGGATCATAATCGAATCCTTATTTTATTTTATATTACCGTCACGAGGATTTGTAATCGTTCTATTTTATTCCTTAGCCCGGAGGTCGGGCGTATTTGTTTGTGGTGTTGCGTACATCTGGCAACTTTAAGTAATTTTATTAAATTCTATTAAACAGAATGAATTTTTGAGAAATATGTACTGGTATTTACCATACTCTAGTAACTAAAACCTCAGACATTAAATTATCATAGGTAATCTGTTTAAATTTAGGAATGTACACATTTATTATATTTTCATGTTTCATCCATTTAACTCTTTTTGTATTCCAGTTTTTGCTAACAGCTCTCGTAGAACACAGAGGCTTCGATCGCATAGTAAATATATCTATTTCACAGCACAAATTTCTTAATTATTGGTTAAACCAAATATACTGCAGGAAGTATTATGGGTTGCATATAACAACGCGGACCCATTCTTAGTAATTTTTAGTTTATAGTATGGTAATATGTTAATTGAGACTTGAGAGGGGATATCTCTTTTATTAGCTAGCTGGTAGGAGAATGGCCATTTTCTGTAGCCAATTCTGCAGCAGCAATTACTTTGACTTTTAAGTTTTTTTTGATAATCATTCAGTCGCGAGTTGTGACACTTCTGCCGTTATCAAACTTTTTCTTAGTGATCTATCTAATAAAAGAGTTTTGCTGCCAAATAGATGATTATGTAACAAATAGATGATTATACAAATAGATGATTAAATAGCTGATTATATGATTAAATAGATGATTATATAACTGATTATTTTAACAACTGATTACATAGATAATTAACAAATAACTGATTAGATAGTTAATACAAATTATTTAAATCATTTACCGAAATAATTTGCATAATTAGTACAAATAGTCTACATAATTTACACATGGAAAATCATTTTCGTTTGATGGTTAAATGTCTGCTAGATTTCATAAGACGGATAGTCCAGTCAAACACAGTTTAGTAAAGTTCAGCAGTCGATTGAAATTCCGTTTAGTCAAGTCCAGTTTAGTCCAGTCAATCCCAACCAACAGCAAAACCCTAGCGTTATACAGGTTAGCAAGACGTCAAACCACGTCGTGGAGCAGTCTGTGTTCGGAGAGGCTGTTAGGAAAGGCTACCAGAACTCACCAGGAGCCCTCATCCACTATCTATCCATCATCAGGAGGATTGGTGAGATTCTGAGAATTTCATTGATATTTTTTTTTGTTGTATAATATTTACTGTATTGCACAATATATTTCTTTTCTTTTAATGATAAATTAATTAAGCTATAAATATTTTCTGTTGGAAATTGTGATAATATTACTTAATATTTCTATTTCATAATTGATAACATTATTTTATAATTTTTAAATTGATTAAAATCGCTGATTTGTTTTTACATTGATGATTTTTCTGAAGTAATTAATAAATAAGTATCTTTTATCGTAAAATTTAATTTTTCATTTTTTCTGTTTGTCTGTCCGCCATAAGATCAAATCTTTCCACGGCGGTTGGTTTCACCATCACAGGGGTAGCAGTAACTCTTAAATTTTCCGTGGATGGCGCTCATAATTTTTACATCATTTTAAGCTACCTCTGAGTGTTGGAACAAACTAGCTAGGCAAAATATCACAAAAATATTGGTTCACCCTCTGGCTGATTTAAAAAAATATATATTAATTGAACCCACGAAATCCCAGCCACGCACCAGATCAGCTAGCCGTTCGCCGTCACTATTTGTGTGTTGGTTGAATTGCCTTTGGTTATCACCTTAACCGGTGATATCATTGTTAATTTTTCTAGGGCCAAGTAGTGATGTAACAATGAAAAAAAGAAAATTAAAACAAAGAAAAATTAACAATGATATCACCGGTTAAGGTGATAACCAAAGGCAATTCAACCAACACACAAATAGTGACGGCGAACGGCTAGCTGATCTGGTGCGTGGCTGGGATTTCGTGGGTTCAATTAATATATATTTTTTTAAATCAGCCAGAGGGTGAACCAATATTTTTGTGATATTTTGCCTAGCTAGTTTGTTCCAACACTCAGAGGTAGCTTAAAATGATGTAAAAATTATGAGCGCCATCCACGGAAAATTTAAGAGTTACTGCTACCCCTGTGATGGTGAAACCAACCGCCGTGGAAAGATTTGATCTTATGGCGGACAGACAAACAGAAAAAATGAAAAATTAAATTTTACGATAAAAGATACTTATTTATTAATTACTTCAGAAAAATCATCAATGTAAAAACAAATCAGCGATTTTAATCAATTTAAAAATTATAAAATAATGTTATCAATTATGAAATAGAAATATTAAGTAATATTATCACAATTTCCAACAGAAAATATTTATAGCTTAATTAATTTATCATTAAAAGAAAAGAAATATATTGTGCAATGAAAGTCATACAGTAAATATTATACAACAAAAAAAAATATCAATGAAATTCTCAGAATCTCACCAATCCTCCTGATGATGGATAGATAGTGGATGAGGGCTCCTGGTGAGTTCTGGTAGCCTTTCCTAACAGCCTCTCCGAACACAGACTGCTCCACGACGTGGTTTGACGTCTTGCTAACCTGTATAACGCTAGGGTTTTGCTGTTGGTTGGGATTGACTGGACTAAACTGGACTTGACTAAACGGAATTTCAATCGACTGCTGAACTTTACTAAACTGTGTTTGACTGGAATATCCGTCTTATGAAATCTAGCAGACATTTAACCATCAAACGAAAATGATTTTCCATGTGTAAATTATGTAGACTATTTGTACTAATTATGCAAATTATTTCGGTAAATGATTTAAATAATTTGTATTAAGAATGTGTTTGCACGCCACAGTAAATTCGTATATAGAAAAAGCGAACTAATGGTTATGCCGATATTACAGGAACCATAAATTGGCTAGCTATAAGTAGTGATTTCATCATCAGTTGTTGGCAACAGAATTGTGCAGGGCCGTACCGACACTATTGTGAAGCCTTGACTAGATTTGCAGCAGCGAATAAAAAATGATTCAGTTCCTATTCTACTAATAGGATTTGATGATTGTGAATAATTAAACAATTCATGGTTACGTTAGGCGGCAGCCACCGCAACTATCTACAAAATCTAATAATGCAGTCATAGTTTCAATTATTGTCAGATATTGTTTTTTGTGATTTTCTTTTTCAAATTTTAATGGTTATTCATCGATTTTCGTGTGTAGGTGCTTTTTGTGGAATTTCGCTTTCAGTGTAAAAGTGGTCATCATTTGGTGAAAAAATTTGATGTTTTAGGAAAAATCTGAAAAAATTAGGGGTGGTACTCAGTAAGGGGAGAGAAATCGAATGTCGCGCACCGGAGTTCTCCATCTGCGTTCTTTCTTCGGTAGGGTCCTCGGAAAATAGAACAGTTTCACTTCTTTCATGTGTAGGTGTTTATCATGGAATTTCACTTTCGTTATGAAAGTGGTCATCATCGGGCGACAAAATTTCGATGTTTTAGGAAAATTCTGAAAAAAATGAGCGGTACACAGTAAGGGGAAAGAAATCAAACTGCGCGCAGTGGCGCTCTTCGTCTGCATTCTTTATGTGGATAGGGCCCTCGGAAAGTGAAAAAATGTCACATTTTTCGTGTAGGTGTTTTTCATGACATTTCACGTTCGGTATGAAAGTGGTCATCATCGGGCGACAAAATTTCGATGTTTTAGGAAAAATCTGAAAAAATCAGGGGTACGCAGTAAGGGGAGAGAAATCGAATAGCGCACAGTGGCGTTCTCCGCCTGCGTTCTTTATGTAAATATTGCCCTCGGAAAGTGAAAAAATGTCACATTTTTCATGTGTAGGTGTTTTTCGTAGCACTTCACTTTCGGTATGAAAGTGATCGTCATCGGGTAACAAAATTTTGATATTTTCGACAAAATATGAAAAATATCAGGGGTATGCAATAATGGGGGACAAATCGAATAGCGCTCAGTGGCGTTCTCCATCTGCGTTCTTTGTGTGGATAGGGCCCTTGGAAAGTAAAAAAATGTCACATTTTTCGTGTGTAGGTGTTTTTCGTGGCAGTTCACTTTCGGTATGAAAGTGGTCATCATCACAAAAATTATGTTTCAGGAAAAATCTGAAAAAAAATAGGGGTGCACAGTAAGGGGAGAGAAATCGAATAGCGTGCAGTGGCGTTCTCAGTCTGCATTCTTTATGTGGATAGGGCCCTTGGAAAGTAAAAAAATGCCACATTTCTCGTGTGTAGATGTTTTTCGTGGCGTTTCACTTTCGGTATAAAAGTGATCATCATCGGGTGACAAAATTTTGATGTTTTAGAAGAAACATGAAAAAAGTCAGGAGTGTGCAATAACGGGAGACAAATCGAATAGCGCACAGTGGCGTTCTCCGGCTGCCTTCTTTATGTGGATAGGGCCCTCGGAAAGTGAAAAAATGTCACATTTCTAGTATGTAGCATTGCACTTTCGGCATGGAAGTGGTCATCATCGGGCAACAAAATTTCGATGTTTTAGAAAATATCCTCGAAAATATCTGAAAAAATTCAGGGGTATGCAGTAATGGGAGACAAATCGAATAGAGCACAGTGGCGTTCTCTTTCTGTGTTCTTTATGTAGGTAGGACCCTCGGAACGTGAAAGAATGTCACAATTTTCGTGAGTAGGTGTTTTTGTAACATTTCATTTTTGGAATGACAGTGGTCATAGTCGGGTGACAAAATTTCGACGTTTCAGCAAAAATCTAAACAAACTCAGGAGTACGTAGGAAAGTGAGAGAGTGGAAGCGGTGAAAAACTTCGATTTTCATTCTCCGCTGACTTTGAGCGGCCGTATCTCGGAAACGAAGGACCGCAGCGAGTTTCGGTTTGCCCCACTCGATTTCTCGTTCGATTTTAAACAAATTTAATCAGCAATCGATTAAGCGTACAAGAAGGATCAATTTTCTCTAGAAAAAGTTACAACGACTATATTGCAGTGGCGTCGAGTGAAATAAAAATCGTAGGAATTGTAGTAATTATATTTGGATATCAACGTTGGCACGTGTGAGAAAAAAAACTGTAATGGAATTTTTTTAAGGAAATTTCATTAAGAGGTCAGTGTTGCTTGAAAAAATTAAACTAAAACGTTTAGGCCTGAAAAGACGTGAATTTAAAAATTCAGATGTATATAACTTCTATCTAAACAAACAGAGAAACTTTATCTCTGCAAATAAAGTTGAAATTATTCTAAGGAGATTCAGAAAAGAAATACTTAACAAAAAGTATCAACTTTTCGATTTTAAACGATTTTTTTATTATTCCATTCATCCCCTAAAAATCAGACAGATCTTACAGCCAAACAATCAGAAATAGGATGTAAATGCATATGACCTTTCGTAAGCCAAGTTATTAGCTCTACATTTTTTATCTGAAACCTTTTCCATATCTCTCATCGTTCTCGATTTATACGCAAAAATAAACCATTTCGTCCTTTTTGTACCCTTAAGGAAAGTGTGTGACTAATAGTGTATTAGACTTTTTATTTTACATCTCAGCTCAATACAACTTTTCCCGTAGAGATCCTCCTCCGGTCACAATTTTGCGATTTAACCTACCTATTTGGACTAGTAACTAGGAAGGCGAGAGAAATCAAATGGCGTAAACAGCAGCTCTTTAACTCGTTTAGTTCTCGAGATATGACCTCGGGAAGAGGTAAAAAAGTTCGATTTTTACCTTCCGGAGTCTTTGAGCGGCCGTATCTCGGAAACTAAGGACCGATTCCCGCGATCGTATCTCGAAAACGAAACGAGATAAATAGTGGTTTGCGCTATTCGATTTCTCTCAACTTCATACCTACCAGTGAATTTTTCAACTTTTTTCTTAAATCATCGAAATTTTTGTCACCCGATGATGAACATTTTCACACCGAAAGTAAAATATCACGAAAAACACGTAAATACGAAAAATTTGACATTTTCCATTGCGAAACCGTTCCGAAGGCCCCTATTCAGAGAAAGAGCAAAGATGGAAAACTCCGGTGTTCACTATTCGATTTTTTTCCGCTTACTGCGTATCCCTGTTATTTTAAATTTTTCCTAAAACATCGAATTGTTTGTCACCCGATGATGACAACTTTCACACCGAAAGGAAAATTCAACGAGAAACACGTAAACATGGAAAATGTGACAAATTTTCAAATTTTTGAAGGCCCTATTCAGAAGAAGAATGCAGATGGAACACTCAGGTGTCCGCCAATCAATTTCTCTCGTCTTCCTACGCACTACGGGTGCGAACTTTCGCAGGCTTTTCCTTAAACATCAAATTTTTGTCACTTGATGATCACTTTCACGCCAAAAGTGAAATATCACGAAAACACATATACACGACAAGCAATGAATAACCATAAAATTATAATGTTTGAAAAAGGAAATTACAAAAACCAGAGGAAAACAATGGAAAGACCTTTTGCGTGCTTGAGGAAATGAGGAAATCGGAATTCTTCAAAACAATGTTTCTGTACTGCTAGTTTAGTTATCATTTTCAAAGACTAACGTATCACTTTTTCTCCCAGAAAGAATGTAAGCTCTCCTTCGGGGAGTAAAAGAGACATTTTACTCTTTCAAAATAATAATTGATTATCTACAATCTACACTATTAGAGTGTATGCAAAGATAGTTTGTCTATATGCCACAAGATCAAAGTTCTTTTTAATCCCGCTTGGCTTGATTTTTCACAATCTGGATTAAAAATAGGTACATTTAGTTCATATAAAAATTACTTTTTACAGTAATGATATGTTTGTTATTATTAGATATGCTCCTGATTTATTAGCAATATTACTAACAAAAAGTTATTGAAGATGTAGAATAAACTATAGCCCGGGAGGCAGCGACAGTTTTCGTGAAATCATTTCTACAAAGCTAGATTTTTTTCCAAAGAGAGTTTAGATAGCATCTATAATGAAGGTGCAATTCTACCAAACTCTTACAGCCGGTTTTACAATCGCAAGTTAACTTTCATGTTAGTTGACTCTTACTTGCAGGTTAACTACAACTTTACCGACACTTGAGTTTTTCAATATAAAGTTAAGTCATGATTTGTAAACGAGAGGTTGTGAATAAAATTTATAATGTTGGTACTAGAAAAATGATTAATATACATAAAATGCATGAATTTTTGTCAAAGTCACGTCACATACTAACAAATATAAATATCAGAAGCAATTTATCAGTTAGTGGTTTATTATTATTTATTAAGTAAGTACCTATGTAGTATTTAATGTTTGCAATTTTGTATAAATAATATCTTTATATAATTTATTCTACATTCTATGAAACATAGAAACGTTTCTTTTAACAATAAAAACGTGTTTTATTTTTTAAGTACTACATCATGGATAATAAAAGGTGTGCAAATTTTTCTGCCGAGGAGGAGGATATTCTTGTAAATTTAATCGAAAAATATACCTAAATGTATTATAGAAAATAAAAAAAGTGGAGCAACCAACATGGGCATTCACTTCATACATGTCCATTTTTGAAGGAAGTATCAAAATATTATTTTGTGACAGTTATTTTGTAGGTTATAAATTGCTGGTAAACTACCAACTTCCAGTTTACTCACACCTCATCTGCCAGTAAAGTTAACTTCCAGATAACCACCACCTTGAAAATAACCAGCTATTGTAAAACCCAATTTCTATAGTAACCTGAAAGTTAACTCTGACTGGAAGTTAACTAGCGATTGTAAAACCGGCTGTTAGTGGTGCATAAATGAGTAAAAAATTAAAGAAAAAAACAGATGGACGAAAATTTCGTTTTTGGAATTGTCACGAATTGTCAAAAAATGACGATTCGCATTCGCTCCGGCCGGCCTCAATTTTCGATTTTCACCCCTCGATTCACGTTGTACCGTCATTGCCGGTCTTCTCCTCGCCATCGAGACATAGAACAGGTCTCCAATCGTCGTATTTATTCAGTTCTTACGTTTAAAAAATTGACTTGCGGTCGTGCTAATTGGCGACTATTTTTAAGTGGTTTCCCGAGTTCGAATCCCGCCCAGGGATACTTTTTTTTTTCGTTTTCAATTTTTTGGCAGATATTTTTTATTCTATAATTGCTATTCGCTCCGTTCTATTGCATTTCTCTGAAAAGTTTTGCATTTTCCGCCGCGAAATATTAATCTGCACTATTTCGATTAAAAATTAGAAATTTCCTTACCAAAATAATTTAATATAATGGAGTAAATAAAAGCTTATTAACAGATCTATAAAAATACTGTCTGTTCATTAATACTAATGAGGAATATAATTGTCGAGATTTGACTACGTATTGCCGTTTTTGCAACGTCTACCAAAGATTTAGCCAGTCGGAGGTAGAATGTGATTTTTAATCCAAATAGACCATCTTTATATTCCGCGGCGGAAAACGCAAAACTTCTCCGAGAAATGCAATGGAACGGAGCAAATCGCAATTATAGAATCAAAAATATGTGAGAAAAAATTGAAAACGAAGATAAAAAAATATCCCCCGGCGGGATTCGAACTCGGGAAACCAGTTAAAAATAATCGCCGATTAGCACGACCGCAAGTCACTTTTCCAAACGTAAAAACTGAACAAATACGGCGATCGGAGACCCGCTCTATATCTCGATGGTGAGGAGAAGGTCGGCAATGACCGTACAACATGAATCGCGAGGTTAAAATCGAAAATTGGGGCCGGCAGGGGCGAAGGCGAATCATCATTTTTTGACAATTCGTGACAATTTGAAAAACGAAATTTTAAATGTTTAATTTTTTACTTATTTATGCACCACTAGGAGTTTGGTAGAATTGCACCTTCATTATAAATGCTATCTAAACTCTCTTTGGAAAAAAATCTAGCTTTATAGATATTAACGCGAAAAATCTGTCGCTCCCTCCCGGGCTACTAGAAATGTAACAATTCAATTGGCAAGTAAATTCTAATTATTTTAAACTACTTTTCAAATGGTAGAGAAAACAAAAAGTTCGACCCTGCAGTTTTTAGTGATTTGAAGCATGGTTGGTACTTCGAATAGCTACTGCTTCGCCCTCTATTAGTAAACCGTCCAATTAAATTGGCAAAATTGAATACATTTTTTCTAACATATTAATCTCCCTTAGGAGCAAATATTATGCCGATTTTTAACTTTTTTTTACATTTAATATATTTATTCTAGTACGTATCATATTTTATTTGAATATTTGAGTCCCATTAAAGAATATACAAAAATTAATGGTGAATTACGGACGATTGAGTGGCACGTTCGCGTGTAATAATCCAAAGGAAATATTTAATTTCATTTAGTTTTCAAATATAAAATATGATACGTACTAGATTTAAGTTAACTAGTTCTAATATTTAAATCCAATTCGATTTCTGTTGGTTTGTTTTTGAGAACAATATGTTGAAAGATTTACGACTGTGAACGCGGTATTTTGACATTGATAACACAGCCAACTATCTAATCAGTTATTTGTTAATTATCTATGTAATCAGTTGTTAAAATAATCAGTTATATAATCATCTATTTAATCATATAATCAGCTATTTAATCATCTATTTGTATAATCATCTATTTGTTACATAATCATCTATTTGGCAGCAAAACTCTTTTATTAGATAGATCACTAAGAAAAAGTTTGATAACGGCAGAAGTGTCACAACTCGCGACTGAATGATTATCAAAAAAAACTTAAAAGTCAAAGTAATTGCTGCTGCAGAATTGGCTACAGAAAATGGCCATTCTCCTACCAGCTAGCTAATAAAAGAGATATCCCCTCTCAAGTCTCAATTAACATATTACCATACTATAAACTAAAAATTACTAAGAATGGGTCCGCGTTGTTATATGCAACCCATAATACTTCCTGCAGTATATTTGGTTTAACCAATAATTAAGAAATTTGTGCTGTGAAATAGATATATTTACTATGCGATCGAAGCCTCTGTGTTCTACGAGAGCTGTTAGCAAAAACTGGAATACAAAAAGAGTTAAATGGATGAAACATGAAAATATAATAAATGTGTACATTCCTAAATTTAAACAGATTACCTATGATAATTTAATGTCTGAGGTTTTAGTTACTAGAGTATGGTAAATACCAGTACATATTTCTCAAAAATTCATTCTGTTTAATAGAATTTAATAAAATTACTTAAAGTTGCCAGATGTACGCAACAGTGGTTTGCAGTGTACTGTACGTTTTACTTCTAATTATTATTAAAATTAACCGATAATTTTGATAGGTACGTAGTTATAATAATTTTTTTTCGACCGATTATTTCTGGAGAAATTCTCGGACAGAAAGTAACGTTTTCGGGCCTAGAGTGAAAAGTGGGCATCAGAGATTGGCAAAAGCTTTTCAGATCCATGAGGGCCAAAAATGCTGCCAACTTTTGGTATAGGTGGCTTTGATTTCTTGTTGCCATGAAAACAAACTTATGTTAATTGTTGGGATAAGTGTCAAAAAGAGAAACAGTTCCTATTCACCATAGAAAGATGTTAAATGATGAAAGTTTTGAAATACCTTATGACCTTTCTGAAATACACCCCTATAATAAATACATTTTAACTATTACGAGTTTTCAAAAGTTAATTCGCAAGTTATAATGTATGCTAATTAGACGAAAATCGTCCGATACTTGAAAACGTTTACCGAAGGAATGGATTTTCACGAAACTTTCTGGATTCGGTTCATATTGATGTATAGATCGAACTCTGCAAATAAAATATTGCCGCTATTTGCTCCACAATTTTTTTAAACAACGAGTTTGTTGCTAATTTGTTAAGTACCAAAATTGAGGTAAATAAAAAAACAAATATATTTTTAGAGAATGTGACTAAGAATAATAACTTTCTACTCCTGTAAAATTTTCGAAAAAATGCGTATTTTTAGAGATATGGCGGTTCGTATTTTTCCAAAAAGAGGGTAGGGGGAATAAAAAGTGAAAAAAAAAATAAAAAAATCCACAAAAATTCTGGTGAATGTATTATTAAAACACAAGACTATTTTTCCTTTATGACTTTTTGTGTGCACTCTGTCTAAGCGTTTCATAAAAAAACACGAAAAAAATATCCTTACCATGGAATGTAAAATCCTGTAAACCATGAAATGTAAAAATCTGGAAAAATTCAGACGTAAGTATAGGATAAGATATTTTTTCAAATTCAGGTCTCTGGTAATTTTTTTGCAATGTGCATATTTTCCGAGTTCTCAACAGTTTTTTACGATCAAAAACGTGCTTTTGACCGTGAAAAACTGTTGAGAACTCGGAAAATATGCACGTTACAAATGAGTTACAAGAAACATTTTTTTTTGTTTTTGGAATTGGACCTAATCCATTAGCCAGTTGCATATATTGAGAGTTAACCTAAACAACGTAGTGGAATAATTGAAAACTAAGAACAAGGACGTAAACAGGGACACCACCTTCTCGCCCAGGGGTCCATCAGGGCATTTATAAAAACACAGGATTAAGACCACGGACAGTAGGTAAAATAAACACAGGGTTAAACACATAAATGAACAAATCTAAACCTATAGTGCCCTATAATACCTGGTTTACCTTACTCAGGAAAAAGAAATCTTATATTCTTATATATTTGTGGTTACTTTTTATTTCCCCCCTTTTTGGAAAAATTCAAACAGCCGTATCTCGGAAAATATGAACTTTCTCGAAAAATTTACAAAAGTAAAAAGTTGTTATTTTTCATTAGATTGTCTAAAAATCTAAAAACTTTGTTTTGTACGAAAATCTTATAATCATGATATTTTTATAATTATTTTTCTTTAACACGTATAAACAGCTTGAAAACAACGCCCTGCCTGCTTAGGGATTAAAGGAGCAATGTGCTCCTATTTCATAGCAGCTATGGAAGCAATGCCCTGGAGTTAATGAAATTGGAATTCAAGACCAAACCCACTGACTCAATGCCAATCAAATGGGACTTTGACTGTCCGTTTGATGTGCTAATTTAGAACCTTCAGACGATCAGTGTCGAAGCCACATAGATGGAGAAAGGATAATCTGGTATGCAGATGGATCGAAGGTGGCTAAAGGGGGGTTGGCGTGGGAGTAGCTGGGCCTAATTGTAGGCTATCCGGAGCCCTAGGTAAGACCCCAAGTAGAAATTTATACTTCAGGAATGAAAAAAATAAAGGCATTCGAAGAACAAAGATCTATTCAGATAGCCAGAAAGCGTCAAAGGCTCTCAGGTCTAGCACCTTTGAATCTAAAATTGACTGGCAATGCAGACAATCCCTGAAGCAACCGATAAAAAATATCAAGGTTGCCATGATGTGGGTGTCAGGGTACAAGGGAATAGAAGAAATACATTAACCGTCGGCCTTGCAAAGAAAGTGCTGAAGCCCCATTTCTTGGGCCTTAACCGTTTTGTCGTTTATCGAAAGGACATATAACGAAGGAGATCCTAAAATGGGAAAAGGAACAGAAAGTATTCTACTTGAGGGATACTCCAGGCCAACTAATTATATAGGGTAATTCACAAAAGATCATTAACGTCGATGTGAAGAACGGCTGAAAAAGTCCAGCGACCCCTTAAAGAATCTACAATCTACAATCTTTATGTGTAGAAGCATGTTTCAAAAATTATAGGTAGAGAGCCGGCTGTACAGATTTCCTATGAATAAGATACCTGAAAAACTTTGTATGAGTGAGTAAGTACTACCACAGACCTACAGGGAGCCACTTTTCATGTAAGCAAATTTTGCCCGCGTCATGGAATTTTACCGGAAATGACATTAAAATGGGAGGATGCGGGCACATAAGAAGAGGCAGCCTATTTTTTTAATAACCAGAAGGCTTGTACTTTAACTTAAAAAAATAATCATTCATGTATTCGACACAAAAAAATATACTTTAATCGAGGATGTCTCAGGGTTGCGGGCAAATTAAGCCTGGCACCCCAGTACAATCTCATTGTATAGCTCAAAACCTACATTTTGACGTAAGTTTTATTCATGTGTTCGATGACACAAAAAATCGTGCCCAGAAGTGACGTCAAAATTTGCTTATATGAAAAGCGGCTACCTGTATGTCTGTAGTAGTACTTACTCACTCATACAAAGTTTTTCATGTATAGTCGTCTTCATAATGTAATAAATGCGGTAACTAAAAAGCAGACAGGCGGCATCTTTACCTATTCAGTGATACCGCCGCGCGGACTCCTTTGACGGGAATATTTTATGTGCCTTGGAAGGCAACTAAACTGCTGGCCACTCGAACTTACACATAGAGACTTTTAGGCAAAATTTAAAGTTCAATATTTTCAACAGGAATGCAAATTTTTGAACGCGGCTTGCAAATTTTAAGAGCTAGTTTTTTTCGGATTAAGCTGCATGACGTATATTTATCGTAGGACCATAAGTTTATTATATACGGGGTGATCAATGAAGTCATGCAAAAAATCAAAAAGTTTGTGAGTGAAATTTCCGCAAAAAATTTTTTTGGTCGTTGCAATATGGTTCCTTACTAAGGTAACATCAATATCTCTAGACGGTTTTGTCAGTTTTTGGATTAAGGCCCTTAGGCCTTGTACACTCTACTCAACATAAAATTTGGATACCGAAATCTTTAAAATGCTATAACTTGACATTGGATTGACGGTTCTTGATGATTTTTGCGAATTTGGAATCCTTATTTCACGTAGATTTTCTATGGTCTAAGCATTTTATTTGAGGGTTGAAATTTACACATTATACCGGGTCGATAATAAACAAAAACGTAGGGTACGACGCGCTCTAAAGTTTGGCATTATTTAAGTTTTTGTAAAAATAAATTCTCACCTCAAGTTGTTTTTATTTAATATTCTTCTCACTGTTCTGTCCGAAACTCACACCCCAGTTTGTTGTCTCAAAGAATCATTCAGTTTTACAGAGTTCTTTGTCCACCCCCATGCCCATAATTATGATCGGGTGTAATTTCTACGCGACGCGTCAATTTCAAAGTAGGCATTGGGAAAACAAATTTGTTGCTATGGAATTAAAAACTGTTTACATTATTTTAGAAATAATCTGACATATTTCAATGTTGTAATTTTGTAAAGTTTAATTAATATGAGGCGTTTAACCACGGCAGAAAGGGAAAATTGCATTCGACATCTCAACCAAGGAATGTCAAAACAGCAAGTTGCGCACATTTACAATGTCAGCCGAAAGACAATGTATAATTTGAACCTCCGCGTCGAAACTACTGTTGATCATAATTATGGGCATGGGGGTGGACATACAAAAAAAATAAACCAAAGAACCGAAAGAATTTTAATGAGAGAAACTATGCGGAATAGAACAAAGAACTCTAGAAAACTAAATGACTCTTTAAGACAACAAACTGGGGTGAGAGTTTCGGACAGAACAGTGAGAAGAACATTAAATAAAAACAACTTGAGGTGAGATTTTTTTTTTAAAACATAACATAATGCCAAACATTTTAAATTATAGAGCCCGTCGCAGAGCAAAATGTGTGCGGTTATTACAACACCATAGAGCGAATAGGCGGGCATGGGCAAATCAGCATGCGAATTGGGGTAATGCAGAGTGGAGCCATTGTTTATTTACTGACGAAACAAGATTTAATTTGTTTCACTCCGATGGCCGAATGTTAGTTTGGAGAAGGCCAAATCAGCGATATTTGGAGGAAAATATGGCCCCTCAAGAAGCATTTGGTGGCGGAGGTGTTACAGTGTGGGGAGGTATCATAAGAAATGGTAAAACCGAGCTATTCATTACCAACCAAACCATTAATGCTACTGTTTATCAGGAGGAAATTTTGGAACCTATTGTTGTTCCTTTTGCTCGACATTATGGCCCAGAAATTCTATTGGTGGATGACAACGCTCGACCTCACAGAGCGCGAAGGATCTCAGAGTTTTTGCAGGCACAAAACATCAATAGGATGGACTAGCCAGCAAAGTCTCCGGATCTTAATGTCATCGAACACGCTTGGTCTTATTTAAAACTTAAAGTAAGATCTCTTGATGTACCCCCTGACACCTTAGAAACGCTCAGTGAGGCTACTCGTGAAGAATGGGAGAATATTCCACAAAATTTTATAAATAATCTTGTGGATACTCTACCAAATCGATGTCGGGAAGTAATATTCCGAGCAGGAGGACCAACAAAATATTAGCTTCTCTTTTTTTTAATTAATGTACCTAATTTTAATTAGGTAATTTTAATTTAATTTTAATTTAAGTTTAAATTAAAGTAATTTTTAATTTTTTAGTTAAATTTTTTTCAGTTATTAAAAATTACGAGAATTAGAATTATACATTTTTTAAGAATTGACTTTTGGTCGTTGTTAAGCCATGTTGTATATTGTAGAATTTAATGTAATAAACTTGTTCTTGTCGCTACGTTTTTGTTTATTATCCACCCGGTATAATGTGTAAATTTCAACCCTCAAATAAAATGCTTAGACCATAGAAAATCTACGTGAAATAAGGATTCCAAATCCGCAAAAATCATCAAGAACCGTCAATCCAATGTCAAGTTATAGCATTTTAAAGATTTCGGTATCCAAATTTTATGTTGAGTTGTGTGTACAAGGCCTAAGGGCCTTAATCCAAATACTGACAAAACCGTCTAGAGATATTGATGTTACCTTAGTAACGACCAAAAAAATTTTTTGCGGAAATTTCACTCATACAAACTTTTTGATTTTTTGCATGACTTCATTGATCACCCCGTATATAATAAACTTATGGTACTACGATAAATATACGTCGTCATGCAGCGTAATCCGAAAAAAACTAGCTCTTAAAAATTGCAAGCCGCGTTCAAAAATTTGCATTCCTGTTGAAAATATTGAACTTTAAATTTTGCCTAAAAGTCTCTATGTGTAAGTTCGAGTGGCCAGCAGTGTATATCTTATTTATAGAAAATCTGTACAGCCGGCTCTCCACCTATAGGGGCCCCGTAAATTGGACCTAATTTTTTCCCCCGGGCCCGTATTTTCTCTTCACAGCCCTTCGTTTAGGCATTGTTTAACAAATAAAATTAATTATCTTTCACATCAGATATTCTATAATTTTAAATATTTATTGCTCTTTTAAACTCTGGGTAGGGTCATGATTTTATAATCTGATCATTAAAAATCAGTATATTGCTTGTTATTAATCGGTTTTATTCAGCTTAATTTGTTTGTGTCCTGTGTGGGTCAAATCTAGTCATTGAAATTTTACCCTCTTCCTGTTGACCGATTGATCCGAAATTTGGTACACACCTTTAGATCTGATGACAATACAATTATGTATATTCATTATTATTGTAAATCCAAGTTGGCCGCCACCACAAACTGACGATTACTTTTTTTAATCCCCTCAATATGGTTATCAAGTGAAAGGGCTTGGCAAGTAGAACATAGTACACTTTAGAAGTAACTAAAATAAAAACGTGAAAATAAAACAAGTAAAAAATTTTTTATGTTAAACGGTTTTATTGTAAAGAAACAAAATAATGATGCAGATAATGTACTAAAAGCCAAAAAATAATTAGGTAGTTACCAGGTACCAGTCATCACACCACTCTCCACATCAATCTAGAGCATTGATCAGACTAAAATAAAATGGGGCGTAGCGTAACCTGAGTAAATACGTAAATTATTGTTCTACGATATCGCACGATGATAGTGACGGATTTACTTTTACACGCATTTTGCATAAGTTGTCTATTAAGAAGATGCATCCAAAGCATACCTATAATGATATGAGCGATTGACTGTAGATAACAGAAATTCGACTCGCCCCACGATTTTATTTTAGTCTGATCAATGCTCTAGATTGATGAGGAGAGTGGTGTGATGACTAGTATCTGGTACCTACCTAATTATTTTTTAGCTTTTAGTACATTATCTGCATCATTATTATGCTTCTTTACAATAAAACCGTTTAACTTAAAAACAATTTTTTACTTATTTTATTTATTATTAAATAGTTTATATTATTTGAAACCATATTAACTCACATATGTATTATGTAAACACCCATTAGGATAATTTAATTGGATCCAATTCTCTATAAAACTAAGTTCGTTCTAAGTTCTTAGAATTATTGCATTAATTAAATTTACAATACATAGCCCATATAAACCACAGTGAATTATACAAACTTATACAATATATCACCACCACCACTCTCTCAAAACATGTTTGATGCTTTATTGTCGACTATTAAAGCATAGACCAGAGATAAAAAAGTAAGTTATTCCCGCAATATCGCTTGCTTGGAGTTTCTATGAGAACGCATTCTTAATAGTGACTTGTATAATAATACTTAATTGTGCTTGATTTTATTGTACAAAGCGCAGGCAGTTATACCATATTTTCGTAAATAAACATCTAGATAAGTCCCTTGTGTACGTTCAAATGAACAGCGTTTTACTGCATCTGCTAGGGCAAAGATAAGCTAACGAGTTCTGTAGCTATTATTCTAACTTATGGTGTCGTTGAACTGGCTGGGTAAGACAAAGTTCAAAGTTACCACTTTTAAAAGGATATATAAATTACCAAAAGGTAACCAGTCTGCATGGAAACGTCTCAATATAATACATAGACGCAAAAATAGATAGCACATATACTCAATTTAAATTCAGATTTTGTTCTTTAGATTTTCGTCAAGTATATAATAGTAGAGGGTCGGTCGGACTGGAAAGTTATGTCTTCGGTTAGAGTAATCAGAAATTGCTCCGAAAAGAAATTTTATATTTTGCAAAATCATAATATTTAACCCCTTCTAAGTAATGTTTATATGAGTAGATTATTAAAATGAATTTAACATAGTTACGTAATGTTTTAAATATAAGCTCATGCGTTTAACAAAGCATATCCTTTAAATTTTCAGATTCTGTAATTTTCACACTACAAACGTACATTTAACATTTCGATTTATTAAAACACTTACTTTGTTGCTACCACTGTATTTTATTGTAACTTAACACTACTATAGTTCCGATACTTCAACGTATCATCTTCAAAGCGACTCATTTACTTGGGCCGTTTTGAAGTTGATACGTTGAAGTATCGAAACTATAGTAGCGGTAAGTTACAATAAAATACAGTGGTAGAAACAAAATAAGTGTTTTAATAAATCATTCTGATCGACTACCACAAAGTAACGGCTAAATCCATCAATCATGTAACATTCTATATAATTAGTGTGTCTCTCAGATTTGACCGAACTTTACGTAGATTTTTACCCATAATTCGGCGCGTGTAGTTAACAGGATATAGCATGTTTCATGTATACCCTGTATTTGATAGAGAAATTTATAGGTTTTAGTCTTGTTCTATTAGAATAGACAACTTGACTATTGGTGACCAATACAAATTAGTTCATGCATTACAGGTTATATTGCGCCCTTTAAACCAAACAGTAAATGCCAGTCTGGTGTCAAATAAAGCTTTGATTTCTACCGCAAAAGCCCACAAAGGTTTCAGGTCACCATTTAGCTAATTGGAACAATAAACACCCCCACAGTTAATTTTGTCCATTAAATCCTGTGATGCATTAACGATGAATCGTTTTAATTAATCCAACACTCACGAAATCGAAGAATTTGTCTTTATGCAGCTCCTTGAAATAAAATAAACATGGTTTAAATAAATCCTCTGAATAGTGTATTGTTTCGTCTAAAACTTGGAATTGTCCTCTTAAAATTTATGTGCAGAAATAAGATCCAACAACTTGCAAATGAGTAATGTTCAGTACACAAACTAGAGGGGGCTGAAAACTTAGATGTAACGTTTGCTCTTGAAGGTGTTTTCACAAACACATTTCAGCACTGCTACACTATCGAATGCTAACACTCGATGTGCGTTTTGTCAACCACGTTGGCATCATTGGGAGATGATTAAAACTGATTTTAATAATCTCACTATGATGTCAATGTGGTTGGCGAAACGCGCGTTAAGGGTAGTGAGAGCGATGCAATGTTCAAGTCTCTGTAAACACCTATAACTATATTTAAATAAATGAAGAAAATCTAGAATGAAATGTCAATATATTTGAATAATAATTAATAACAGCTATAAATACTTTGTACATACAGTGAGGTCAATAAGTAATGAATAAATTCATTATCAACGTAATTTATAATTTATGAGTAAAATCCTAAAACACATCAATTTTTAATTCTAAAATGACATTTCTTGAGCATAATTTCTGTTACATCACTACTTGGCCCTAGAAAAATTAACAATGATATCACCGGTTAAGGTGATAACCAAAGGCAATTCAACCAACACACAAATAGTGACGGCGAACGGCTAGCTGATCTGGTGCGTGGCTGGGATTTCGTGGGTTCAATTAATATATATTTTTTTAAATCAGCCAGAGGGTGAACCAATACTTTTGTGATATTTTGCCTAGCTAGTTTGTTCCAACACTCAGAGGTAGCTTAAAATGATGTAAAAATTATGAGCGCCATCCACGGAAAATTTAAGAGTTACTGCTACCCCTGTGATGGTGAAACCAACCGCCGTGGAAAGATTTGATCTTATGGCGGACAGACAAACAGAAAAAATGAAAAATTAAATTTTACGATAAAAGATACTTATTTATTAATTACTTCAGAAAAATCATCAATGTAAAAACAAATCAGCGATTTTAATCAATTTAAAAATTATAAAATAATGTTATCAATTATGAAATAGAAATATTAAATAATATTATCACAATTTCCAACAGAAAATATTTATAGCTTAATTAATTTATCATTAAAAGAAAAGAAATATATTGTGCAATGAAAGTTATACAGTAAATATTATACAACAAAAAAAATATCAATGAAATTCTCAGAATCTCACCAATCCTCCTGATGATGGATAGATAGTGGATGAGGGCTCCTGGTGAGTTCTGGTAGCCTTTCCTAACAGCCTCTCCGAACACAGACTGCTCCTCGACGTGGTTTGACGTCTTGCTAACCTGTATAACGCTAGGGTTTTGCTGTTGGTTGGGATTGACTGGACTAAACTGGACTTGACTAAACGGAATTTCAATCGACTGCTGAACTTTACTAAACTGTGTTTGACTGGACTATCCGTCTTATGAAATTATATAATCAGCTATTTGGCATATAATCAGCTATATAATCATCAACTATTTGCTATCTATTTAATTATCTATTTAATCAACTATATAATCAGCTATTTGCTATATAATCAGCTATTGGCATATAATCAGCTATATAATCATCTATTATCATCTATTATCATCTATTTGGCAGCAAAACTCTACGTTTGGGAAGAAAAAAAATATATTATCAGCACATGTTTCAGAATTATGGTTGTTTAGTTAGCAGAAATGAAAAATATGGCTAAAGGCCGTTAAACACTAATGAGAGGAATCAAATAAATAAATGTAATTACCTTTTATTAGATAGATCACTAAGAAAAAGTTTGATAACGGCAGAAGTGTCACAACTCGCGACTGAATGATTATCAAAAAAACTTAAAAGTCAAAGTAATTGCTGCTGCAGAATTGGCTACAGAAATGGCCATTCTCCTACCAGCTAGCTAATAAAAGAGATATCCCCTCTCAAGTCTCAATTAACATATTACCATACTATAAACTAAAAATTACTAAGAATGGGCCCGCGTTGTTATATGCAACCCATAATACTTCCTGCAGTATATTTGGTTTAACCAATAATTAAGAAATTTGTGCTGTGAAATAGATATATTTACTATGCGATCGAAGCCTCTGTGTTCTACGAGAGCTGTTAGCAAAAACTGGAATACAAAAAGAGTTAAATGGATGAAACATGAAAATATAATAAATGTGTACATTCCTAAATTTAAACAGATTACCTATGATAATTTAATGTCTGAGGTTTTAGTTACTAGAGTATGGTAAATACCTGTACATATTTCTCAAAAATTCATTCTGTTTAATAGAATTTAATAAAATTACTTAAAGTTGCCAGATGTACGCAACATTTCATACCTCCCCATTAAACTCCCTTGAAGTGACAGCTACCCTTAAAATTTTTAAATGGAACGATGGTGCGTGTGATAGCTCTTTTGGAAGGGATCTCGATAGGTGGATCGGTAGACAAGGAGAAATTGAGTGGTCTGCCCGTCCTCCCAATTAACTGATTTTCCCCTATTTACCTCTATTTACCTCCCACCCCTTCAACGGAATCATCTCAAAATATAATCTAGTTCCACGTTTCGTTACAGTACATACGTATACCAAATATCAAGTGAATATATTAATTTAACTTTATCAACCCCTTTAATAATGCAACGGGGGTGTTGGAGGGGTTGAAAAGTGTTGTAAAGAAATTTAAGGTTTTCGCTTTTAGTATATTAAAGTCCCAAATTTCTGTACTCTTACCAGCTTACTTTACCTATTTTCCCCTGCTTACCCCTATTTACCCCCAACCCTTCACCGGATGTGTTAAAAAAGAATCCAGTTCGAGATCTTGTCATAATACATATGTGTACAAAATTTCAACTCAATATCTTAAACCGTTCCAAAGAAAGCGTGGGCACAAAAAAATAGTTACAGACCAACACACAGATTGACAGACTAACAGAAAAACTTTTTTCTCTCAAATTTAAAATCTCGACGTTTCATTACATTTTAAACCTATTTCAACAAGGAAAATCTTTGAATTCTTTTTTACGATTACTATAAGTACTTCCACATCCACTATCATAACATAATAATACAAGAAGTATAAAAAAACATATTATAAACAATAACTAAACATTATTGTCGTTTGATGACCCGAAATCTCTTGGATATTTTAAAATGCATTAATGCACAAATTCAACTAAGAATATTCTTAGTTGAATCATCATTTGAAAATGACCTAAAGTGTTGAAACTGCAGTCACGTTTTGTGCAAATATAGTGGTAAAAACCATTGTAGTGTTTTACTCAATTTCATTATAATTATGGATTTACCATAGAGTAACGACTTCCTCAATCAATTTCTTGCACTTTTCATTAAGTAATTTTTTTAATTAAATCTTATGTTTTACATACATTATAAATAGTAGAGGACTCAGTACAGATCCCTGTGGCACTTCACGTATTATTACTCTAAAATAAGACGTCACATTGTTATGAGAAACGCGTTGTTGCTTGTTCCCCAGGTATGACTATCAGAAGTGAAGATACACCCCTTAATTTATAGAAACTAACTTTAATCCGTACCAACCTGCTAATTGGATGTTGCGAGTAATTAGTGACTACGTCTCATTTACTAACACAATCCGCAGAACCAGTAACACTCGTTGAAATGGGTCTATTAATTATAATAGCTTTCGAGGTTCCAGTACTAAGTTTGGACTCCTCATTCATAATAATGATGCTACGTGTAATGTGTAACTTGATTAAAACAATATCATCTAGATAATCCTCAACTAGTTGGCAATATATTTAGCACATTGAAATTAAATCGTAATAAACTAGAGCCAACCGTTAGAAAGAACAAAAGATTAACTGTCTTAAAAAATTTATCCAGAACAAATTTTAGCAACGTATTCTTCATTGGCAATTAAAACCACCTTAGTAACTATAAAATGGCTACAATTTAAATTCAAATTTTTTATGAGGGCTCCACACATTACTTCTAGTTATATAAGCCTTAAAGTACTGTGATGGCAAAAACATGTGTTTCCTTCCTAAGGCATTTCTATTGAAATCGGTTCATCTGGACTCAAATAAGATAAATACATATTTTACTTTAGATAAGAATGTCACCTACCTGATAATCCAATATAGAAAAACCAAGTCCATGATCTCCTTTGTTTAATTCTACGACGGTGGGTTCATCGCTCCACATTGGCAGTCCGGCTATTAATTCTAAGGATCTAGATCTACTGGCTGTGGCCTCACTAGCCACGCTTGAAGCTATAGATGTTTCAGATTTCGCCTTAACTAATCGATTGGGTTCATTTATTGGTATGGGTATCAGGGTTTGGAGACTATCTGCTAAAATTTTCTGAAAAACAATATAAAACAGTTATAACCTTCAAAAATACAAATAATAAGGAGTTATTTGAGAAATTGTCAGTTGACATCTTTAAATTCTCGCTGTTAGCTGCCTACTTCTGTTTCTCATTGCTAAAACTTACTTAATCGAGTGATGAGAACCAACAATAGGCACCTACCTATCAGCGAGAACCTGAAGATAGCAGTTGCGATTTTACCAAAATGTAGTTTAAACAACCTCAGCCCTTCTAGGGGCACACCGCCCTCACAGATGAGACAACACAGAGAACGGTGTAAAGTTAGTACTTAGGAATGGTACGTGAACTTTGACTTCTGTATGGTTACATATTCATCAATAGCTGGTAGAAATACAAAGACACAATTTTATCATCGAACAGAGAATTATATTGGCAATTACGTATGTAGTTTGTTGTTTTAAGTCGTTGCCTCCAAAATAATAATAATTATAGAGTATATTACTGGAAAATAAACTTATCGTCTGTAAAAGGAACAATTACAAAGTGCCTTTGATAAATGATTATGATAGGAAGAGAAATATAAAAATAATGTGTCTTGCTGAACTTTTGAAAGCCAAACTTATTTCCTTTCACTATTTGCATAGAACTAATCATATTGTTGATATCTTTCCAGACTGGTTTCATAAAATTGAATTACTAATTAAATTTTTAGAAAATATAATTGGTATGGAAACGCCTATTAAATTCGCATTAGATATAGAGAATAGAAACGACACAATGTTATTAGAAGTTTAAACTAATCTAGTAAATAAAACAATTGAAACATGTTAAAACGGGTACCTATTATAAAACGTTCAAATGATTTCTCCTAATAATGAAATCTAAACAATGAAACATGTTGTATCAAAGAGATTATTGTAAATAATCAGTACCCTGATATTTTTGTGGATAAAGCTTTCATGAATATTAAAAGTAACAACCAGGTATGGCCAAAACATTAACAGCAGAATTAATTTCTTATACATATGGATGATCTGAAAAGTTACGTCGCATAGGTATATTTTGATTTGGGTGGGGCAATACTTTGAGATCAATTTTAACAAAAACTCTCGTCACTTGCCAAAGACGCCTCTTTTCTTCCTTTGATGTAAAAGTCACAGACGTAAAAATTAGTTGTGATAGGGAGATATCAACAAAAAACAAGAAAAATTGATAGAACGCTACACCTAACACTCAGAAAACATCATTTGCTGCTGTATATCATTCATTTATTTAACGTAGTTCATTCACATTTGGTATAATGGCGACTATCAGCAGATTAGTAAGTGCAAGAGGTAGTAAAATAAATTGTTAGGCCTTCTATTAATTCTCGAGACTCGATATTTAATTTCAGCTGTAATTCTCTCACACTTTATCTCATAATGAATTATTTCTAATTTAACGCTACTGAATGCATTCTGACTCTAATAAGGAACTTTAAAAGTTAAATCACTCAAGAGAACGTGTACAGATTACAGGAGAGACTCCATCCAATAAAAGAACGACACATTTAAACATTCTCGTTGAATTGTTTCGATCAGTGTTATTTGTTGTTCATCAAGGACTACGGATATCCAAATACATTGTGGGAAAAGAGAACATCAAACGAACTGCAGCGGGAACACATCAACGTACGTATAATTATGAAACAACGATGGATAACAGCCAAAACTTGATGTGAGCACCCACTTTTAGGTCAGACAAATAAAAGTTTTGGATGTATATAAATTAGTTGTTTTTGCCGAATGGCTTTGGGAGAGGCTTCTTATTTCGTGAGAAAAAATTTCATTAGCATTCATCGTTTTTCACCAACAATTAGAGCGGAAAATTAGTTTTCTTAATATACTGGAAAAACTATCGGTCGTAGAGGAAAGTGAAGAATCGATGATTTGTGCGCAATTAAAATCCCTACATTAGGAGAATTTCCAAATTAAAATTGCTCCGGCAGTAAAAAAGTTATCGCAAAGAAACCAGCACTGCATATAAATTAAACTTTATGAGGTCTCAAAATTAGATAGTACTGTCATACTATCCAATTCATTACTTATTTTTAAAATATGCGTGTTTTAACTAAATAGACGGAAATATGGCTACGGAAACTAAAAATAGTAAGATGTAGTGAAAATTTTTATGTAAAAACCCCATTTTATTAGCTGAAAAGTACATAGCTCTGCACTCTGCAGCCAGAAGTCCATCCCGTGGAGGAAAGCGTGAGCGGGCAGTCAAACGCTTAAGGCGTTTGACTGCCCGCTCACGCTTTTTTTTAATTGAAATAAAATCTTTGAGTGAAGCTCTGAAATTTGTGTAGTTAAGATTTTAACTGTAGAAATAAATAAATAAATGCGATGTAATTTTAGGATAAGAAATATCAGCAAAAAAGTTCAAAACAAATTAAAAAAAGTACACCCGTACAGGTCTCGAACCCAGAAATCCGCTGCGAATGTCGGCGCTTAATGCGATGTGCTACGGGCGGGGTGGACTTGAAATTTCAATTAGTTTCGTCTGAAAAAGTAAAATATGAAATTTTTAAATGTTCATAACTAGATAAATAGATCAGCAGGAAGACTTCCTAATGTCGGCATCGAAAGATCGAAATAGGCATTTTCACGGCATCGTTAATTACATGGGCGAAATCGAAAATTCGAGCCGAAGTGAACGAAAAATAACATTTGTCCACGACTATTAAATAATGTACTCATTATGTATGTGTTTCCTCGAGGATAATGCTATCCATTATTCCCTGCAGTGAATAATGATTTCATTATTCACTGGTTGCAGTGAATAATGAGGACAGTCAGTTGTTTATAAGAAATGACATTAGTGACTTTGTACTCAAAATTTAAAATGTCAAAATTATAGCAACCAAAAGACAAGTGTTGTTTCTCCAAGTTTTCTAGGAAGCACTCAAATGGTACTTTAATGAACACTCAAAAAGTATATTAGTAAGTTTTTTTCAAAACATCATCTTTTATCAACACGCGGCAATCCTCACCATTCTTTTTGAAACCATTTACCTAGGTGCCTGCAAACTGTATTTTTTTAATAGTAAGCCATGAAAATGTGTCAAAGCGTAATTCTGTAATTGATTTAAAATGTCAAAATTTGTGCGATTTCAACGCCAACGTTATTTACAATAATTTTACATATTAGGTACTCAAAAAGAGTAATATAATTAAATAAATGGATACTGACAGTGAAAACGAGATATCTTTGACATCGCCAGAGATAAAGAAAACTGCAGAAATCGCCTCATAAAATTTGTTGCCCGAAAAATCTAAATAATTATACATAATGACATATGAATCTTTCTTGAATAGGAGAAATGAAATGAAGATGAATTAATATAAATATTAAATATTTAATAGTCGTGGACAAAGTATAGTATTCTACTCGCATATAATGGCTATTATTCACTCTGGTGATTTACGACACTCGCCTGCGGCTCGTGTCTTAAACTTCACCCTCGTGAATAATAGCCATCATTATATGCTCGTTGAATAATATACTATTTTTGATATTTCGCGAATTTGATTTGTTTCTTGTTCCATTAATGTTACTGGTACGTTAATAATCGTAAACCCCAGAAGAATAGGGAGATTTTAAACATAAAAACAAAATCGCCAGAACTGCACCTTGACCAATGTCAAATTTTAATAATTTGAACAATTTTCTTACTACTTTACCGATTTCTGGCAACGTTTAATCCCCGACTAAGACTACTGGCAATAATTTTACACTGCACTCAAAGATTTTATTTTGATTGACTGATTTGCCAGCGTAAGGTGGACATTGCTGCCGATTCCGGGCATGGAGATTTGTTCCACCACGCAGCCGATCACCCGTAGAACGGTCAAATGCAGTCGCCCAGTCGTCTATTACATATTCATGCCATGACGGGGCGGCTCCACCCGACCGACAAACGGACGATCCAACCGTGTGCCCGGAACAAACCCCCGATGCTTTTATAAACCGCCGGACCGGCTGCATACGTTGGATTGGACATTGAACATGCTCGTTGTCAGCAGCAAGAGCCACATGACGCATGGGGTAGAAATATAGAATGGAGCGCCTAGGTGTTTGTGAGATGCTTCCTCTTGGTTTCCATTTGTCTTCATCGGATGGGAAATGTAGGCGTTTGTGAAAGGCTTCTTTCAGGTTTTCGTGCTTCTTTTAACTTTCAGGTTTTTGTGAGATGCTTCTTTTTAGCTTCAGTCTGTGATCATCTTCTCTCCTATTCTTCTTCTCTGTTTTCTGTTCCTTTTGTTTCTGAGTCTGACAGTGTGTATATCCTTGATATTTCTTTATTACATTCCGTCTTTTGTTGTGCCGTTCTTTTCCTGTGCGTATAATCCTTTCCTAGCTTATTCATAATCCTCTCGATTGTTGTTTTCGATGTGTAGCATGGCCTCCCTATTTTCAGTTTGTTGCTGTTCAGTCTTAGCGCTTTCTTTAGTAGGTGTGTCATATCGCGTCTTTGGACGTGTCGCCAGTATTTCATTGCGTATGATTCTATTCTTTTGATTATTGTTTCTCGCTCTAGTAATGTTGACGATTTCTGTCGTTTTTGTGGTTTTCCTATTGTTTCTAGCAGTTGGATAATATCCCTTTCAGCTCCTCTCAGGCTTCTACTGTTGGCCTTTGTCGTTGCTGCGATTATGACTCCATATGTTATTGTAGGCATTATGTTGGTCGCGTATATCTTTTTGGTTAGGCTCCATGGTGGTTTATTTTCCTCAATGAAGGGTGGTAGAGCTCTTGTGACTATGTCGGCCATTGTGATTCTTTCCCTTACTTCTCCCTCCTTTTTAGTTGATTCGTTAGGTAGGTTCCTAGGTGTTTTATTCTATTCGTGGTTCTCAGGGTGTAGTCTCCTATTTTGTATTCTTCCCCACTTGTTGGACTTGTTTTTGTCAATGGGCCTCGGACCATTATTAGGCTCTTCTTGCAGTTTATTTTCATTCCAGAGGGATCCAGAGGAATCCAGAGGTGGTGTCATGTTTCTTAGAAATTTAACGATGTCTTGTTCTTCTTCGGTGATGATGAATATATCGTGGGACTATGCAAGCACGATGTGGGGCTTTATCGTTCCATCGTTTCCATTGAAATTCTGATTCTCCTTTATGGTGCTTTATATCACTTGATCCAGGACTGTGACCAGTTGAATAGTCGGGGGGATTGCGGAAATCCTTGTTTGACTCCTATATTCTTAATTTTTGATTCCGTCGTCTGTCCAAGCCATTGCATTGAGGTGTTTTGGTGTAGACATGCTTTTATTATCCTGTTTGTTAAGTAGTGCGGCACACCCCTGTAGAGTAAAGTGTTGATTATGGCCTCTTGCCTTATGGTATCAAATGCCTTTTGGAGGTCAATTGAGACTATGTACACTCAAAGATTTTATTTTGATTAAAAATTAACGCGTTTGACCGCCCCCTGCATAAGCTTCCCTTCTCAGGATAGAGTTCTGACTGCAGAGCTATGTACTTTTCAGCTAGCAAAGAGGGCTTTTACATAAAAATTTTCACTGCACCTTCATTTTTAATTTCCGTAGCCAGCTTTTAGGCTGAAACTTTCACTGATTTAATTTTCAAAAACGCAGTTTAAAAAATTAAAACGTTATAAGCCTTTTATTTATTAACGAAAATCAAGCATTTGGAAAGTCTCCTTTAATTGCGCACAAATCAATCTATTCTTCGCTTTTCCCTATGACAGATGGTTTTTCCAGTATTTTAAGAAAACTGATTTTCCGCTCTAATTGTTGATCAAAGACGATGATGCAAATGAATTTTTTTAACTCACGAAATGACAAGCCTCTCCCATCACCTCTCTTAAAGTCATTTTGCAAAAACACTGCGGCTATTAATTTTGAAAAAAAATCTGTGTTTTCTCTTCATTTGTGTGGCCCTGAATCAGAACAATATAACAAACTTACGCGAAGAATTCGAACTCTTTTTTTTAAACGTTTGTAATGAGCTAAAGTCACGTGCAGGTAGGGATTCCAGTGGTGCTCTTACAATGGACAATGATCAGATTATTGAGGTTTACACGTCCATATTGCCAGAAACTAATCTCAATGGCAACAGGAGGCAGCCATATAAAATAAAATAAATTGCAAAAAGAAGCAGCCGTATAAAACATAAAAGCTAACAAAGCAGCTGGAGGCGATAGCGTTACGTCCAAGGTACTTATGGTCCAAAAGATGGCTGCTCAAAATAATACCTGATAAGATGATGAAATCAAAAATATTGTCGTTCAGACGCCTTGTGTCACAATTTCTTTAATGCTAGGATCGAAACTGCCAATAATTGGCGACTTCCAGGTGAACGTTTTTTTCTTCACGTACGTGAAAAGATGTCAAAATCAAACTTATATAGAAAGCTACTGAAGGGATAGTTGTTTAAGAAAAATTTACTGTGCTACCCTCTATGCCATGAACCTCTGGCAGACCGACATAAAGGGGTATCTTTTCGATGATTGGCCTACTTCATATGATAATGATAATATGATAAACTGTTCTATATTCAACTACATTAGTATATCATTACTCAGATGGTGACAATTATATGACAGATTATTGTAAAAGGCTGAATATCTTATTTTAAAGACATCGTTAGATTATACCGCCGAATCGAGAGAAAAATCCACTTTGCTTAAACTACACTACGTTCAGATATTCTTCTGGTTCTTTTAGGTTATCATCGTACCAATGTTGTCCATCTCTCTCGCCATGGATGCTTGCAATAGCGAAATTATAGCAAAATGCCGAGAATGAAACAAATCTATTTCTCGAAACGTCAAAACATATTATTTTCGTTTACTCATGTCGGCTCAAATTTGGCAATGAAATTGACGATGCCGTAAAAATGCCAATTAAGATTTTCCAATACCGACATTGTGCAGTCTTCCTACGTTGTATTTGTCGTAGCATATCGCATTAAACAACAGCTTTCAAAAGCAGATTTCTCACTTTAAATCCTGTATGGGCGTACTTTATTAAATTTGTTTTGAACATTTTGACACATATTTTTTATTCCAAAATCTTATTACATGTACTTCTACGCAACTAATGTTTTAAAACTATAAAAGAGTGTAGCATTTCAAAAAGCTACATTAATAATTTCAGTTTGAATACTGTAAATCAACCTTGATTAATTCACTTGTTTGAGTATGCAACCCACGATCTAGAATTCGGTAGTAGATGGTTGCCTATCTTGATGAGAAATTATGGTTAGTAAACATGTTTTCTTTAAGTATGATTCTGAGTTAGAGGTGTTACTCACATATTCTTGTAGTGGAAATATTACATAATCGCGTAATTCAGTCTTTAAATTGCAAAGTCCTTTGTTGGCGCATTTTTATTGGCTAGAGAAAGAGTTCTCTAGATGTTCAAGTTGGCAACACGGAGAACTGGGGGGAGATTTCCGTCTGGTGGTTCGTTCTTCGACAGCGACGAGATAGCGGAATGGCGGCGGTCCCGGTTTTGTAGTGAAGAATTTGGTTTTTACATCGCTGACACTGAAAAAAGATTTGATTTGATGTACCCAGTGTTTCTTTACCGTCCTGCCAGAAGCATTTTGTAAATTCCAGGAAGGAGTTCTGTTGCTTGTCGTAATCTGATCGCCACGTGTCTCGTGAGGTTATGTAATACTCTCTATAGGAGGTGAGCTCTTATTTTACTTAGTTTGGGATTTTATTTAGTTCTTATTTATTGTAATTATTACAGAGTGCTTGGTATACGTATATGTTTGGAGGGGCATATATACTTTGGAGAGGTTTAAGTTCTGAATGAATGGTGCTGCCATTTATGGTTATGTAAGGGGGCCCAGTATTTAGAGGAGTGATAGGAGGAAGTCTATCTCTCAGATGTTTGGTTTTATGTGGGTTCCGCTGACACTTTGAGAAGTTTAGGACTTGCAGAGTCGTTCGTAGCAGTCTCCCGGAGATTTAGGTAGAAATTTGATGCAGCACGGAGCTGCAGTTGCAGCCAACGTCGAGAACGTCTATGAAATGGTGCAAGTCACACTGCAGTCGTCACAGAAAATGCCAAGGCCAGGTTTTTTTGTTCATTTTAGTTAAATATTTTAAAGAAAATATTATAGTTTAATTCAGTGATTTTTGTTAGTATATTGAAGTAAATTATACTACAATCTTGCAACTATAAATTAAGCACTAAGTTTATGTGTAGAATGATGATACATTTAAGAGTTTTACTGTAACACACCCATGGTACCGTGAGATGTTAATTTACCTACTATTATGTCACACATATAAAATTCAATTCATGGTAAATCTTTAATTCGTGGTTGTAAGTTATAACTCGTAGTTGCATATTGGCAAACTCGTAGTTGAAAGAGAATCTCAGTTGGAGATCTAAGTTTGAATTCAAATCAAGTTTTTTTATCAACTGTATAGAATTTCTTTCATACGTATGAACCAAGATTAGGTAAGGTTTGAAGTTTTTTTTGTTTTTACTCTTTACTGTTGTACATCACATGTGTGTTGTAATAAATGTCTAATGTCTACATGTTCTTATTACTTGCACTGATACTCCTGATGTTTGCTTAAATTTTGAGATTCCATAGAGTAAAGTAGAGTTTTGATATTACAGATATATTTTGAGAATTCCATCGCATGGTTGCTAGTAACTTAATTTTGTTCCGAGCTGGCAAAATTATTTAAATCATATTACGTAATATACAGCCGGTGGAGCCCTTTTGAGTGTCCACACACAATCCTAACCCATGGCCCTATGCTCTCCACCAAAAATCGGCTGCCGTTCGCACCGATGTAACACGTTTTAATATTTAGGTATCAAAATATGTTACAAGAGTAAAAATCTTTCGTTAATCGTGACTATGTTCAATCTCTCATAAAAATTCGGTGTGTCGTACTCGCGACCATCTTAGAAGTGGCAGTTTGATAGAGAATTGTTTGAACTTTTAAATAGTATAAAAAAATATCTAACTTCGAGTGACGTAGGTATTGCTGAAAGGCCCCTTTTATTTCAGTCTACCGGGATTAACGGCGGGGTAAAGAGTGGCACACCAAGTTTCTCTTAAACTACCATCCTTTCATTATCTTTCTAGGTAAGTATGATTCTGACAACTTTTCACGAAGATGTGAAAAAATATCTCCAACTGGAAGTCCTAAAACTGTGTGCTGCCCTTCTTGTACTGCTGACAACTGCAGCAAGATGTAAATAGTAGCTCAGTGAACTGACGCACTTAGCTTACAATCTGGAATACCTAGCGAATCGGGTTCAACCTTGCTTAGTGCGAAATATTTTTAAATATAATGTTATCCCCAAGAAGTGATTCGGATTCCAGTATAAATTTTAGGACCTCGTTTCTCTTTACCTATCACAAAATCTCGGTGACTTGAGAAGGGGTTAAGAAAAAATTTTAAAAAACATTTTTAAATTGATTGAGGAAGCCGTTACTCTGTGGTAATCCATAACAATAACGAAATTGAGTAAAACACTACTATGTTTTTTACCACTATATTTGCACAAAAACGTGACTGCAGTTTCAACCCTTTTTAGGTCATTTTCAAACAATGATTCAATTAAGAATGAAATACAAAAGATTTGGTCCCTATTTCTCTAATCTGTTTAACTCTAGAAACATATTTAAATAGGGACCAAATCTTTTCTATTTCATTCTTAATTGAATCATTGTTTGAAAATGACCTAAAAAGGGTTGAAACTGCAGTCACGTTTTTGTGCAAATATAGTGGTAAAAAACATTGTAGTGTTTTACTCAATTTCGTTACGTTTTTAAATTTCAATATTCATACTTGAAGCTTTACTCCAATATATGTCTAATGCAGGAAATTGCCAAAATCTTATTTTATGGTGAACAGATTTAAAATTGCGATAATATTTTCTCCCTTTTATATTCGCCATCTAATACTAAAAGCTTATATAACTATACCGCCTTGTAAAATATTCACCGATAAATGTGAGTTCTGGATTAAAAGTATTTCGTGTTAGAAAATCTCAATTAATCAAAAAGTCATCAATCCTCATTTTTGGCAAATTGCGAGTTAATGACTCCCACATTTGTCAATACTTACTCTTGCTTGAAAAGCCTCCCTATGTTGCGACGTATCTATAACTCTAATAGGAACCGGATACCGGGCACAAACTAAGCTGACGAAATTCGGCAGTTGCTTTAATATCGATACTACTTCTAGATGATTCAGACCCAGTAATTGGATACCATTTACCTAGAAAGAGACCAATTGGTACATATAGGATGTAACTTAAGTAAAATCAAATATTTCAAGGTGTTATTCCTTAACTCATTTTAAGAAAAAAAGTTAATATAAACAAGTGCCGAAAAATTCTTCCATTTGGAAGTTTCAAAAATATATATATATTTCCAATATTATCATTATGTATCGAGCTATTTAAACCAAATGTGGAACGCGGTATACTCAGATAGAATGTCTGTCGTACCTAATACGAATACACGCTTGTATTTTAGTTATTTTAAAGGTAAATAAATAGTGTAGTATCTATGATCTCAATTTGGACAGCATAAAAACGAAAACTCGGAGTAAAGTCGGCATCTCCTTTATGCAACATAGGCGGCGGCGCGGCGGTAGAAGTGTAAAAATACTTTAAATACTAAATAATTATTTTCTAATTGTTAAAGAAAGCAATTTCTATAATATCTTTATTCAATAGATGTGGTTAATGAAAAAATATGTTTATCACATTTGTCAAGTGACATAAATGATATATTAAGGCTAGTGACCTACCTCCCGTTCTATCTTCTAGCGGCAAAGTTATGTAATCTTAGGCGGAAGTTGCATAGATGGTATTTAATCCTTTCGGAGGGGCATAAAGCAGCGACTGTCTTGTTTATTAAATGTTAGGCCATGATACCATGAACTTTGCAGTATCATGATGTTAGGCAAGTAGAAAATTTCTACTATTCTATAAAGGAAAGACTCGGCAAAATTTTAAAAGGAGAACTCGTCTCCTGGCATCAGTAATTGGTCTCAGTTAAAAAAAGCTTTGTCTATGAACTCTAAATAAATATTATTCCATTCGCCACTTTCCGAGTTTTCAGAACTTGAATAGGTATTTACATTAATAATAATTGGATTAATAGGTTATAATATAGAATATTCATTTTCCTTTTTTATCACATGAGATACACACTTCCTCCATATATCGCTTTTGCCTATTTCGTCTACTATTATCTTTATGTTCCTTAAGACAGACTCAGTTAATTGTGGGGATTGATTATATTGACGTAGTCTTGTTTTTACATCAGCCCACACCATTTCAATGGGGTGTAAAACGCAATAATATGGAGGCAGACGTAAAATAGTATGATCGTGTGCTTCAAAAATGTATTCAACGGACTATTCCTTTTTAAAATGTTGCTTTCCAATCAGTTCTAATAAAGTCTTTTTTGTGATTTGTTCTGATATTTCCAAGCCTTTACCTTTCATATATTCAATTATATTGCCTTTTCTTGTGTTGGTGTACGGAATTTTTGTGTGATGCCGCGAATGGTATGAAGTATTTTCCGTAACAATTACAGAATTTGATGGGATATTTGGTAACAGCTGTTCCTTTGCCCACTTCTCAAATAATTCGGCTGTCATATCCTCGTGGTAGTCGTCAGAGAATTGCTTGATATTTTTAGTAGACAACAACAACGCATTTGAAACAAAATTTTTACTTCCTGCGTGTAGAATTATGATTATTTCCCCCTAGAACATGGAGCACTTAAATTACACTTTTTGGTTTATCTACCCAACCATATTGAACTACATCATGGGTGTCAAACCATGTTTCGTCAAGATAAATTATGTCTCTATTTGCATCTCGGTATTCTTTTATTTTACTCGTGTCGATGATCAACGATGCGTGCTGATTCCATAACTACCATTCGTTTGTCCAATTTTCTGCACCCAAAACCGCAATCGAGCGAAACGTTTCGCAAAGTATCCAATGATTTGTAGTTATAAACTGGATAGTCGCGTAACTTATCCCTAATCATTTCTAATGTGGGCACCTTCTGTTCATTGTAAAAGTCGTAAACAAATCGTCGAATGACACTTTTGGAAGCGTTGTCAAGTTTTTAAGTTTTTGTCCAACTCTTTTCCGTTTAATAGAATGATCAACTACATCCCCGGCTCTAATAACCCTATAAATTGTAGTACGGCTAAATTTGGTTAATTCACAAATCCTTTTCACGATTTGATTATATGGAGAATCAATATTTTCGCCTTTTAAACACGAGTTAATATTCAAAATAACCCTTTGAGTTTGAACGTGTAAGTCTTTATTTTCAAATTCCGCTTGTTTAGGCTCTGTTTCAAAATCGTCCGATTCGTTGTCACTACTATCGACAGGCCTCCAAAATGCCATTTTAAACAATTAATTGCAAAAAATCACTCAAAGACAGTAATAAAACTAATAATTTGTTCAAATATTCACTAGAATTAAGTAATTGATAACGTTGCCTGGCTGTATTGCATTGCCTCGTACAGATCATACGATACAAATAGTTCATACGTATTTTTTGCTTTATATATTATGGCGTGCAAAAAATCTCTGAACAAGGTTGGTGTTAACAAATCAAATTCGCTAAGCATCCAATCCCACCTATATTTCTATGTGACAGGCGGATCAAGTCCACGTGGACTGTAGACGAGGAGTGGTGAATATAATAAATCTGTAAAATTCTGTGCTCTCTCATTCAATGTGAAGCGATGTATTGACAATACCCCGTAAGATCCTCTAGTTCCGTGCTGTTCCAATTGAGTTCATAAATACTATATCTAGTACAACAATAGAGCTTCAAAAACTGTGTCTTTTAAGGTGTTTAGCTTACACAAACGTAATCGAGGTCCACTGTAATCGTATGAAGAGGGCGAAATCACGATATCTCGATTCCTGTTGAAGATATCGAAAAAAGTTATTTGAAAGACTTGTCAAAATCAAATTTTGCTTCCACATCCACGTAGTGGAGTGGAAATACAGAAATCGTAAAAAAAATCCAAACATTTTTTTGTTGAAATAGGTTTAGAATGTTATGAAACGAGATTACAAATTTGAGCGAAAAAAATTTCCGTCTGTCGATTTCGGTTAGACTGTCTGCTGGTCGGTCGGTCGGTGTATCTGTAACTTTTTTTTGTACGCACGTTTTATCTGCAACGGTTTAAGAAATTAATATTAATAATTTGGTAGACATATATATTATAATGAGATCTGGATCTAGTTTTATTTACTATCGTCATGCATCTTGGTCTTAAGTGATGCAAAACAAATTGTAATTACCTAACTGTTAGTTAACTTTTCCTTTTAAGAGATTCCGTTCTAATTCGTTAGAAGAGAATTATAAAGAAAACAATAAGAATTAATCTTCGTTCTTTTAAATTTGCCGGTGTGTGTATATCTGATAGTTGAGCCAATGATATTTGAGATTTAAATTGTACCAAGTTAATAATGTGGAAACACGCTAGATACACCGGAGGAGCAGCTACGGGTATTTTAATGTTTGCTTAGGATGTTGTCTTAACGTATATGTGCGTATTCGTTTAAGAGTCGTATAAGAAGTAAAAGATGAGGCTTGCAAACCTTCTGTCGCAAATCAATTTTAAACTAGTACAATTTACTAGACTGGCAGTTGACTTTAATTTTCATGCATTTGCCGATCATTGTATAAATCACCATAAACGAGAATACAGTGAAATATAAATCATTGGAATCAATTTAAATGAATACGTAACAAAGCATAAATTTGGATAGAACTAAGTTTTTAGACACAACAACCACGATGAACGTAATTATACGGAATTTGGTATTTTCGGTGATCATCTACCTACCTCTAATAACTCATCACCAGATTGCAAATTTCCATTTCTACCAACAGGACCATCTGGAAGAATGTTTCTAATGTAGTGATGTGGTCTTACTTCCTTACCATCTTCAACGTCTACTGTGCCCTCTAAGCTGATTCCCAATCCACTGTTAGGCTCCTTATGCATTTGTGCAATCTTAAAATAAACATACCAGTTTTAAATTATTTGCCATTAAATGAAATTGTTAAGAATATCCAGTTATAAGAAAGATTTATACAGGATGATTCAAACGGCAACAAGCATATCAGCGGGCTGAAACTAATATAAAAATTGTTAATATTTGGGATCCAAAACGCTTCTTGAGGTAGAAAATTAGGAAATCTATTAAACAGATTTTCTTTCTTATTTACTCTTTCAAAAACGTGTGCGTCTACCGCAGAACCGAAGACAAATGTTTTTTAAAATGCGTTTTTCTAATGTCTTGAAGAATAAGTGTTTTAACAAAAAAAAAATAGCTTGAAACTTGTGTCGTCTATTTGGGGTAAAAATTGCCGAAACATAGTTTTGAAATTATGGTCTTTTTCACCCCTTCGAATAAATTTAATTGTTTCACTATATCATTTTAAATCTGAAATATTTTAAATTAAGTCAGTATGGTACAATTTTCCAAAAAATCTATTTGTGTTTTTCTTCTGAAAATTGTAAAATTTTAACCCTATTCAAAGCGATATTTTTAGTTATTTATGCAATTAATGCATAAGGTAGTACTATCTTTTCACAAATAGGAAGACGACAATCCCATGAGTGAAAAAAGGACACTCTATTCTTAAGTTTCTACGGCTGTTTACAATTAGAAATAAATAAATAAATAAATTAGAAATTGAAATTCGAAGATGCCAGATAGCTTCAATTATTATACTCTTCGCAGATACAAAACGAAGAGTATATTGCAATCGATTCGACACATTTCTAAAACAGGTATTATTACTCGTAGAGAAGAAAATTTCATATCACCGTGTTGGTTATCGAATTCTGAATAACTTTCAAAATGACCGTCCGTCTGTCCGTCCGTCCGTCACGTTTCTTATAAGCACGTTGAAACTTGGACAGTAAGTTAATGTTATCTAGTGGAAGAACCCTAAGAACCCAAAATCAATCAATAGATAAAAAAGTTATTAATTGAAATAGAAATAAATAAATATTGTCTAAATGTTATTTGTGGGATTATCTTAATTTTTTTCTTCTTCAATTCTTTGGGACTTCCTGCCACATGTATTTTTTCCCCGAGCACCGCTTAAAAAGTAAAAAGAAATAAATGTCTAATAAAACTAATATTATTCACAAAACAAAAACTACGAAGAGTATCCTATACAATGTGCAAAATTATATATCTAGTTTTCTATATAATCATATGATTAACCTAGAAACTAGAGTGATATAATGTCACTTTTTTCACACTTTTTACTTACCTTAAATATACATACAGGGTTGGGCCAAAGTATTGAATAATCGCTATAAATCTGCCTGTGGAAGTTTCCTGAAAAAATGTTTGAAGGGGGTACCAATTTTTATTTTTGCGCATATTTAGGTGCCTTCTAATTTATCTTTGCGTTAGCGATTTTGAGGCGTGACGTCATCGAACTTTTTTTTAATGGCAATCTATTTTTTTTACTCTTTCTAATTTTGCGCAAAATATTTGCTTTTCTGCAAATCTCTCTTAACGGAATAGTTAATCGGCATAACTGTCGCATTTGGTCCAGAGAGAATCCTCACTGGATTCGAGAAGCTCATACCCTACCTCCTCAAAAAATAAATGTGTGGGTAGGAAGTTTTAAGTATTATTGGCCCTTTTTTTAACGACGGGACATTAAACGGTTTAAGGTATTTAGAGCTCCTGGTTTCAACAAGATGGACCCCCCTCCCCTCATTATGCAATATTTAAATATTACCTTTCCTGACAGCTGTCTTGAAAGAAGGGGTGCTGTTGAATGATCTGTGTGTTCCCCGGATCTATCCCCTCTAAATTTTTTCTCTGGGGATACGTAAAGGAATAAAATTTTTCAAAATAGATCCAATTTTGTCAGATTCAAGACAAAGAATTTGTGATGAAATAATGCAAATACCTCAACATGTTCTGGTAAATTCGACAAGATGCTTTGTGAATAGGCTTGGTTATTGTCAGTTGGTGAATGGAGGACACTTTGAACAGTTGCTGTTAGCGAAGCGTTTTCCTTTTCTATTAATTCTCTCTTGAATAACTTTACATCTCTTATTGATACTTGTTATAATTTCTATCAAGTTTTGTCGCATTAATAAATTAAAATGATTTCTATTTTCTTTCTCAGAATTTTTCTTATGCAACCTATACAAAATTTTACATAGATAAGAAGAGAATAAAAAACTACACCAGAAAGTGGGCAAAAGATATAGGTCGCCATTTAAAAAAAAATTGATGACGTCACATCTCGAAAGCCGCTGACTCAAAAATAAATTAGAGAGCACCCAAATATGCGCAAAAATTAAAATCGCTACACCCTTTCAAGCATTTTTTCAGGAAACTTCTACAAGCAGATTTATAGTGATTATTCCATATTTTCGCCAATCCTGTATATGTTTTACGTACAACAAATTGGGGAATAGGTACAACGTTTTTAACTGTCGCAGGATAATGCAATTTTATTGTATTTAATGGATAGTAAAGATTTTGAATATTTCATTTATTCTATGATCTTTTACCATAAATAATGAATAAGGCACCAATTTTGCATAAAAAACAGACTTTTGTTTTAGAAAAAAAAATGTTTTAAACTATTTGTTACGAAATTTCTCAGTAAAGAAACAATAAAGGAGTCCTCTTCATTTTATTGAGTGGATGCATTGTAATCGAATAATGAATATGTAATTTTTGGAAACTCTTCAGAAACTTTTAGCCTGTCTGTCACAAATGACATGATAGGAAAATAGATCGTAAATATTTTGTGTTAAGAAAGGGGCCAAAAAAGACCATAAAATCAAGGCACTGTCTCGGCCAGTTTTTATCGAAAATGGACGTTCCTAGTCTCACATATACGTTCGTATCTTACAATATCTTGGCAACGGTGTTGTAATCCACGTACAATTTAAGTTGGCCTGTCTCTATTGCATGGTGTGCCACACAGCATCACATGATCTGTCGCACGGCCTCGCCAAAATTCATTCCCATCTCTCCTTGGTGACATTCGCCCAACGTTTTGGAGGGCGTTCTCTTCCCCTTTCTTGGCCTTCCTTCGACAACACAGCCATACAAAAAGAAGTTCGAACCCAAATACTGGACCTACCAATTTATGTATTTTGACCTCCTGAATTCTCATTTTATCGTTGGGTTTTTTTTATCTTAGATTTTATTTTATCTTTGAAATAGCAATTCTATGGTAGATAGAATCTAAGATTTAAAGCAACCCAACGATAAAATGAAATTCTAATGGCGGCATCGAATTCAGGAGATCAAAATACATAAAGATTGGTAGGTCTAGTTTCTGGGTCTGAACTTTTTTTGTGTGTGGTTGTGAGTCAGTGGTTCTGAACAATTCTCATTAATTGATTCAATCAAAATATTCAGGTGAGGAACCTAACTATCGATACAATGAGTTGTCCAATAATCGTCTCCGGACCCACATCTCAAGGCATAAATCTGTCTGTCTGTCTCCCTAACGAACCATATCTCAGAGACATAAAGAAATATCATTTATGGATTTGGAAATCTTGTCATTGTATTTTTGTCGTGTCTATTCTTCGCTGAGATTCATATTTGCAATTTCCGGTATTATCCACAAGGACCAAGATACATCAACTTATTTACTAACTTACAGTCACCTACCCTTAACGTGTCTTTGTAGTTGTCACTTGCATGGTCTACAATCGTGATTTGCGTTTGATGTAAGTACATTAATGTGTTACATTAACGAGAATCCCATGATTTTCTTTGGTAAAACGCTTTTCGGAAAATGAAATTTGTCGAAAAATTGTATTTGATCCTAAAGTAGATTCATTGGATCGTAAAAATTTAAGTAAAAATGAACATTTACATTAAATATAATTATATACATTTTTTATAATAGTATGTAAGATATTACTAATATGTAAGTATATTTGTGATGCTTTTGATTATTTTCATATCTAAGATAATATGTTTACCGAATATATACTATACAATAAATCAAGTAAATAATTATTAAACTAGGCATGCTGTAAACATTTTAAAAGCATTCAACATACCACAATTTCAACATCCTTTTCCAGTTTTTCCCTCCATTTATCGTAAATTGACTCGTGACTAGCTATACTAAATTGTAAGGATTTCTTTTTACCACCGATGACTATTTCCTTTTCTTCATTTACCGGAGTCGTGGCTTCTAATAAAATGGCAGAATCAAACTCGAAACTTGTGCGTGATTCTCCGTCGGGTTCAATGCTCAAATAATCCATTTGCTTAAAATCAAATTGACTATTTCAAGCTCCAACGATAAAATCTAATATTACTATTACATTAATGAGGAAATTGCATGCATTTTAAAACAGGTAAGTTTGTATATGAGTCATATTAGTAATTTCATACTAAATATGAAGTCGCATATACCTATTAAATATGCGTAATTTTATATCGGTAAGTAATGGCAATATGACTACATTTTACCACATGATCGTAAACGCTTTAGATTTGTAATATTAGTTTTTATTTACGTTGTCCACAGGCGTAATTCGGGGTGGGCAAGGTTGGGCAATTGCCTACCCAATATTTTAAAAGAACATCAAATTGCTTAAGGCAAATCCAGCTAATTCTGAAATTCTTCCGGAAAAAATAATAAGTATGATAATTACGCCAATCAAGTCAACAGTTTTCAATACAATTAGACAGGGGCGGATTAAGACTTTGTGGGGCCTCCGGCTAAATTTTGAGCGGGGCCTTTTTGCAATTCTCGTAAAACCACAGACAGGCGAGTTAAACCCCAGATGCCCGGGGAAAAGCGAGTTCAATACTCGTAAACCGCAAACCGGCAACTTAAACCCTAGATGCCCAGGGATAGCGAGTTCAATACTCGGAAAATTATAGGCAGGTGAGGCATGACACGTCTATGAACATATAATAGTAGGTATACTTTAAGGTCTAATGGGTTTAGGGTTTCTTTTCCCGGCGTACAGGGTGTTTTACGAATTTTTATACCAGTTTATAAAACCGGTTCAAATTAAAATTTTTAGCATAATGGTCCCATGGGAACCCATTTTTTAATAACAATTTTATAAACGAATCATAAATAACGCGATTTTCGGTTCCAAAACACTTCTATCATAGAGTATGGGTTTAATATAAGAAGAAAAGTCTAATATATGTTTAATAACATATATAAGACTTGTCTGACATAACATAATGTTACATATTGAAAAGATTTATTGTTTAAAAGTTGTTAACGTTTAAACAAAGAAAAATGCGATTTTTAATCTTTTTGACTTTTAATAGCTTTTGAATGGAAAGAAATTTTTAGATTTTACAAAAATAATAGGAAACTTCAACTTCAGAATGTCGAAAGATTTATAAAAACTACATCAATGGTTGCAAAGTTGTAACATGCCTTATGATTACTATGCTTAGGTTGCCTACTGTCAGAGATATGGTCTGTAACCGCAAAATCATCCCCATTTTGAAATCGGTGTAACTTTTATATTGATGTAATTTTTATAATTCCTTCGGCGTTTTGAAGTTAAAGCCTTACATTTTCAGAATCGAAAAGTGTATTTCTGTTCCAAAGTTATTAAAGGTAAAACGGCTAAAAAACGCATTTTTTCAATGTTTATATGTTATACTCATACTTTACGAGAGAAGTAATTTGGAATCGAGAATCGTATTTTTTACAAATTGTTTATAAAATTGCAAATGCTGGCGGAGTTATCGCAAAGAAATTCAAATTGTACACATCAGCGAGCGCTCGCCAACAACGAACGTATGCGAACGATAACAATCATCTGGGGAACGTTCGGACAACCGTTCGGTGAACGATCGCCAAGTCTTCCAATTTTTGCGCGAGCCCTATTTACTAAATTGTTTTTTCACACTACTCGCTTTCCCTCTACTGAGTTTAGTATTACCTGATAAGTGATAAACTCGCTTTCCCTCGATCATTTGGGTTTAGGATTTCCGGTAAATGGTTTAACTTTTTGCAGCACTCGCCTTCCCTCGGTCATTTGGGTTTATAGGGTCATCGTTTAAGAATTACAGGGTTCGCTTTGCTTCTATCTGTTAAGTTATCTGTGAAAAATCCCTGCCTACCCAATAAAAACGCCGAAATTACACCTACAAATTAATGTATTGTAAAGACAATTATTTATACCATTTATAATAATTGTTGTTTATAAGTGAAAATGTGAATTTCAGGTATAATTCTCACTTTTTAATGTAAATGATTTTCTTTGGAAAATTAACGTATCCTAACATTACCCAATACTGCTAAATAAAAACCAAAGAGAATGTCTCACTCAAGTATAGAGTAATATACTGGAAGCGTTTAGTTTTGATGAAGAAGATTAAAAGTACACATATCGCCCCCCTTCGAAATTATTCGACTTCTAAAGTTATACCCCGAACAATGTTTTCTGTACACAACTTGTAAACTACCGCATCGATTTTAATAAAAGGGCGAATATGGATAAGGGCCGTTTATCGCCACCCGAAAGTGAGAAAAAGAAAGTTCACATTTCAAAAGCTAATTGAAAGATATATACTTAAGTGTGTCCGTAATATTTATTACATATGATGTATTTAAACATATTTTTTGGTCTTAGGAGTTAGGTCTTTCTGATTAATTTTCTGTTTTTGTGTCTCATTGTTACATTAAAATGTGATTTTTGAACTACTTTGATTTTGAAATATGTTGATATACAATTAATTAATACGAGACTCATTGTACGCTTCTTTGTGAAAAAGACAAAATACAATCTCGGGAGTTAGCGTTATGTACTAATAGACCGTGGGCCCGCAGCAAAAAAACTCATTGGCAAGTCTCAAGGCTAGTTTTCATCGAAAAAGATAAATTTTTGATAGTATCAAATCGTGTCAAAATGGCAAATGAAAATTCGTGCACGAAAGAAGTGGAAAGCAGGGTTGAAGTTGCACTTTTTTCGAAAAAAAATTTCCGGTAAGACTCATGCTTACAATTTTAACAGTATGTTAAGGGAAGTATATTAAACATGTTGCCGGATTGGCAAGCGAAAAGCGAAGTAGCTTCGAACCCCCTCTCTCGGTCGTCGATGTCAGCAAAAATCTTAATGTGAATGTATGTTTCGGGTGCTTGAGACAAAACAAAAATTGCGCGAGAAAAGGTGCGATGGCCATAGAGTTATGCGGTTGTTAAAATAATGTACATATCAAGTTAAATGATTGACATACGTGGTTATTGGAGTTGATGTAAGTAAAGTAAGTAAGTAATTTATTCCTATAACTTTGTTACAATGATTACAGTTACTTACAATGAATAGTTGATAATGTTATTGATTATATTTACAGAGTACATATTTTCTTTAAGTGAGGGTGAGTTACCTAAGCAAAGCTAGTGTTGTGGAACTCATCTTCATCTTAGATTATTAATAATTATTAGTAAAGTAAAAGTCATGTACTTAACATAAAATAACAGAAGATACCAAGGACCATTTTAATTATTTATATCAATACGACATATACTTAGTATACTTATAAACATAATTATAAACAGGGAGAAAGAGACAACTGTGCAAAATCGTAAAAGGTAAAAAATAGGAAGATCTGTTAAGTAAGTTTAATTGATTTTTACATGTATTTAAGATCCATTATTATTATTATTATTATTGTTGTTATTACATTTGCTATATATCAAAAATAAATTTCATATTAGTAAAATTTTCGGTCACATATTTTTTTAGTTCCCTTTTTATTATATGTACATTGAGGTATGCGGTTAAATAGGTTATGGGGTTAAGTGGGCTATGGGGTTAGTGAGTTATGAGGTTTAAGAGCTTGCGTTTTCAGATTACAACTTCATTCTTAGTGTTATATAAGTTTAAGTTTATAAGCTTAAATTTTGTTTTTTTTAAGTTATGGCAAAATCCTGATGGAGTTAAATAGACCTCAGATTCGGATTCAGCGACCCCAAAAACATGTAGTAAACATGGTCAGACCTTCAGATAAAAAAAATGTGGCTGTGATAATTATTTAATAGGATAAAACTGTTATTTGAATTATTTTTTGTAAATAAATTAAAATTTTGTTTCTATATATTAAAATAAATTTTTTTTCTGTGCACCAGACCGAATTGCTAAATTGCCTGCTTCCCACCTCTATCACAACAGAATTTTCGCTTGCTAATACGCCAACATATTTAAAATAATGTTTTAATTTTACTCTTAAAATGGCAAGCGTGAGTTTTATCGGTTTATTTTTTGCGAAAAAGTGCAACTTCAACCCTACTTGAAACCTCTTTCATCACCGAGTTTTCGCTTGCCAATCCGGCAACATGCTTAAAATATTTGTTTATATGCTTTAAACATACCGTCAAATTGGCAAGCATGAGTCTTATCGGTTTATTTTTGCGAAAAAGAGCAACTTAAATTTGGCAACATGTTTAATATACTTTCTTTAACATACTGTTAATTTGGTAAGCATCAGTCTCACCTGGCAAATTTTTTGCGAAAAAAGTGCAACTTCAACCCTACGTGCCACCCCTTTCGTGACCGAATTTTCGCTAGCCAGTTTGGCAATATGTTTAATATACAAATTGGTAAGCATGAGTCTTACCGGTAATTTTTTTGCGAAGAAACAACTCCAACCCTCCTTGCCACCAGGGGTGCACCCTTTCGTGCGCAAACTTTCGCTTGCAATTTTTGACACGATTTGATTCTATCACAAATTAATCTTTTTCGATGCAACTGGCCTTGAGACTTACCAACGAGATTTTTTGCTGCGAACCCACCCTCTATAACGCTATGTAGGTACTGCAGTCAATTCATAATCCATCTGTGCCTTTTGAGCAGGCAGCGACTTTTTCTTCGGTTTCTTAGGGGGAGATCGGTGGTGAGTCTAAACCTGAGTTTATACCATGAAACTCCCCTGACATATGGCCGCCATCCATAAAATGAGGGTGTTGTCAGTTTTGACAGATTATAAGGACCAGTTTTATATATGACAATACCTACGATATTAGAGAGTTATTGCAAAACGAAAAGGAGCTGACTTTATTAAAAGAAACTTTAAATAAAGTATCCTGTATTCCAATTTATCATCCATTTTTAAAGTGAGTTATTGCAACGGCGTCCTCATACCTTATGTTGATACTTTATTTTGACAATTATCCCTAACCTAAAAAATCCAAGTTGGGCATTGCCGGTACTGCCGGTATTATTATCATTTGTTCGAGTTTAAAATGAATATGGAAGAACAATTAGAAGTAGCTATTCTAGCTGGTGTTAATGATGAAGAAATTAAAATGTTACTTCTACATAATTGATATTTATAACGGTAATGAACAAATTAACGCTGTAGACCCCGTGAACTTCGATTTAAATAATATGACAGGATGAAATAGAAGTTAATTTTCGTTTTCAAAGATGGGACATAATACGATTGCGAAATTACGTCTTCCTCATATTTGAATCCTACACGTTTTTATCTTTTTCTTGTGCCATTATCGCCAACAAAAGTAACAATTTCCTTAGGGAATTTTTGTCTGATGCAAGTTTCGACATTAAATTGACAAAAAGTTCCTAAATGTGTCAAAATTAAGGTGCTTTAAATAAAGGAAAGCCTTGCCCGTATTTAAGTTAAATACGGGATGCCTGTATTTTATTAAAAGAAAATGCTTAACGATATTTGCAATGCGCATGCGTACATGTCAAATTAAGGGAAACTTTTATTAAAGTATCTGTAAATCGAAGTTGCAATATCTCTCTAATATAGAAATTGTTTAATTTCTGAATCCTTTTTGTGTGGCATTAATAATAAAAAAGGATTATAACTTTTTTATTATTAATGCTACGTGAATAAGTTAATCTAAAAAGTTGTATAGATTATTAATGTCTATAAAACTGCTGTTTATAATTTTTTGTGAGACTCACGGTTACGGAGATATACAAAGAAACTGATAACACCCTTATTTTCAAGCTGACGGCCAAATGGAGGGAGTTTCATTCCGAGTTTAAAGATGGCATCCGAACGTTTCAAGACGATATGTTTAGTTATCACTCTCAGAAACTGACATTTACTTAGAAAATACCAACGACCAAAACAAAGACCATTGCTTAAGTTTTTGAATAGATTTTTTTAATTCTATAGTATAAAAGAGAGGTATAATCGAAACAATGAGAGACGTCACATTTTTTAAGGCATTGTTATTTTGTTATTATAATAATTAGTAATAGCATTTCCTGGGATTTCAGTTTATTACCCATTTGGAGCACTTGCTTTAGAAGAAAATGTTATCTTCCATATTGGAGCCACCATTTTGAATCGTTTAATTTTGGCTTCAGATTTGTAGTCAACAACCTCAAAAATAGATAGGTATGCATTATGTGACAAAAATACATCAGAAATACTTTTCAGTTATTGAATTTTTTGATTTAGCGATGGTTTCCACCCGTTGGTGGTAAGAGAAGCTCTCAAGATTATATAGAAAGCGAAGATGATATCATTACTATTAAAATAATATATAATTAATAATTAATCACTACATATGACATTACGTCTAAGCTTGGCATCTTTTTAACCTACAAGAACTGTATTATGACATGATCTTGATAGGTTCTCGATTTTCAATATCAATGTATCTGAAATTCTGTGTTGTAATTGCATACGTAATGACGTAACCACATCTAATCATTGTGCAAACGCACAACTCTCTTGAAAACTGAATTGTTGAAAAATTACATTGTAAATGTAAACTATGTAAATAACTTTTCTTTGTCATATTATAGCTTCTTAAGCGTGAAATATATGAATCTTTAATATGAACATTTATTCTTAGCACCAAATTAAAACGAATAATTTACTTAAAATATGAGACAAAAGTGTAATTACCACCAAACTAAGCGGCACTTTAGGCAATGAGGAGACTGTCGTTGATGGTGGCGAGGGAGGCCTCAGTTCATTTGCTCGAATGGCTTGTTGCAATTGTTCATATTTAGGGCCTCGCAGATACCTTTCTACTTTTATAGTTACGGTCGGGCCTGTGTTTCTCAGCAACTCGACTGCTTGATGATTTGTATAACCTATCACAGATATTCCATCTACCTGCAATAAAATAACTCTTTACTAACTTGGAGAAGTGTGAATAATTTTGAGAATAATTTTTTTGGTGTTATAATGTTTTCCAGTTACACAGTACAAGAGTGCAAGTACGTAAGAAACCGGCAAAGAGCGCTTTACTCTCTCAGTGGAACGTAACAGTTCCACTTAGTTCCATAGAATACAGTCACTGGAAATCGCTATTAATGTTAACAAAGTCTGTTTTTGACTATTTTTAAAACATATTTATCACGTTCACGCAACCAAATACCTTTACTTATTTTAACGATGGTGGATATATTTTTTTCTAAGTTCTGCTACAAATGTATAGTTATAATACTACACAATGTGTTCCGTACTGATTTTGCAAGAGAAATTACTTTCTACTTATTATGGAACCTGCTTGCCCATGGCAAACTTAATCATAAAGTTTCAGAATATTTTACTGAAGTTGATATTTTAAAGACCAACTAATCGATCGGCTCGATGGCGCAGTACTTAGGTGTTTGTGAATGGCCACGTCGGCGCACCGCACAGCGCACATCGCACCGCACTTCGCACATCGCACAGTAATATTAAATAGAACCATTATTTTAAATGAGATTGGTCATATCGGCACCTCTCACACATCGCACATCGAACCTCGCACATCGCACAGTAAAATTGAATAGGACTATTATTTTAAATGAGATTGGCCATAACGGCACCCCTCGCACATCGCACAGTAAAATTAAATAGAATCATGATTTTAAATGAAAATGGCCTTATCGGCACCCCTCGCACATCGCACATCGCACCTCGCATATCGCACAGTAAAATTAAATAGATCTATTATTTTAAATGAGACTGGCCATATCGGCACCCCTCGCACATCGCACAGTAAAATTAAATAGGACCATTATTTTAAATGACATTAGCCATATCGGCATCCTTCGCACATCGCACAGTAAAATTAAATAGGACCATTATTTTAAATGAGATTGGGCATATCGGCACCCCTAGCACATCGCGCATCGCACAGTAAAATTAAATAGGATCATTATTTTAAATGAGATTGACCTTATCGGCACCCCTCGCACATCGCACATCGCAGAGTAAAATTAAATAAAACTATGCTTTTAAATGAGAGTGACCAAATCAACAACTTGAGCCTCGCACATCGTACAAGGCACAAGAACGATAGCCGAACATGTGGCCATGGCGTGGCCATGCACGCAGCGGACTAAACCGCCGTTGAGTTGTACATATCTAGTCGCTGTTATCTCTCCTGAGTTGGGAATGGGTGTTGTGTAAATGTCTATGTGTATGTGCTGTGGTTGAGTGGTGGAATAGCAATAGCTAAACTCAGCCAGGTAGTAAATATAAATAAGTCGATTAATAAAAACAAAATAGATTATTTAAGTATGTCATACAAGCTATACAATTCTAGGCAGCTATTGCCCGATGTTAAATTGTTAGTTTAGGATTGTGTTCACCAGCTAAACTAAAATGTTTAAGGAATTTTTAGTGCCAAGTTGTTCGAATAATAATATTATTACCCCGAATAAAATATTCTTTTACCTTCCCAAAGAGGAAAATAAGATATTGCTTATGTTATAGTTTCGAAAAAAACGTGGTAAACCTTTTAAGATACTAAATAATAAGCAACACTGCTACAAGATGACTGTCACATGCCCTATTATTTCAATCATTGCGGCCAACATAGGTAGCTGTGCTGTATAAGTTGAAGTGACGTCATTAACACATGCGCAAATGCGTTCTGTATGTACATTTTTTAACACAAGCAAACAATTTATACGAAATAGTTCGAAATGCATTGTAATTAAATTTTCAAATAAATATGCTTAGTTTAAAATTCGGGCACCTTCTGAAAACGCTCATTACTATTTTCATGAATAAATTTTGCATTTATTTATTTAACAAGTAGTTTCCTATACTTGCAAAACATTCAAAAATAATTAAACTAGTTGCACAATAGCACAGATAAAATGTAATTAAGTAATTATACATTCAAAACTTATTTTCACTAAGTACTCTTACACCCATTAAGATTAAATTATAATTATTTTTCTATTTCCGTAAAACTTAGGACAAACTCATGTTAGTAATTTGAAAACTTTTTCCACGGAATCTATTTCGATAAACAGTATTACATTAACAAAGTTATCCAATTTAAATTGCATCTGTTACAAATGCACTTAGCGAAGTCATGCCCATTTTGATATAATCGTATAAATAATACTCAAACTTTGCCGAGACATTTTCTGAATGCAGAACGATTGAAAAAAATCTTAGTTAAGCATAATTAAAAACATTTAGTTACTTACCTCTACAATCCTATCGTTGATTTTAATGTTTTTTGTAAGGTCCGCTGCGCTTCCTTTGCTGATACTCTTGACAAATATCCCAGATATTTCTTCTGAAATGTAAAAATAATACGAATCATTGAATTATTTGAAATATTTACTACTAATATGTCATGTTAGATTCAAATAGCTTATAACCCAGGAGATTACATTTACTTTATTTTAAATATGAGAAAGGTAAATCCTGAGGAAAGTACCCCAAGATTTCTTCGTTACATTTCAGACGATGCAGATTACAAACATGAAGTTCCTTCTATTCTGTTGATTTATTTCTCAATATGAAAAATATATTAAGAGTACGGTTTGAGTATAAATTAAAACAAAATAAAACTATGGTTGTAGACCAAGCAAATGAAAACCATATATGGTATCGTGTTCTGACTCATTTTCTATCAACCGAAGATAACAATATCGCGCGGTTAATAGTTTAGACAAACAAAATGAAAAGCAACAAAGAGGTCACCATGCAGGTAACAGAATAATCCACTAAAATAATGCATAGGAAATAAAACATTATATTAAGACGTTGTGGATAAGAAAAATGAGAAGTTGATATTATCACTATGGCGTACTTTTTGTTGTTTGAAAATTTTCTCTTCTAAAAAACGCAGAATTTTATGGCAACCATTGAGCAAATAACATAGTTTATTGCAGCTTCTCAGCTACTATAAGCGATAGCGGTACATATTTGAATATCTGTATGGAAGCAGTATTTTGTTCTGAAAATACCACTACCCTTATAACAACCTAAAATGAGATTCATAAAATTTCAAACCACAAACTATGCAGATTCTAAAAAATCTGTAATAAACCAATGAAAATGTCCTTGAAAATATTTGCCCCACGTTGGGCGCCAGATGCAGTAAGACTTTGTTCTCCAGAAAATAAAAATGCTTACTAATATAATTTTTTTTCTTTGCTGGGCCATTGTACACTGATTTGCTACATCACTGTTCTTTCTAAGAGTCAAAAGTGTCTTCTGTCCTATTGTCAACTAAAACCAGTCTCCTGACAACCATCCCCATTAACTTTTCCTTCAAAATATATAATATATCTTAACTAAAATATGACGCACTACAAAGAGAGAAAGACTGACGCCCTGATTTGCGTGAATATCATAGAACACAATCATAGTTTTCTGAGAAGGAATCTTGATAATACGACGAACTTGCACTTAAGAAGCATAATGATTTTCAACTTGGAAAATAATGTTTTGGAAGCTGCAACGAAATTTGACTTAAAATAGCTTTCTAGGAACTGCAATGAATGATCTCAGAATTAACTTTTAGAAACTACCATGTTATCTGAATGTCTCGAATCGTCAACTGAATTTAAAGAGTTTCACATAATTAAACAACAAAATTACTAGAAATGAGATCCCTCAAACTTAAGGGCATATCAATAAATCAGTCACCAATTAATTAATATTAACTGTTTTATGTAAATAATTCAAACATAATTCATTTCAAAATCTTAATTTAAGTAAAATGTAATTAAAAGGATTCAACGAAAACAGCATCTTGGATGCTATGTAATTAGTGTAATCAACAGTTAAAATCCCAAGAGTCATATAATCGGTATGGAAATAATTATAATCCGTTTATAATTGATATATCTGGCTACAGTTGCACAGCGTTATGACTCGCCGTTGGATAATGAATTGTTTCTTAATAAATTAGAAGCACGTTATTATTACGGACTATTTAATGAGCGTAAGCCGTAGACGTGTACCGTACAAAATATAATTAATGTATCAGAAAACGTTAGACGCAATTTATTATTACAATTATGAATTAAAACTTACTGTTGGGGCGTATAAATGAGGGCAATACAAACTTTATAAATTAATGTACGTGAATCAGGGTATTATGTGGCAACTGGGTCCAATTTACACAGAGAAGAACTTAAATTCAGTTTATTTGTATCAGCCGAGGGAGAATTACGTCTTATAGCGAAATTAATTTAACCAAAGGTAACCTTTAACTAAGAGTAATTAACAATAAAGATATTATTTTAGTGTTATGAGTGATTTCGGTTATTTATTTCTCAACCTTAGTTCTTGAATCTATTCGTACAGAAGGTTCTAGTATTTTCAAACAATAAAAAAATCATCATAGATATACATTTCTTTTGAATTTTGTTACAACTACTTGGCATATCTTCGTATTATTTACGTCGAATAGACACCTGAGTAGGTCTGACAGAACCACGCCTCACCAATGTTTCTTCTAATATAGTCATAATTGTTAGGGGACGTATTCAGGTATCCTTTACTAAAGGCCCTAAGTATGGTGAAAAATGCAAAGTTGAGAAGGGGCTTATACGGGGAGATAAACTCTTCAACAGCAAACATCGTTTCATTTAGTAGAAGAAGAAACTTGGATATACTGTGTCCTCTAATTCTTATCAAGATACACAGAAGCCAGGAGAGGTTATCGCAGTTAGAATTATCATAGATTCCGCACTGATTTGAATCAATAATGCTATAGAAATCATCCTCACGGTACTCGTGAAGATCCTGTCAAACCCACTTAGTACTGTGGTCCAGGGGGAGGCCATATTGGGAAAATATAGGCTACAAAAAATTGTTTCCTTGACGACCCCTTTCTCAAACATCTTTGAAATCACTACGATGTAAACTTGTACAAAGTGGTTTCTAAAGGTGTTGATTAACAATATCATAACTAGCATTTTTCTAAAAAAATCGCTAATACTTTTTTTTTTAAATAGACTCCCTTTTCCATCCTTACACAGTGTGTCCCAAAAAGAACTGCTCAGATGAAAATGGTAGAAAGGACACGACATTTGGTCGACAGAAAGCTTATATTATTGTCATGCCCGGAACTGCTTAATTATTATTGACGTGAAACGTCTTTTCCGCGTTGGTCAGAGGTGAAGGCGAAGAAAAGGGTGAAAAGTGAAACACAAAGTTGCTGTAGCTCCTAAAGTAAAAAGTCAACGGGAATGGTTAATGCACTATGCGACAGTAGACGAATCAAAGTAGATAATGGTACAGGGTCCTACTCCCACTGTCTGCGCCTTAATTAATTATGAAAGGTTAATTATAGTTAGATATTTGTTCCGTGAATTGTGTGTTGTCGCAATTATGGTAATACCTAATTGCGGCGAGTAATACGCTGATATTAGAGGCAAAAAGATATGTGCGAAAAAGAAAAAGCTAGATGGCCTAGCCTAGCACGTGCGGTGACAGTCAAGTTGTGAAAAAGAAATGTACATTTCAAAAACGTGTAATTAATGATATGATTCACTTTATATGTCATCATATAATCAGTAACAATATATAAAACAGTGTGGAACAAGTGCGGTAACGGAAAATCCCTTTATCCTGTCCTTAAAATTTTCCTTACCATAATGGAATAAATCAACTCTACAGTCTTCAATTTATCGAGGTAAGTTATTTTTAAATATAACTTACAAAATTTTTCATACACCCACCACGTGCATGCCGTCATCGCAGGAACGGTGCAAAAATCGGGGCTGCTTCTAGTGGTCAATAGTCTACCGCTGCTTAGCGTACGGACGTCGCAATGACACATGAGTTATTGTCCAAAACTACCATTTTTCCTGGTCAATTCAAAATAGGTTACTAATTCTTAAATTATTCAACCATGGTCCGTAGAAAAATGTTTTGTAGAGCTAATTACTGTCCTTTTGACTTATGGTTTTAAAAAAATCATTTTGATAAAGAAAATTAAGGTTTGTCACAGAATGTTTTGGTACTTTTTGTTTATATCCCAGAAATACAGTAAGGCAGTAAAACTACGTCGCAAATCCTATCAAGTAAACAAACATTCGATGTTCTATCTTTTTTACTTATGAAGAGTGATGATACGAGAGAAACTCCGCACAAGTGACAAATTTTAGTTTTCTCATAATCAAAATAATTTGTTAAATATGATGTTATAACCTTAGATCAAAAAGTATGAATTAGTTTTGCAAAGCAATGTTTTATGCAAATTGGCAGTTTAAAAATCATGACTCAACTTTGAGCTAAGAAGGAAAATATTAAAAGGCTGACGCAAAAATAACTTTGCATTTTTGATCCTGACAATGTTGGGTTTTTGTGGATCAAATGTCGAATATATCCCTTTCTACTATTTTCGTCCGGGCAGTATCTTATGACACATTGTATAATTCACCAATTGAAACTATTATGTTATCCTCTCAGTGTCGTATCTCTGTTCGACGGATTAAACACAAACTATAAAGTTTTTCCGAACTTTTCTATTTGCTGTACAAGTGGATTTTCATCCAAGTCGTTTTTCTAAGATACTTCCATTCGTTCAAATATTCTGAATTGCTATTCTTTAAATGATTTACTATATAACGATCATTTTCAATTTAAATCGATAGCTTTCTGGCATTATTAATATTTATTACGTTTCTGAATATCTTAATTATATTTTGATGTACGGCTATTTCTCTATTTTACTATATATTTCACATCACGCACAGTCGGAATTGTAATTATTTATTGGGTTTCTTACAACTAATATTAATTATTAATGATTAATGAAACTAGTATTTGGAATACAAAGCAAAAGTTATTCTCAGACACGTAATATTGTAACAAATAATAGGACGAATAATTCAGTCGCGTGCAGTAAATTCTTCAATAAAATTTTATAAAGTTTTAATAGCTTTCCATAAAAGCATTAAAATTTTGTTTATTTCACTGTGTTTAGAGTATTCATGTGAAAATTCGTCTTAACTTATTTTAATAATATAATGCATGTCTCAAAATAAAAAATCAAAAACTGAGTAGATAGTGTTTCTTACCTAGATCTTGTACGTGCTATCAAGTTTTCTTTATATTGAAAAAGATCCATTGGGGCGAAACAAAATTAGTCCTTTATAAAACATTTTCTATATTTTTAAGAAACGTCTAGCCGTCACCCCGGAGCACTCACGAAAGTAGCCGAAGTCAACTGCGTTCTCCGAGTGTGACAGCAACTAGTAGTCAGTGTTGCCAATTGGCGGATAATTATCCGATTTGCGGATAATTTAGGAAGGTAAAGGATAATTTTCTCGCCCTGTTAAAAATCGGATAATTTTAATTTCTGTCCAGTTATTTATTGTATATTATGTATTGCAGTGTTGCCGATTGGCGGACTTTTTCGTGTTATTTTAATTTGTAGAGAAATCGCCCACCCCCCTCTCCAAAATTTCGACCGAGGGGGAAAAATGTGCACCAGAGAAATCCCCCCCCCCCCGCTCTTCAAAATTTGCAAGTAAACAAACGAAATCTACCTGCCTTAATATGTATCGATATAGCCGGAAAGGCTGCGGCATCACCGAATCGGACATTCTTGGAAATTTTCGGATATTTCCATGTCAGCCGGCGGATAATCACAGCTAATATCATCGGCAACACTGCTAGTAGTATAAACTTAACATCACCTCGGAGCACTTAGCGGGAAATTAGGCTAATAACATAAAAAAATTATCACAGAACAAAACTGTATTTCTTCTATTTAAAACAAAATTAAAAAATATGTATTCATTATAAAATATTTCTAAAATTATACTTCATCAAAAACCACATTATTATCAGCTAGTAAATTCATTGCAATTATATCTTTTCTTCCTGTGTAGGGAGGCTATGGCGATTGTTTGAGGATTTTTTTCTTTTCTTTTTTGTCCTTATAAAGCTTTTTGTGGCATTATTGGCAACTTTCTGGATACGTTCTAAAGTATCTCTGGATATGCTATCTCTGACCGTATTTAAAATTTCCTCAAATGGAATTTTTTGACTTATTTTTGCAGCTATTTCTTGTTCGCTTTTGGAAAGTGTCATTCTCCCAAGACCCATTCCATAACCTACATGAGTACTCGCAAAATTGACTTAAATGTATTCAGTTTCTCTGTTCTCACATACATTTAATTTAGCCGGGCAGTAACCATTTATTTTATTACTGCCTAACAACTTTAAATGCCGAATATTTTTTCCAGACTTTCTGTACAACCCATCACGGTGATATAATAATAGGTAGAGAGCCTGCTGTATAGATTTCCTATGAATAAGATACATGAAAAACTTTGTATGAGTGAGTAAGTACTACCACAGACCTACAGGGAGCCATTTTTCATATAAGCAAATTTTGCCCGTGTCATGGGATTTTGCCGGAAGTGACGTCAAAATGGGAGGATGCGGGCAAATAAGAAGAGGCAGCCTATTTTTTTAATAACTAGAAGGCTTGTACTTTAACTTAAAAAAATAATAATTTATGTATTCGATGACTTAATAGAACAGAAAAAAAATACTTTAATCGAGGGTGTCTCAGGGTTGCGGGCAAATTAAGCCTGGCGGCCTACTACAATCTCATTGTATACCTCAAAGCCTACATTTTGACGTAAGTTTTATTCATGTATTCGATGACACAAAAAATCGTGACCGGAAGTGACGTCAGAATTCCATGACGCGGGCAAAATTTGCAAAAATGAAAAGTGGCTCCCTGTTAGTTTGTGGTAGTACTTACTCACTCACATAAAGATTTTTATGTATCTTATTCATAGGAAATCTATACAGCCGGCTCTCCACCTATAATGAGTAACTGCGTTGTTAGTCTGTTTTGTCCGGTACATGGACAGAATGATAATGATCTATCATATTTTTTTCTCGCAATGATAACTGCACATTACACATTTAATCTGAGGTAAAGTTTTGTTAACAGCTGTATGTTTCCTACTAATGTGGCGAGTTAAATTCAGTTTATTTTTAAAGTTCTCGCCACATTCAAAACAAGTAAATTGAATTGTTTCAATATGAACTTCCTTTGAGTGTTTCGACAAATTGCACTTTAATGTAAATTGTTTTAAACAAATATTGCACTTTATTGCACAGTCACCCATTTTCGCAAACTTAACTAATAAAAACAAACGATAGAAAGTAAGGTTATAAAAGTCGGAGAACTCACTCGTCTTCGTATGCTTTCGTGAGTGCTCCGGGGTGACGGCTAGACATTTGTTATTTTTATATTTGGATAACACTTAACCAATTCCATATAAATAAGAGTTTATAATGTACTATGATAAGTATTCAAAACAAACGAAAATAAAGATAGAATTTTTGAACTATATTATGTAATATTTCCCAAAATTTCGCCATTGCAGTTTTCAAGTTTTAAGCAATATTTGGACTTTCTTCCATTTAAATGACATTATTTGTAAAAAATTGATCCAAATATTGTTTAAAGAAATAGGGGATAAAATCGCGTGGAAAGAAAATCTATGAATCTATTGCTGAGCTATACTAAAGACACACACCTTATTTGCCAGTAAAACGTTTAGAAACTAAGTTACATTTTCTTACATAAATCTGTTCGTATTGTTTTATGCTCCGATCAAAGAACTTATCTCTAGATACATAATGTGTATTCGTTTGTTTGTCGCTAAGATAATCACCGTCTGAGGTACTTCAGTTGTAAATACTCCCAACGTCCTGATTGACTAGTCGATCTATTCACGGCTTTTGCCTTCATAGGCGTAACATGATGTGGTTCTATTTACAGTTGTAATAGGGTGAAATATAAATTAGATTTTAATATCCTTTCAATTAATAATTCCTTTAGAATAAAACGTGTACTTTCTGCCTATTATATTTGTTAAATCCGCGGTTATGTAAGTACCTAGAAATTTGTGAAAATTTAACTAATATTTATTAGATAGAATAGGTACAATATTGTTATTATTTTAATAAATACATATTTATTTTCTCGAGTAAACCTCAATGCATTAAAATACACAAAAACAAATATGTATTTATCACACATGATGTGCCCACTATGTTAATTTCATTAAGTACTATTTTTTTAGATCCTGGACGGTAAAACAAATAATTTATGTTTTTGCTGGGCTAATATATAAACAGAACACAATAATTAATAGTAATAATAAAATTACTTTATTGGGAATAAAAGTTAACAACAATTAAAAGATGTAGACGGTAACAGAATAAGAAGTATTTTAACAAAAACTGTACTGTTTAAAAATCAATAATTTCTATTTTGGTTTATATGTAAATAAAAATTCTTTACTACAATACGTTTTTTCCCTCTAACTTTCTGTATATCTGGTTGTTGTGAATATTTGACCGACTTGGTAATTCGGTGAGCTAAAGTGTGTTATGGGTAGTATATTTGATCCCATTGCCTAACAATAACTGAATTATATATAATAGAAATATTTCAAAGTTTAGACTAATTAAATTTGAAATATATCAAGCATTATCTTACTGTAATATTACAAGCTTATACATCACATTGTTTTAAAAAGAGCAGACAATGCAGGAATTACAATAACTTATTTTGATGAAAATATTTATCCTTTTACACATACCCGCCACTGTTGCCTCTGGATTGTTATGATTTCTGTCCTTCTTTATGGCCATATCATGTGATTATGTTGGGAATAAACAAGGTATATATTGAAGAGATAGCGGTTATGTATCTAAACTGTTCTTTGATTGGAGGTTTTATGTTAAGGTAGTATAGACTATACTTGCTGTCAACTAATCCTAATATAGTACATTTTCCAAAGACTAAAATTCTTCGATACCTAAATTAATTATCAAATCAAATTAGTTCTTTGTCTTCTACTAATATTTAGGGTACATATTAAAGTTTTTAAAAGATTTCAGGGATAAAAAACTATTTCGATCTCATATTGCCTTCATGTAAATATCGCTTCAGATAGTGTCTTTTGGAAAGTTATTTTAACCGGTTATTAAAAATGGTAATAAAAATTGTATATTTGTATATTTGTACATTGCAATAAAAAGATAAGGTAAATTATACAATATTAAAGATAATTAACCACATTTATCATCATCATAATCATTATTGACGATTTGTATTTGCTCTTGAATTTCTTCTTGAGCAGATTCTTCTAGAAAATATTTTCATTGGTGTTATTTTCTTGTAACTCATGCTCAGCAGGTGCCAAATTTGTGCAAGGGTTACTTTAGCTGTATCCACAAATAGAAGAGTAAAATAAGCCGCTTTCCTGCAACTGCACATTTATCTAAATCCCTTTTTGCGTTAGCAAAAAATGTGGGCCCATAAGATAAAAGGCAACAGCTAACGTTTTCTCAAACGCGCATGAGACGCGCGCAATTCCACAAATAGATGGACCAGAGCGAGTAAACGATGGACGCTCTTCCCAAGGTTTTCGTTCCTATTTAAAATCAGTTTCCTTTATGCCGAAGGAATTAGGGACAATGCTCTTATTATATACAGTGTGTCCCACTTTTCACGGTAACACCTACGTAGCTCAGTTATTAATAAATCAATTTATTTTAAATTTGGTGGTTATACACCTCTTGAAGGTAACTAAAAGCGCATATACCTATTTAATTTATTCCATACACATGCGGACTAAGGGGGTGAAAATGGGGTAAATTTTACTTGAATTAATTTGACGAAAAATAACAACCTTTTAGCCTTGTAAAATTTTCGAAAAAATGCGTATTTTCCGAGACATAGCGGTTCGAACTTTTCCAAAATAAAGTGAAGGGGAATAAAAAGTGAAAAATCCAGAAAAATTTTGACGAATGTGTTATTAAAATTCAAGACTTTTATCCTTTATGACTTTTTCACGAAAATAAGATCAGAAAAGAGAGAATCTCGTAAACTAAGAAATTTGAAAGTCTGAAAAAATTCAGACGTATAGATTAATATATTCTTTAAAATTTTGGTCTCTTGTAGTTTTTTGCAACGTGCATATTTTCCGAGTTTTCAACAGTTTATCACGATCAGATTCACATTTTAAATATTGTATAAATGTTATTTGTGGCATTATCTTAATTTTTTCTAATTCTTTGGAACTTTCTACCACGTTAAAAAGAAAAAATACATGTGGCAGGAAGTCCCAAAGAATTAGAAATAATTCACATTTTAGCAGAATCTGCATACACTATAAATAAAATGCTACATTCTAAAATGTGTTCTTAAACTCTTCTCAAGTCTCCGAGGTAATTCCTTAAAAAAAAAAAACAGGATTTTCCAGGATTCTAAACATGGATACAATTTTATCACAATAGCATTAATTTCTCACCGACTTTCGTTGTGGATAAGAGGCATTATAAAATAAAAAATCTAATATTAGTTCTTTTTTATTCAATTGTCGGTTTCTCGCAGTCCTTGTCTAATGTTCCCATATACAAAGACCGATCAGTCGTGTACAAATAGAATTATAAATCAGATTTGTGTATGTGTATTTTACCATCATCTCGTAGGGCATCTTTTAAAACCCCTTTGTGCCAAATTTTATTAAAATATCTCTAGTAGTTTTAGAGGTATAAACGCATATGACGTTTTGTCAAGAATTAAAGGCATTTAACTCGGAACGAGGTGAATTTAGAAATAAAACTATTTCACATTTTTGCTACAAATTTGAAGTAATAATCAAAAATATCTTTGCAGTCTCCAAAAACGCTAAGAAAATTCTGCCCATTTGTACGGGCCCTATACAGTTTACTTGTTTTAAATCGTAAACAAAATTATTAACTTAACAGTAATGGCAGCCTTTGTAATTTACTTGTGTCATTATTTGTTGTTTGAATTATTATTCAGTTTCTTTTTTAAAATGGGATATCTTTCTGCAGCTGATAAAGTCGAATTAATTCGAATAGTGGGTGAAAATATAATTTCATATAGGAGAGAGGGCAGAATTTTCAATGCAAGACATCCAGATCGAAGAAATTCCGTAGCAGCAAAAACTGTATATAGTATTAATAGACTTTTTAATGGAACTGGTTGTATTAAGAAGTATAGACAAGAAAAAAAAACAAATATTAAATAATAGATACGCTGACGATTCACAAATCATAGCGGCATTCAGAAATGACCCAACATCTAGAATTCGCTCAGTTGCTCGCATTTTAAACGTTGGTAAAAATAGAGTTTGGCGTTGTGTAAGAAGAAACAGAATAAAAGCTCCAAGCCGAAATTTTTACACACTCTAGAAGATGGTGGGGAGGAAAGAAGGCTAGAATATTATTTGTGGTTACAACGGAAATATTTGAATGATCAAAATATTGTTAAAAACATCATCTTCACTGACGAAGTCACATTTTTAACTAATGGGGTTGTCTGGTCACAGATCACTCGTTATTGAGCAGCTGAAAACCCGCATTGGGTAAGGACCAATACGTAGCCAAAGACAATGTCTGGTGTGGCATATTGAATAATAAAATTTTGTGTCACGTTTTTTTGTAAAATTTAACTACCGACTAACTCTTCTCAACCTCTTAAATAATTATCTAGATGAATTTTTAATGGACCTTTCACTACTGCAAATAGTAAATTTAATTTTCCAGTTAGATGGCGCGCCGGCTCACAATTCAATTGTTGTTAGAAATTGGCTAACCCTTAATTTTCCTCAAATGTGGATTGAAAGGAACAGTCTATTACATGAGTGGCCCCCGCGGTCCCCAGATATCATGCCAATGGACTTTTATTTTTGGGGAGTAATTAAACACCGCGTTTACAAAAGACGTCCGAGGAACAAACAAGAATTATGTGAGAATACAGAAATTTGTCGAGAGGTGACACCAATAGAATTACGCAGAGTTCTAGATCATAAAAGAAAAATAGTAGGAATGTGTATTAGATTACATGGTGACTTAGTAGAAATAACAAACATTTGGTTATGTTATTAAATATTTATTTAAATCGTTTTGTTATTAACAATTTAAATATGTATTTTTTTGTTTAGTTTGTGTATTACATATGATATTGATTAATTAAATAATAGAACACTCAATTAAAAACATATCTTTAGTGCTAAAAATTTAAGAAGTTTTATTTTATGTTAATTTCAAACCTGTTTAATATTCTGACAAATTTTTCAATGCGTTGCCCCACTTTGTTGGAATTAGTGTAATCCGTTGCATAAAGGCGATTCATATGTACCTGTTTATACTTCTAAAACTACTAGAGATATTTTAAGAAAATTTGGCACAAAGGAGTTTTAAAGGATGCCCTATGAGATGATGATAATCTTAAAAAAAAATCCGTAATACAATTTACCTGAAAATTTACCCCATTTTCACCCCCTTAGTCCGCATGTCTATGGAATAAATTAAATAGGTATATGCACTTTTAGTTACCTTAAAGAGGTGTATAACTTAACCAAGTTTAAAATAAATCGATTTATTAATAACTGAGCTACGTAGGTGTTGCTCTGAAAAGTGGGACACACTGTATTGGCAGCTTTTATACTATTTACGTATTTACATTTTTTAGGTTATAATTATTAAAACACACTAAGTATCATCATTTTACATAACCAAATACTAAATATATTTACTTGTCGTTACATAAATATATAAACTAATTAGTTTTTAAATATATCTTGGGATTAATTATAATTAATCCCAAGACATATTTAATTTTGGGATAATTTACTCAAGATATTGGTTAATTTAAAAAGTCTACAAATACACAATGAGTTTCTCACATTAATTTTCAATAATGAAAATCAGATGTAACTGCTCAACAATAAGTAAATTGAAAAACTGAAACTTTCCTCTTTAAAATGCTGCTTGTTTTATTTTAATTCGACGATTATTATTAAAGAAGTTCTTATATTTTCTTTCTCAAAGGGTACGCAATTTTGCAACGACTGGATATACTCAATCCGCCCCCTATTACACCGCCATGAACTCATAATGCTTTTTAATTACTTATCCAAAACCGTGGCGTCTGCGAAAATAATGCTTAGAACCTTCTTTTCGTCAAATTTTCTCAACTTCTATTTCGTTCCCTACATAAAACCGATATTTTTTATACTTACTGAGATATAATTAAAATACTGCGTCGTGTCGGGTACATAAATCATTCAGCGAATTTCAAGACAAAGCCGCGACTTTATCCCTGGAAACTTTCTTCTATCCTATTTTATATATAAAATACTAGGTACTTCTGTCTACTACGTGGATGTGCCAGTAATTAGGTAGAAAAATGCAAAAATCGTACAAAAAGTACAATGAAAACTATATCAACGCAACTTCCAGATAATGCAAGAAACTTCAATACTATTGACGATTCAAGTTATCGAAGAAAAAAGGCATAACGGAGTTCGACAGACGTATTAAGTTTTCGATGCTTCCATCAATCAATCTGAAGTTCTTCCAATAAAAGATCGTCACTTCTTAAATCTTGCCATATTTACCTTTCTTTTTCATTCACGCTTTCCTTTCCGTGCTTTTCTTACATAAATTACTACACTAGGTAGCAGCCGATATTACCACATTCTCTCATCCCACATTTTATCACAGCTAAGTTATTATTGATATTGATCGTGTACAGAATGTTTCTTTTGGTTGTTGTTGTACAGAGATATGGCAATATTGTGACTGGTAAGTTACTTCAGCATAGACATTTTGTATCACTACACTTGAATCACTACTTCCACATCCTGATTTCCCGTTCAAGTCACTTTAAAGGAAACGTCTTGACTATATTTGCATTTGAAAAATATTAGAAAGAAATCTGAGGCCTTAGCTTCTAGTATATACACCAAATCCCAAGCTTCTGTATTCTTACCAGCTTGCTTTATTTTTTTCCCTGTTTACCTCTACTTTCCACCCACTCCTTCAACAGAATCATGTCAAAATATAATCTAGTTTCAGATGTCGTTATAATATATATGTGTACCAAATTTCAAGTAAAAATCTTAATTTAATTTTATCAACTCTTTTAATAAGAGAGTGGAGGTGATGAGGGGATAAAAAATATTACAAAAAAAAACTAAGGCCTTCGCTTCTAGTATATACACCAAATCCCAAATTTTTGTACTCTTACCAGCTTGCTTTACTCATTTTCCCCTATTTACCCCTATTTAACCTCCAACCCTTCAACGGAACCATTTCAAAATATAATCTAGCTCCAGAGGTCGTGATAATATATGAGTGTACCAAAATTCAAGTCAATATCTCAATTTTAAAAATTGGAAAACATTATAAAAAAATTTGAGGCCTCGGCTTCTAGTACATACACAAAATTTCAAGTGTATGTATTCTTACCAGCTTGCTTTACTTATTTCCCCCTATTTACTCCCCAACTCTTCACCGGATATGTTCAGAAGACAATACAGTTCCAGACCTCATTATAATATATACATATACAATATTTCAAGTCAATACCTTAAACCATTCCAGAGAAAACGTGTGGACAAAAAAAAGGTACACATTGACAGACAAACAGACATTTTTTTTCGCTCTAATTTAAAATCTCGACGTTTTATGGCATTCTAAGCCTATTTCAAGAAAAAAAATGTTTTAAATTTGAAAAATAGAAAGAAATCTGATGCCTTGATTTCTAGTATATACACCAAATCCCAATTTTCTGTACTCTTACCAGCTTGCTTTACTTATTTTTCCCTATTTACTTCTACTTACCTCCTACGTCCTTCAACGGAATGTCAAAATTTAGTCTGGTTTCAGATGTCGTTATAATACATCGTCATCATCATTGGTGCTACAGCCCTACAAGGGCCTCGACCTGCTCAAGCGTCCTCCGCCAATCCTTTCGATTTTGTGTGTTATAATACATACGTATACAAAATTATTATAAAAAAATATTATAAAAAAATTTGAGGCCCTGGCTTCTAGTACATACCCCAAATTTCAAGTTGCTGTACTCTTACCAGCTAATTTTACTTACTTCCCCCTATTTACCCCCAACCCTTCACCGGATATGTTCAAAAGATAATCGAGTTAAAGATCTCGTTATAACATATGTGTAAGAAAGTCAATATCTTAAACCTTTCCGGAGAAAACGTGTGGACAAAAAAAGAGTTACAGACAGACTGACAGACCGACTGACAGACCGACAGACAGACAGACAGACTTCTTTTTTTTGCTCAAGTTTAAAATCTCGACGTTTCATGACATCCTAAACCTATTTCAAGGAACAAAATTTTTGAAATTTTCTTTTACGATTAATATACTTCCAATACACTACGTGGATGTGGAAATAATTATGGAAAAAAATTAATTCACGTAGAAGTTGCTACGATTATTAACAAAACGGGAGATATAAGGTCGCGAAATGAGCATAAAATTTCATTTCATTTCATTAATTAATAATTTAATTTAATTTTTATTAACAGACATTTCTTACCCATAATATCGTAGTTCTTTTATAAATTGATTTTTTTTCTTTTAATAATTTTTAACTGCTTAAATAAAGAATTATAAGAAAAATGTAAGTTATACTGCGTGGCTGAGCCAATAGGGGCAGGCACTCTTGTAACTTTTGATTGAGTCAATTAATTATTTTCAAACTTGGTGCAGCGATATATTTAATTTTTAAATGGGGCAGCCTCTATATTTTTGCATTTTTGGATTCTGCTGGCTAAAATATATATGGTCCAAAACTATTAAAAGTTGGTCTGCAAACACCTGTAAAATATTACTCTTTAAATATTAGGATTAAACACGATTTATTCTTCATTAAGTTCAGCCATATTAGTTTCTCAACCAATAAATTTTCTTTTTAAATGGAACTCCTGTGGGACAACCCATTTATTTTGATCTTTGAATTACGAAAAAACTAATCAATATTTTGGATGAGATAGCCCTGAGAATGGTTGATTTCTTAAATATACTTAATAAAGAGCAAATTCTATTTAGTTTTAGTAATCAAAAAATAATATTTTACAGGCGCTTGCTGACCATATTTTACAATTTTGGGCAAGACGCGATTATCTATGAATAAAACCAAAAACTAAATAATTATACTTTTAGAAAATCAAATTGACACCTGAAATTTGAATCATATTTATATTGACTAGCAGGATCCAAATGTATAAGAGTATACTGGTTGTCACATTTAATACTCTGATTTTCATGTAAATTACGTCGGTCATTTAAGTCCTGTATAGGATCGATGTCATTACACAATAATTTAAAATAATTCTGATTTAAAAGTTACAAGAGTATCCCTATTGGCCGAGCCAACTCATTTTAATTTCAAAAATATGTACAAAAGTTAATTTAATTACTGATTTTTAGATTTTATCAGTGCTCTAGAATGCACTGCAAAAAATGGGGAAACTGTTTTTTTGCTAATTCTTTTCTTATTTATTATAACAAAATGCAGGAATACTTCAAATTATATTGAGTTTTCATGCTTTCATGATAATAAATAGATCACGGTAAAACAGGCCTAAAATGTGTTATCGTTCGATCGCGCATATTTTTTAAGATTAGCCGATCATTTATACTTTCTTAATTAATTTTTTTCAGAATCCCAATAACACTCAAGGAAGTGATCAGAATTTTACTAAATGTGCTAGAAGCCCATTAACCTTTCTTTCGTTTTTGTCACTGAATAAAAAGAACGTCACAATCAAATCTCCGGAGCGACAAAAATTAAACTGTAAATTAGGCGTAGTCTTTGTTTTTGTTACTCTTTTATTACATTTCCAACTTTCAGTGGTCTAACGTGTTTGTGTTAATTTATAAGTTCTTCAGCGACTCATTGATGAGAAGAGTATGTCCCGGTTTTTGTCATTTATAGCTGATTCTTTATAAGAGCGAGGTAGTTTTTATTTTTGTTCGTCAGGGAGTAGCTTAAGAGTACATTTTTCTCAATCTCGTATTATTTTATTGTAAATGGCTGTATAATTACAAGTCCAAAGCAAGACAGAAAGGCGAATATTACTTAGATGTAACTGCATATCTAATATCAAGTATTTAGATTTTATGATTTTAGACTGTATTACCATATTTTAAAATTGGGAGAATAAGAGATTTGCTTATTTTCACAAGTTATTTAAATCACAAGCTGAAGTGATATGTTAGTCCTATATCTCCTACCGTTTATACAAAATTCATTAACAACCAATTTGTCAGCATTAAGAACTATATCCGCGTTCAACCGTAATTTTTTGTTTTCTTTCTTTAGATAATGGCCTTGGGAACGTAGCTCGTGTAGCCACGACAAAGTGTAGGTATTACGAAAGTCATTATGTCTATTCTAACCTAATAAAAAAAGAGGAAGAAAAAAAGAAGAAAAACGACACAAGGAATAAACAAGACATATTCTCAAGCGTTATTTAAATGAACATTTTTATTCTATTCATTTTGTCGACTTGTATCTCCTATAGAGGCATTTAAAGATCTCTTTGGTTATCGGTACTTACTTAAAGTGCAGTAATAAACACTTCTTATTTAACATTTATGAATTAAATTGAAAGTTTTACCCTTCAAATCTTCTAGAATTAAAAAAAAATGAAACCTTGGTTTCGAGTATATACACCAAATGTTAGTTACTGGACCCTTATTAGCTTGCCTTACATATTTACCCCTATTTAACTCCAACCCTTCAACATAATAATCTCAAAATATAATCTAGTTCCAGAACTCGTTGTAATATATACGGGTACCAAATTTCAAGTCAATATCTTAATTTTACTTTGTTGATCCCATTTCCCATTAATAATGGAGTGGGGTGGTGGCTTTGGTGGCAGATGTTATAAAAAAATAAGGACCTTGGCTTCTAACACACATGTGTACTAAAAGCCAGGATGACATTTTATTTCATCTTTTAGTGACCTTAAGTTACTTAGTGCCTTTAGCTGGCCGTTTTTCCAATTTCTCTAAAAAAATTTTTTTTCCACCCTTTCTAGTGACATCTCGTTTAGCTTCTGCCCAGCAAAAGAAAACATCTGTCGTGTCAATTTCAATTAAATATTAACATTAGACCCTTAAGAGAAGCCTGATATTGTCATGAATCAAGCTTCAGGTAAATCTGTAACAGTTCTGCAATAGTGGCAGCATTATTAGATACACTATTTGAAATTTTTAACTGTTGGCATCAGATTTAGTATCAGCTACTCCGAAAGTACCAACTACCAATTATTCAATGGAATCACCACCGAACAATAATACTATATGAAAGAAATATAGCACAACCAACGGGAAAAATAAATTATAGTCTATCCGAGTAACGAGGGTGAAATGGGGTGAACTTTTTAAATTTACATTTAAATTTACATAATGTATGCCTAAGATTGTAAACTATATAAATTAAATATTCATGAAAATTATTGTTATCAGTTTTACAATTATTTACATTTGTCACATTAATTAGAAATACAATCAATTAATTGTCCATTAATCTTTGCCTCTTTGATGGCAGTTCTTCATCGTCAGATTCGATAAATCTTTCGGATTCTGGTGGATCTTTGAAATCTTCAATAACGCCATCGTCTTCAAATCCAATATTTTGTCTAATATTTATCGTTTCATCGTCTATGATTTCTTCTGAATCACTTATTTCCTCGTAGATATCTTTTTCAATATTATTCAATATTGAATTTTAATAAATAATGAAAAATTTTAAACAATGATTGAAAAATTACTTTAAAATCTAGTCTTTTCAGTTTTTCGCATTTCCTGGCAAATTTTCTTATAATAATGTTAATTTTTTATACCATCTAAAAGTAGACGTTTCAACGAAAATAAGGACCGCTGTTTTTTCTTAAACGGTTTCCAGCACATGGGTATTTTCGGGTGAAAATAAGGTCTCTTTTTTGGTTTAAAATTACAATAAAATTTAAAAGTAAATATTTTGATTCAAAAAGTGTTTGGGTCATAAAAAGATAAGTATTCGCCAAATTTTGTAAAAATTATTGTGGGAGATAAGATTCAAAAAGGAAAGAACCAGTTTTCTCGATTTTTCCCAGAAAATTTTACGTTATGTGAAAAAATGGTTCATACAAAAGTTATAGATCTTTTCATTACCTATAACTTCTATGTTTAACTTTTTTGAAAGAAGGTCTAGTTTCGCTGGAAATCGTGAAAAACCATTTTCCACCCCTAAAAATTCACCCCATTTCACCCTCGTAACTCGAATCAAATTTAATTTATTTTTGCCGTTGGTTGCACTATATTTCCTTCCTTTCCAACAGTTTTTATGCTGTTATTATTTTATGATTTTTTTTTTTCTAGAAATAGGTTTAGAATGTCATGAAATGTCGAGATTTTAAATTTGAGTGAAAAAAATTCTGTCTGTCGGTCTGTCTGTCGTCTGTACGTAACTTTTTTTTTGTCCGCACGTTTTCTTCGGAACGGTTTAAGACATTGACTTGAAATTTTGTACACCTGTATTAGTACAAGCAATCAAGGCAAAATTTTGTAAAAACCTCGCAAAAATTAATAAAAGGATCATCACCGGGATTTAAGTAGGTAATAACCTGTAGAATGAATTGATGCATTTTTTGCACTTCCAAGTTCCGGGAAAATTTAAAAAAGTTTGGAAAAACTTTTTGATTTTCGGTTTTTTTGCTCTAGCGGTTAAAATAATGAAAATACAGAAAAAAGTTTTCAACAAAATTTGTAGCTCGACTCTTTCTCTACAAAAAAGGTGTTTACAAATTTTCGTCTTAAGCCGTTTAGGAGACAAATCCAGTTTTCCACTTATAGTTTTGAGTCGCTCCGAAATGCGCGGAAAATGCGAATTCTCTGGGAGTTTCGTACGACCGGACACATCGATCGATAATTCTTACTATTCAGAGCCGCTAAAAAAATGAAAACAATACAAAATGTACAGAAAAGTCTCAGCTTGAATGTAGAACTAATCACAAAATTCATACAAAATTTTATCATAGATAAAAATGTGTTAGAAAATAGCTTAGTAAACTTTAAACAGTTGATTTATTCATATCTTTGATTTTTATGCGTCCTGCCTATTTCTCCCGTAACAATGGGTGCTTTTTCACTGCATGGATTCGATTTCACGCACTTTAACCTATATTTCGTGAAAATTTTATTGAAGAACGTTAAGAAACAAATACGTTTTATATGTTTTACTGTTTAATTGTGCATTTTCTGAACATGTATGAATAATGTAGACAAATTCAAGAAGTACTGCACGCATTTAAAGAACTGTAAAGTCATTCAAAAGAATATGTCTTATTGTACTTATAATCCAAAAATTAAGACTGTGCTATTATTATTAATTAAGAAGATATAGCGAATTGAACTCCAAAATTTGGAGGTGATTGATCGATGAGAAATATACCCTCTACTTTGATCGCAAGGCATATTTTTCCAACAAAAGTAATTGCAATAAAATGTTAAATGAATTAATATATCATTATATAAGAATATATAAGCAAAACATTATTTTGGACGCGAGAGCAACAAAACTGAAAACCAAAAAGTTTTTCCAATTTTTTTAAAAATTTTCTCGGAACTTGGAAGTGCAAAGAATGCATCATCTCATTCTCCAGGTTTTCACCTACTTAAATCCTAGAGATGACCCTTTTATTAATTTTTGTTTCCCTATATGGCTAATTTGCCTGTACTATATATCATAAAGAGATATAGAACTGGATTGTTGTTTGAACATATCTGGTGAAGGGTTGAGGGGTAACTAGGGGTAAATAGGGGAAAATAAGTAAAGCAAGCTGGTAAGAGTACAGAAACTTGAAACTCGATGTATATGCTAGAAACCAAGGTCTCAAATTTTTTTATAATATTTTTCAACCCCCAACCTACTCCATTATTAAAGGGGTTGATAAAATAAAACTGAGTTGTTCACTTAAAATTTGGTACACGTATGTATTATAACATCTGAAACTGGATTATATTTCGAGATGATTCTGTTGAATGGTTTGGGGGGTAAATAGGGATAAATAGGGGAAAATAAGTAAAGCAAGCTGGTATGAGTACAGAAACTTGAAATTTGTTGTATGTACTAGAAGCCAAGACCTCAGATTTTTTTATAATATTTTTCAACCCCCCGCTACTCCATAATTAAACGGGTTGATAAAATAAAATCAAGATATTCACTTGAAATTTGGTACACGTATGTATTATAACAACATCTGGAACTAGATTATATTTTGAGATGATTCCGTTGAAGGGTTAAATAGGGGTAAAAACGGAAAAATTAATAAAGCAAGGTGGTAAGAGTACATTCGGTGTGAGTATATTCGGTGTATGTACTAGAAGTCAAGGCCTCAGATTTTTCTATAATAATTTTTCCATAATATTTTTCAACCCCCACCATTATTAAAGGGGTTGATAAAATAAAATTGAGATATTCACTTAAAATTTGGTACACGTATGTATTATAACGGCATCTGGAACTAGATTATATTTTGGGATGTGTCAATTGACGGGTTGGGTGTTAAATAGTGGTAAATATGGGAAAAGAAATAAAGCAAGCTGGTAAGGATACAGAAACTTGAAACTCGCTGTATGTACTAGAAGCCAAGGCCTCAAATTTTTTATAACATTTTTCAACCTCCCACTCCCAACCTCCATTATCAAAGAGGTTGATAAAATAAAATTGAGATTTTCACTTGAAATCCTGTACACGTATGTATTATAACGACATCTGGAACTAGATTATATTTTGACATGATTTCGTTGAAGGAGTGCAGAGTAAGTAGAGGTAAATGGGGAAAAGTAAGTTAAGCAAGCTGGTAAGAGTATAGAAACTTGGGATTTAGTGTATATACTAGAAACCAAGGCCTCAAACTTCTTTCTAATATTTTTTAACCCCCACCACCTCCACTCCATTATTAAAGGGATTGATAACATGAAATTGAGATATTCACTTGAAAGTTAGTACATGTAAGTATTGTAATGACATCTGATCGAAACGAATCCGCTGAAGGGATGGGAGGTGGTAGGTTGTGGATAGGGGAAAATAAGTAGAGCAAGCTAGAAAGTTCATTTTTAACGTATATTGTAAAAACCAAGCCCTCAAATTTTTCTATGACGTCTACCCCAAATATTATTAAAATTCTATGATCAATAATTTCCACATACTAGAGTGCAAATACAGTAAAGATGTTTCCTTTAAAGTGACTTGAATGCAAAATCTAGATGTGGAAGTAGTGATTCCTTAGACAGCGGCTTTTCTTTAGGTGATGATAATATATAACATTTTGTGACCATATATTTAAGGATATTTCCATTTAATATTTACATGTGTAAATTGTCGCTAGCCTTTTAAACAATTCATTATGACTGGTTTCATGGTGCGATAATAACCGTAACATATATTAAAAACAGGATGTATTCTCAATTTGAGTCATTTTTAAGCTTTTAGTAGTTATTACACTTTCACCTTTGCGACCAATTTTTATAAAGAGTATGGTAATAAGTTTTTCTTCCAAATACCATTACAGACCCACAGTTGTTATACAGATAAATACATGTGAATTATTCTTATTCACAGACGCTTTGTGATCCAGGTACGATGGGAGAATCACTTTGGGTGACATATTTCTTGCAGAATCGAGCTGTTCGATGCAATGGGCCGTCCAGGAAATGCACAGCAAACATCTTCAGACCCACATTTCGATTTCGAAAGCATCAATACGCCATATGTCTGCCTCTGTCTAATCTTCGTGATATTCCTGCCACATCAAATTTTGCACCGAATCTCATACTCGCAGTCTCCAGTCCGGTCTACAAGAACCTCAAGGCAAATAATTTCGTTTACTACATCACGTATAAAGATACCATCCAGTTAGGATAAGGACCTTATCTGGATGGATTTCATTTGTTTTGTTTAAATTCAAGATTTCTGTTGTTGTATTCAAACCGCATTCAGAGTCTACTGTTTGGAAGTTGTCCAATAGGTGCATGAGCTCATCCTCGTCTGCTGCACTTAAGGCGTATTATCTGCAGTTCTCAAGTTAGAGATATTAGTTCCACCTATTGTAATGAAGCATTTTTATAGTGTGGAAATTGCACCCGACACCGCCGTCTATTTTTCTATTTAGGATATAAGTATTTTCTAATACAGGTATTGGGCGTAATTTCTAGTGTGGAAATTACACCCAAAGCCACCGTCTATTTTCGTATTTTAAATATTAATATTTTATACTGTCCACACAGAGCATAAATAAGTACTATACTTTCATTTAGCAAGTAGACATACACGCCGCTAGATGGAGCACTGTCTCCATCACTGACACCATTGGCTTCACCGTTAACGAATGCTTGGCCCAGCCAGCCAAATAATTAATTATTAGCCCGGGTCCATTCAGTTGGACCGTTACCAGGCTAATTGGAAACCACCGTCCCATAGGAGAGAGAGAGTAAGTAAAACCGACCGTAAATAAGCAGCTTGGCTGGGACTAAGTGCCATCCGTGTACTAATCCCGGTTTGCTCCGCCGTGTGTCTGGGAGGATACATTGGTTGGCAACAAGTCTCGTGTTTGCCCTCTGGCCTGGTTGCGTCGTCTGGAGGACAAGCGAGCACTTGGGAAGCTTGGGGCTTTCTGGTCTGGGTGCGTCGACTGGAAAGTCACAAAGCCTTCTAGCACACCGAAGTATCATCCCCGACCAAACACCGCCTACCGGAGTGAGCCAGTGTGCAAGTTGGGAAACTTTCCGCTGGTAACAGGTCTCGTGTTTGCCCTCTGGCCTGGTTGCGTCGTCTGGAGGACAAGCGAGCACTTGGGAAGCTTGGGGCTTTCTGGTCTGGGTGCGTCGACTGGAAAGTCACAAGGACATCCACCAGCGCAAAGTAGCGCCCGTGAACCTCGTTGGTTTAATCTCTCTTTGGGGGATTACACCAACAAGGAACCGTGACCGGAAGTGCGTACTAACCTTAGGCTCTGCGCCTTAGCCAAGTTGCCCGAGTATTTGTTCATTATTGTTTATTGTGCTTTTGCTTTCCTCCGCCTGGTATCTGCTCTGTCCGCTTTTATACCGATAGTAGTTACTCCGACTTACCGTTCCGTTTCTCTAAGCTCGTATCCTGCTTATAGCCGCCCTCTTGCTTCGCCACCGTTAACCGTAGTAGTTATAGGTTAGGTATAATTGTAGATATTAGGATTTTTATTATAATAAATAGGTATATTATTTAAACCGTGCCTTTTACTGTGTGTGTGTGAAGTCTGATATCCCTAGACCCCTGGACATACCGTGTCTCCTCTGACGCTATCCCAGCCCTACCGAAACAGGCTGTGTTAAGAGGCTAGCGTGGGTCCTTTACACCACGAGAAAAACTGTAAAGGTGGCGCCCGAGCTTACCGTAACCGCACCGAGCTCGAGTGCCAAAGTGACGCCCCTTCACTCAACCGTCGAGTGAACGAAACGTCACATACTTTGGCGCCCGAACAGGGACCGTAAATAGGGAAAGTAGTTTAGACTTCACATTCGGCAGTCACCGAAAGCAACCGAATTCTCCGAATAGGCACTTATATGCGTGTGAGGTGTCATTTTCGACTAAACCGAGCACGAGGAACCGATTCCGACTACAGCCGAACCACTCCGACCGCTCCCGAGGGCGTTATTAACCATTTAATAACACCTTTGGGAATTTTTCCGAACCAGAGGCAGTTTCTGTGGAGTTGACACACGAGGAGGCTGCACTTTTAGCAAAAACCCGAACTCGGACCGAACACTTCCGAAGTCCGCCGAAGGTACCCGAACCCGCAAAATATCGTGTGGGGTATCGTTTTCAGGGTAATCAGGCCCAAGGAATCGATTGGTGACGTTTGCAACCGGATCCGACCGTCCGTTCCGCGGAAAAGTGTGCTACAGCCAAGTTACGGGTCTGAATTGAGTAGGGCCCATACTAGGTGATAAACAGCACCCCGACACACCTTCTGCACCGACTTTTACCGACCGCCCGGATTCTGTCCGGAATACCTGACCACTCCGGAGACTGGAGTTACTAGGCAAGTGACCCCTCATTTAGCAGTAACTCAAGGACGCTGAATCGATTGCCGCTGGTTTCGTCACGATCCGACCGTCCGTTCCGAAAAAAAGTGTACACTGGAGAAGGGGAAAGCCGAAACCAGTTAAAACCTATAGGAATCAGTTGTCCGCACCACCAGACACCGTCTAAATCGACCCTCACCGGATTTTGCCCGGAGTTCTAGAAACTCCGGTGACAGTGGAGATATAGCTTGTGACCCCTCTTGGAATAGTAAATCGAGTGCGCAGAATCCAACGGAACTACTCTCGACTCGATATATCAAGCCGTTTAGGAGTTAGCAGAGGACACTTGGTCCTGGGCCACCGTAGTGAACAGACCTCTCTGGGATACCGCTCAGACTGTTCATTGACAGCCTTTGGCTACTGTTACCGTTCCGCAAACTTGGTCCTGGGCCACCGTAGTGAACAGACCTCTCTGGGATACCGCTCAGACTGTTCATTGACAGCCCTTGGCTACTGTTACCGTTACTCACACTTCATAGTGAGCTACCGTTGTGATAGGATCTCTCTGAGACACCGCTCAGACCGCCCATTGTTACCTGTTACTACTTACCGACCGTTACCGTTTACCACTACCTCGTGGTAGAAGAAACCACGAAAGATGTCCACCGAAGAAGATCAACAAGACGTGAACATAGAACCGACCGAGGATACCGCAACCACCGAAGGAATAGAAAACCGCCTCAGCTGGATATATAAGCTGAGAAAAGAACAGCTGGACGTCGAATTAGGGAAATTCCGTCTAGACCTTTCAAGCACTGTGGATGACAAGAAGCGCCGCCTAGTAAAATTCATCAAAGACGGCTGTACCTCGCCATTGCCACAAGTCACCAGACCGGTCTTTCCGCTACCAGCACTACCGCCACTAACGCTAACCATACCGACTACTGTACCGTCTTCATCCGCTCAAACAGTGAACAGGACATTGGAACCACTGAACATCCGTAAATGGGGTATCCAGTTTAACGGGAAGGGAGACCCCGCTGCCTTTCTGGAAAGAATAGAGGAAGTGTGCTCATATACTGAAATTCATCCGGCACAACTGTTACCTGTACTAGCAGAATTATTACAGGGACCCGCCTTACTTTGGTACCGAAACAACCGCTCGCACTGGAGAACCTGGGAAGATTTTACCACCGAATTCCGCATCTTTTACTTCCCTGTGAACTATCAGGAGGAGATAGAAGCGCAAATCAGCCGTCGCCTACAGCAACCAGATGAACCTGCAGGTACATATCTGACCGACCTCCAAACACTCATCCGCCGACATGGAGATCTTACTCCGCAGCAGGAACTCCGGTGGCTTTACCGAAACTTACTTCCCGACTATAGACAGTACATTCCGAGGTCCGGACTAACCAATGTAGCCGCTTTGATCGCCGCAGTCAAAGAATTTGAGGCACTGCGTCAGGAAGTACAACAAGTTTACCGTCCTAATAAGGCCCCGCCACGCTTGACCGTCACACCACCAGCAGCACATCCTAAACCGTCACCGCCAAAACCGGAAAATCCACAGTCGCCACCACCGCAATTGGAGCACCCTATGACCGGAAACAACCACCAGAATACAAGAAGGTCAAGGGACCCAGCTCCACCGGTGAACCAAGAGATAAACCACGTAGACAGGCCATCAACCTCCGCTGGCACCGCTCCCATAAACGGAGGCACTATCTGTTGGAGATGTGGAAGAACCGGGCATTTCCGCAGCCAATGCCGTTTCCCACCGAAGTTATTCTGTTCCCGCTGTGGGCGACCTGGCACCCTGACCAGAGATTGCTCATGTCCCAGGTCGGGAAACTAGCCGGGAGTTGTACCGTTCCGAGGCCGGTGCAGCTCCGTACTACTGCCACCTCGCCAGAAACCGTCCCCAAAGATGACCGACCGCACATCCAGGTGACTATGTATGGCCACACCTTTTCCGCATTATTCGACACTGGAGCCGTCCGATCCTACGTAGGAAACCGTGTGAAGGACTTGTGCCACCAACTAAAAATACCGTCCGTCCGCATAACCTGCCCAGCTAGCCGATGGAAAATTGGTAACAATCGACGAGTCCTACGACTTAGAGTTTGTAATAGCCGAAACTCCATTTTGTGAACGACTGTCCTATTTTCCGAATTTGTCATCAGACATTGTACTAGGAATGGATATCCTACGTACACAGGAGTTTACGATCCACCTACCTACGACAACCGTTTACCTGAATAACCGCCCCGTTTCATCTTCACTTCCGAGCAGTCCGTTGGGAGGGATAGCTCTCGCTCTATCACAGAGTGAGGAGACAAAACTCCAAGAGTTCTTAGATACCGAACTGCCCAGTTTTCAGGACATATCTGGAACCACAAAGTTAACCCAACACCATATCCGGCTCTCACAACCGGAGCCGATTAAGCAACGATACCGTCCGCAGAACCCAAGGATGCAGGAAGTCATCAACAAGGAAGTAGACGAAATGCTGGCCAACGGCATTATAGAACCGTCTAATAGTCCGTGGAGTTCACCAGTAGTTATCGTCCGTAAAAAGGATGGAAAACCCAGGTTTTGCATAGATTTCCGGAAGGTGAATGAAGTCACCGAGAAGGATGCTTATCCGTTGCCGTACATCAACGCCATCCTAGACAAACTCCGCAGGGCTCGGTACATCTCAAGTATCGATCTGAAACAAGGATACTGGCAGATACCGCTGTCTGAAGAAAGCAAGCCGATTACCGCGTTTACCGTACCGGGAAGGTGTCTATTTCACTTCCGGGTGATGCCGTTCGGACTCCATTCCGCTCCTGCCACCTTCCAGCGCCTACTGGACCGCATAATCGGGCCCGACATGGAACCTTATGCATTCGCCTACCTCGACGATATTATTGTTCTAGGTGAAACTTTCGAGGGTCATCTACAGAATCTACGAGAAGTTTTCCGACGGTTAAGGATTGCAAACCTGCAACTTAACCCCGAGAAGTGTCAGTTCTGTAGGAAGTCACTAAAGTACTTAGGTCATGTAGTAACCTCAGAAGGAATACAGACCGACCCGGACAAAGTGGAGGCAATTGAGAAATTCCCCACTCCCCGGAACGTCCGAGACGTCCGCCGATTTCTTGGTGTTGCCTCCTGGTACCGACGCTTTGTACCAACCTTCTCCGAAATTGTGACCCCGCTGACCCGATTATTAAAGAAAAACCACCGTTTCAAGTGGACCGACGAACAAGAACAGGCTTTCAAGAGATTAAAGACTTGTCTCACCGAAGCCCCCGTACTGACATGTCCTGACTTCGAGAAACCGTTTACTCTCCAGACCGATGCATCCGACCAAGGCCTTGGCGTAGCTCTGACCCAGGAAATTGAGGGTCATGACAGGGTAATAGCTTACGCCAGCCGCACACTGTCCTCAGCCGAGAAAAACTACTCCGTAACGGAACGAGAATGCTTGGCCATTGTCTGGGGAATAGAGAAGATGAGACCGTATCTGGAAGGATACCGCTTCACCGTACTTACCGATCACCAATCTCTGCGATGGTTACACTCTATCAAGAGTCCGACCGGCCGTTTAGCTAGATGGAGCGTATTCCTACAGCAATACGACTTCGAAATTAAGTACCGTAAGGGAGCCCTAAACCGGGTAGCCGATGCACTGTCCCGCCAACCGCTAGACCGACCTCTTCCCGAGTCTGAAACCAACGAACTATGTGCCCTGGATGAGGCACCAAACTGTTCATGGTATCAACGGAAGAAAACTGAAGTCGAACGGAACCCAGAAGCATTTCCGGATTACTGTGTACGTAATAACCGGCTGTACCGTCACTTCTGGGATTCCAGTGATCTACGTGAACCAGATTTGTCTGATCCGTGGAAACTATGTGTTCCTACAACGCTCCGCCGCACCGTCCTACAGGAGAACCATGATGCTCCGTCCGCCGGACACATGGGGATCGCTAAAACCATTGCCCGAATAGCTCAGAAGTACTATTGGCCAGGGATGTTCCGTGACATCGCCAGATATGTACGTAGCTGCATGCAATGTCAGCGATACAAAGTCTCCCAGCAGCAGACACCAGGAACCATGCAACCGTCCGTCAGTCAACAACCGTGGGAAACCGTCAGCACCGACCTAGTAGGACCGCTGCCCCGATCTAGTAAAGGGAATAACTACCTAGTAGTTTTTCAAGATCGCTTTACGAAATGGATTCAGTGCCGCCCCCTACGAAGTGCTACTGCCCGTACCGTCAGTCAGGCACTCTACGACGAAGTCATCACTCGCTTTGGCTGCCCCCGTACTGTCATTACCGACAATGGTAGCCAATATGACAGTCGAGTATTCCGATCCCTACTGGAAGAGTTTGGAATCCAGCACCGTCTGACACCACCGTACACTCCACAAGCAAACCCAGTCGAACGAGCCAACCGTACCATCAAAACCATGATAGCCCAGTACTGTGAGCTGGACCACCGAAAATGGGATCAGCAATTGAACGATTTCCAACTAGCTATCAACAGCTCGAAACATGAGTCGACAGGATTCTCGCCAGCGTTTCTGAACTTTGGCCGTGAGATGTCCTTGCCGAAAACAGTTTTTCAAACCGAGACTGGGGATACCGCCGAACCGTCCGAGGAGAACAATATACCGCCAACACATACCGACCGCCTGGAGAAATTACGAGAAGTGTTTGAGCTGGTCCGTATCAAATTAGCGCAAGCCTGCGCCACCCAAGGCAGGTATTATAATCTCCGCCGTCGAGAAGTTAGATATCACGTAGGAAACCGAGTCATGAAACGCGAACACCCGCTTTCATCCGCTATCAAGGGCTTTGCGTCAAAACTGGCCCCAAAATATTCCGGACCGTATACCGTGACCGACGTCATTTCACCCGTGGTCTATAATCTCAAATCAGATACCGGCAGGAAGCTCACGCGAATTCACGTAAAAGACTTAAAACCCTACTTCTCTTCCAGTGCCGCCATTCCGCCTACCGACAGCACCGAAGAGAGAACCCGGGGAACCACCTCGAGGAACACTGGTACCACCAGTCCGCCCTGTATCCGCCGCCGCCCATCCCAGGGCAGACAACCCGTGCTACGTACATCTAACCGTCCGGCTTCCGCATCAACCCGACCGACGAGGACGAGCTCTTCACCTCGTCCCCGAACCGCTGCCCGCAAAAACCAAGGGGTGTAGTGTTACATGTTCCCTCCAGCCCGTCAAATCGACACCATGTCCCGGGGGATACAATGTGACCTGTTACTCTAATGGGATTCAAAAGACGCCCACCGCTGTTCACCGGGATGCACCGTACCCAGGATTTTGCTTTTATTTTCAGGGTACCTGGTTTATTTTAAGGAAGGAGGTACATCTGGGAAAACAGATGACCTACCGGATTCATTATGTTTTTTTTTTGTAACATTACTGAAGTATTATATTGTTTTCTTTCTCCAGTTTAGTTTTTAGGATTGTAAAAGACGTACTTACCCCCAAATAAAGTTTAAGTAACCATTGCGGGGTAAGCGCCTTAATTCCGATAGGGACCGTTATTTTTCTAAGGAATGATTTCCTTGTTTTGTTTTATTAGCTCCTTGTTTTCAGTTTCTTTCTTTTTAGCAACCAAGGAGGACACGGAAAAAAAAATAATAACCATTTCATTTTTATTATTTTTTTTTTAGCGAAGTAAGAGGGGGATGTAATGAAGCATTTTTATAGTGTGGAAATTGCACCCGACACCGCCGTCTATTTTTCTATTTAGGATATAAGTATTTTCTAATACAGGTATTGGGCGTAATTTCTAGTGTGGAAATTACACCCAAAGCCACCGTCTATTTTCGTATTTTAAATATTAATATTTTATACTGTCCACACAGAGCATAAATAAGTACTATACTTTCATTTAGCAAGTAGACATACACGCCGCTAGATGGAGCACTGTCTCCATCACTGACACCATTGGCTTCACCGTTAACGAATGCTTGGCCCAGCCAGCCAAATAATTAATTATTAGCCCGGGTCCATTCAGTTGGACCGTTACCAGGCTAATTGGAAACCACCGTCCCATAGGAGAGAGAGAGTAAGTAAAACCGACCGTAAATAAGCAGCTTGGCTGGGACTAAGTGCCATCCGTGTACTAATCCCGGTTTGCTCCGCCGTGTGTCTGGGAGGATACATTGGTTGGCAACAAGTCTCGTGTTTGCCCTCTGGCCTGGTTGCGTCGTCTGGAGGACAAGCGAGCACTTGGGAAGCTTGGGGCTTTCTGGTCTGGGTGCGTCGACTGGAAAGTCACAAAGCCTTCTAGCACACCGAAGTATCATCCCCGACCAAACACCGCCTACCGGAGTGAGCCAGTGTGCAAGTTGGGAAACTTTCCGCTGGTAACAGGTCTCGTGTTTGCCCTCTGGCCTGGTTGCGTCGTCTGGAGGACAAGCGAGCACTTGGGAAGCTTGGGGCTTTCTGGTCTGGGTGCGTCGACTGGAAAGTCACAAGGACATCCACCAGCGCAAAGTAGCGCCCGTGAACCTCGTTGGTTTAATCTCTCTTTGGGGGATTACACCAACAAGGAACCGTGACCGGAAGTGCGTACTAACCTTAGGCTCTGCGCCTTAGCCAAGTTGCCCGAGTATTTGTTCATTATTGTTTATTGTGCTTTTGCTTTCCTCCGCCTGGTATCTGCTCTGTCCGCTTTTATACCGATAGTAGTTACTCCGACTTACCGTTCCGTTTCTCTAAGCTCGTATCCTGCTTATAGCCGCCCTCTTGCTTCGCCACCGTTAACCGTAGTAGTTATAGGTTAGGTATAATTGTAGATATTAGGATTTTTATTATAATAAATAGGTATATTATTTAAACCGTGCCTTTTACTGTGTGTGTGTGAAGTCTGATATCCCTAGACCCCTGGACATACCGTGTCTCCTCTGACGCTATCCCAGCCCTACCGAAACAGGCTGTGTTAAGAGGCTAGCGTGGGTCCTTTACACCACGAGAAAAACTGTAAAGGTGGCGCCCGAGCTTACCGTAACCGCACCGAGCTCGAGTGCCAAAGTGACGCCCCTTCACTCAACCGTCGAGTGAACGAAACGTCACATACTTTGCCCCTCTTACTTCGCTAAAAAAAAAATAATAACTGTCCGCAATCCTGCCAAGACGCCGTCTTCGCCCGAGGCGCGAGGCTCATTAGGTAGACTCCCGCCCGGATCTTTTGTTCCAGTGTACCTGGTTTACCTTAAGAAAACAGATGACCCGCCAAAGTATGTGACGTTTCGTTCACTCGACGGTTGAGTGAAGGGGCGTCACTTTGGCACTCGAGCTCGGTGCGGTTACGGTAAGCTCGGGCGCCACCTTTACAGTTTTTCTCGTGGTGTAAAGGACCCACGCTAGCCTCTTAACACAGCCTGTTTCGGTAGGGCTGGGATAGCGTCAGAGGAGACACGGTATGTCCAGGGGTCTAGGGATATCAGACTTCACACACACACACAGTAAAAGGCACGGTTTAAATAATATACCTATTTATTATAATAAAAATCCTAATATCTACAATTATACCTAACCTATAACTACTACGGTTAACGGTGGCGAAGCAAGAGGGCGGCTATAAGCAGGATACGAGCTTAGAGAAACGGAACGGTAAGTCGGAGTAACTACTATCGGTATAAAAGCGGACAGAGCAGATACCAGGCGGAGGAAAGCAAAAGCACAATAAACAATAATGAACAAATACTCGGGCAACTTGGCTAAGGCGCAGAGCCTAAGGTTAGTACGCACTTCCGGTCACGGTTCCTTGTTGGTGTAATCCCCCAAAGAGAGATTAAACCAACGAGGTTCACGGGCGCTACTTTGCGCTGGTGGATGTCCTTGTGACTTTCCAGTCGACGCACCCAGACCAGAAAGCCCCAAGCTTCCCAAGTGCTCGCTTGTCCTCCAGACGACGCAACCAGGCCAGAGGGCAAACACGAGACCTGTTACCAGCGGAAAGTTTCCCAACTTGCACACTGGCTCATCTAATATTACTGCACTAAAACAACGAATTTATGATACAAGTTGAGCCATTTTCATTAAACAAGGGATCAAGTTAGATTTCGTAACTATGGCGGGTATAGTTTGTTCTTATAGCTAATTGCATTGAGGTCACTATCCTCACTCAGGCAGTCTCTGAAATCGTTGGATGTCACTCCTTATGGTCTTCAGTTTTCCCGAAGCTTCAGATGCTTTAAAGGGGTTTATTATTAAATAATAGAGAAGACAGCCGCCTAAGGAATCACTACTTCCACATCCAGATTTTCCATCCAAGTCTCTTTAAAGGAAAATATTTTGACTATATTTGCACTCTAGTATGTGGAAATAATTCTTCATAAATTTTAATATTTGATGCAGAAGATAAAAAAATTTGAAATGTTGGGTCTTAACATATACGCCAAAAATGAAGTTTCTGAACTCTTATTAACTTCTTCCACCTATTGTCCCCAATATAAATTTCAAGTGAATGTGTCAATTATATTTGGAGTTGAAAAATGTTATAAAAAAAATCTGAGGCCTCTAGTATATACACCAAATCCCAAATTTTTGTACTTTTACCAGCTTGCTTTACTTATTTTCTCCTATTTTCCCCTGTTTACCCCCAACACTTCACCGGATAGATTCAAAAAACAATCCAGTTCCAGAACCCATTATAGTACATACGTGTATGAAATTTCAAGTCAATATCTTCAACCCTGCCAGAGATATCGTGCGCACAAAAAAGATACAGACCGACAGACAGTTTTTTTTTCACTCAAATTTAAAATCTCGACGTTTCATGATATTCTAAACCTATTTCAACAAAAAATATGTTTTTAATTTTTTTTACGATTACGATACTTCCACACCACTATCTTGATGTGGAAGTAATTGTCACATAAAACATCGACTGTCTTTGAGCAATTAATCAGTGTTCATAAAGCATTCACAATAACTCTCTTCCTTAAATGTAATATTACTGAGAGTGTTATCGAGGAACTGATGAGTTACGGTTTTCTTAGGTATAAGAAATAAGTTCCTTCAATGCATTGTTAAAGAGGTTACCAAGTTTCTAAATTACTTTTGCAGCATTATTTGCATTCATGTGAAATATCTTAGCGATGAAAGTTTCATGATACTGGGAATTACTAGTTCTATTTCAAATTTCACCCCTGATGTTTCAGCTAATTACTTACCGCTTTAATGTTATTCTGAATTATCGTTTTATACAGAAATTTTAATTTTTGTGAAGAAATTACAGATAGAGAGCAAATTAATGTAAACATTCAAATATCACGTAAAATCACAAGCACTTGATATTCAAATCAAAACAGCAATTTAAACATCACACATTCACATGATCTGTGAATATTGGTTGTATGTTTGTTGTTTTTAAATGTGAAACATCCTACCACACATGATCCCTTTAAGGGGAGAGGGTTAGGAAATTATCCCCAGTGGTTTTTAATTAAATAATTAATTAAACCTTAAATTTCATAATACAATACAAAGGCAACAAAGCCTCGGATTTAATTTTCATATTAAGAGTTCACTTTTAATTCAATCGAGCATTCCAAATTTATAATTGGATATTTCTGGAATGAAAACCGTTTGTAGAGAAACACTGTACACATGAACAAATCACTGGCAAAGTTTCTTCTATTTAATCACATTTAACCTATTTGCTGCAGTTAATCTCAATTTCTAAGAACGGTAAATTGTCATTGGTTTAGTTATATTGGGAAAATGTAAATTGCATATACAGGGTATTTGGTAAGGCGATGCCGACCTGAAACAGGGTGGTAGAGTGGTCATGTGGTATCTATATTAAACAAACACACCTATATTGAAAATGCTAGAATTTGTTTTATATTGCCAATTTTGTACTATTTTTTTCTTTATTTGAAATACATAAGCTTACAACCAAAAAAATTATTATAATGTTATGTAGTCTATAGAAAAAATAAAACGATATTTATTAGAAAAAAAGTATACATTTTCAAAGTCTTGTAAGTTTTTTTTAAAATCATCTAGATTTTCAAATGTGAATTATTTATTAATTGTTTGCTTATAATAATGAAACATATTCTTTATTTAATTTTGCAAACAGTGGAAAAAAAACTATCTATGAGAGTCTCAGCTGCGGCAGATGGAAATATCGCAGAGAGTGGTTGTTGTGTTGATGTGTATGTGTATGTGTTCTGGTTGAGTGGTGGAATAGCATTAACTAAACTCCGCCAGGACGTAAATATAAATAAGACGATTAAATAAAAAATAAATAAATAAATAAAACTAAAAGAAAAACTGTATGCAAAAATATTAATGAAATCTTTGCATTCTTTCGATAACCTGACTTCTGGTTATGCTAGCAAATCAAAATTCTAAAATAAATTTGTCCAATTTCTTATTTGACATTCTCATTGTAACACTAGCATCCAACATAGTCCCCTACGGCTAAGCAGATTAAACTAGTATCTATATGACCCCCTACGGTATGAAGTGTCATCGGCGTCGGCATCGAGAACAAATTATGACTCATGTTTTAGTCTTCTGCCGAAACAGAAGTCGTTTGAGCGCAAGAAAATAGTCTTCTGCCGAAGCAGAAGTCATTTGAGCACGAGAAAGTCTATATAAGAGGACACTTTTTCTCAGCGAGCAAGTAGTGATCGATCCTTCAAGTAGTAATGTTCCAGCCTTCAGCAACTAATAGTCTTCTGCCGAAACTGAAGTCATTTGAGCACCGACGCCAACGCCGACGCTGATGAGGTTATCCCTTCCTCTTGTGTTGTTAAGCCAGACGTAGTGTTTTATTTGAGTTTTATTGTGTTGAGTGTCAAGTGGCAATGCATACCCGGAGTGGCAAGGCAGTAGGCACCGGGGTCGCGAGCGACGTCTCCATGTCGGCCCCCCCTCACTGCACGACGCCCCTCACAGCATCTGACCACGAAGTGCTCCGCCAACACGACGCCCTGACAAGGGGTACGGGGGTCACGCCCGACGTCTCCACGACGGTGGCCCCCACACACTGCACGACAAGCAACACAGCAACCCGGCTCGGCGAGGTAAGCATGTCCTCTGATTTTTCCACAGGCACAAGTGCTCCGCATGGCGTCGCGACGACGGCGCCCCAATACTGTGCGTCGCCGGGCTCAGCACCCAGGCATAGCGAGGCAGGACTCGCCACCAACGTAGGACACGACACTGGGGTCACGCATGACGTCATCACGGCGATGCCCCCTCGCTGCATGGCACGCAGCGCAGCCACCTGGCATGAAGCCCAGGCAACAAATATGGAATGGAGTAGCAACGATTCTCAGGCGATGCCCCCCTACTGCATGGAGCGCAACGCAGCATCGTGGCATGGAAACTCGGCAACGGAACAGAGATTGGGTGGTGATGATGATATGGTGATGCCCCCTCGCTGTATGGTGGACCCAACAGCATCCCGGGCCAACGACGATTCCTTGGCGCTGGAAGATCGCCGCTTCGCTGGATTCGCTTCCACACATGGGGAAGCCTCCCTCTCTGACTCAGGGCTGCCCAGCGGTCAGTACACCATTGCTGCCACACCCGACTGGCCCCAACTCTTCAGCGACGCCTCGCTGACACCTCGCCGCCAGCTGGCCACCCCTCACTGCATGGTACCACCAACAACAACCAGCCCAAGTCCAAGCACGCCGCCCAACGCACAGTACTTCGTCACGCCTACCTCGTCGGCCGGCGCCTACCACGTCACCCCGCCGTACCAGACGGCAAGACCTAGTGCTACGCCCCAAAGACAAATAGTGCTCCAAAACCAAACGACTGGAACGATCCCAGTCCCCTCTGCCGCCATAACGGACCAACCCCAACCGAGCTTGGGACTACCCAGCTATGAACAATTAGCGCAACTCCTGGCTCTGACCACTTCAAACCTAGCCTCCATTAACCGGCAGCAAGAAAATTGCCGGCCACCCATTACTGCACGTAACGAATCACAGCCGTACGCCACGGAAAAGGCTAACTTACGTGGACATGGCGACCAACAACGTGAGGCCAGATCTTTCCGGAGGGAAGAGGATCCACGACGACCCGACTACACAGATTCTGGGGAAATGGACCCCCAGTGGCGCCCAACACAAAACCTAGCAGAGAGCATGACAAGACTAATGGAGGGAAGCGTTCAAGCCGCAATACACGCAATACAAGGTCATCACAGGATGCCCACAAGAAGAACGAGAGCGCTGCCCACTTACTCAGGCCTGGAATGGGAGGATCCAGTCAACTTCCTGGATGAGCTCGAGGAGGCGATGCTCCATGAAGACATCCACGGCAGGGATAAAGTGAGAGTAGCTATAGAACAGCTCGAGGGTCAAGCCAGACGCACCCTGGAGATGTGGAAGTCCCACAACATCACATACGAGTTCTTAAAGGAAAAGCTCTTGCGGCAGTTCAACGACACTGCCACCCTGGGGAAGCTACGCTCCAGGTTACACGGTGAGAGACAGAAAGACGACGAACCCGCCGCCGTTTTTATACGACGCAAAATTGGACTTTGGCTGAGGGTAGAACGGTATACGCCGGAAGAAGAGATGGTTATGGAGGTGTGCGAGCTCCTGCGACCGGAACTAAGATTCGCAACTAGAAATGTCCCAGTGGCCACGATGGAAAGCTTGAGCCGAGTGGCTGAAAACACCGAGGGTGACTACAGGGAATTTCAGAGGCAACTCCGACCGCTGCCGAGGCCAGCCACCATCCCGCCTGCGAGTAATAATACCGATAGTCTACCAAAGTGCCGCAAGTGCCCGGGATTTCACTATCACCGAGACTGCCCCACCAACCAAACCCAGTCAGAGCCCCAGCAAGGCAACTCCAATTTCCGTGGACACAACTCCAACCAGCGAGCCAACCCCAATTTCCGTGGACACGACTCCAACCAACAGGGAAACCCTAACTTCCGCCAACAAAATGTCCAGACAGGGGGTAACAACTTCCGAGGGCATGGCACCAACTTAAACAACCCTAGCCAACAAGCAGGTCCAACCAATAATCCGGGCCCAGGACAGACATCCACGGCACCACCGCAGCAACGAAGTCAGGCAGCCCCCCGGCAGCAAGCTAACAGTCAGCCCCAGGCGGGAAACGAGCAGCGAGCCGGCCCAAGCCAGGGTGCCCGGCTCCAGAACTAAGTGCGTCGATAGGACTGACGGCCGGTCCCGGCCCATCATCCCACTTGTGGGTCGAGGCCAACGGATGCCGTTTACTGGCCCTGCTGGACAGCGGGGCGACTCATTCCTTCATCCACAGCAACTACGTAGAGGACCTTCCGAGGACTAATCATCCGACGATGCCCGTGCTCTTGGCTGCCGCCAAGGAGATCAAGCACACCCAAGGCAGCGTGGAAGTGCCCCTGCAGATCGGAAACTGGACAGTTTCGGTCGAAATGCATATTTTGGAGGATATGACCAAGGATATCATCCTAGGAAGAGACTTCCTAGCGAAACAGGAAGTGGTGATCGACTTTCCGCGGCACTGCATACACGCAGGGGTGTCAGAACGGCACACCCTGTTCTGGGACATGGAGGTTAGGACCGAGGACTCGGCCCGCACCGTAACAGCCAACCCGGAGCAGCTACCAGAGACGCACAGCCGTGCGTATGAGGAAGTCATCACTAAATTTTCTGATGTATTTCAAGAGACGCTCAAACAGCCTACTACACAACTCACTACCCATGAAATCCGTCTGAAAGACGACAAACCATTTAAAATACGACGTTACCAGTACTCGGCGAATAAAAAGGCAATAATCACTGAGGAAGTGAAGAAGATGCTGGCAGCTGGGGTAATTCGACGCAGTAACAGCCGTTACTGCTCACCGATCGTCATTGTGAACAAAAAGGATGGGACTTCCCGCTTTTGTGTCGATTACCGCCAGCTGAACACCCAGACGTTGGAAGAAGTGTCTCAGTTGCCGCCGATAAGGGAAACGATCCGAGAGCTAGGTGCAGCGAAGGTTTTCACTAGTTTGGACTTAAAGAGTGGATACTGGCAGGTCCCGATGCACGAGAATAGTGTACCCCTGACAGCTTTCAGTACCCCAGACGGAGCGACATTCGAGTTCCTTGTGATGCCATTCGGGCTACGCAACGCCCCCTCAACGTTCCAGAAGTTAATGACAGAAGTGCTGGCCGACTTCATAGACGTCTTCGTGAAAGTATATCTAGACGACATAATAGTATACTCTGAAGATCATCAAGACCACCTTCGTCACTTGGCTCTGGTATTAGAGCGTCTGAGGATACATGGATTGCACTGTGGACTCCCGAAGTGCCGATTTGGAGCCTCCGAGCTGGACTACCTGGGCTACAGGATAACTACTACTCAAAATCAACCCCAGGAGAAACACGTCATCCAAATAAGAGACTTTCCCACTCCTCGCACCAAGAAGGAACTCCAGGGATTCCTAGGCACCGCCAACTGGTTACGAGAGTTTGTACCCGAGTTTGCCGAGCTGACAGCCCCGCTGACAAACCTAACAGGAAAGGAGAGGTTCCAGTGGAACACAGAAGCGGAGACAGCGTTCGCACTGATCAAAGAGAAGCTATCACAGCCTCTAGCCCTTTGCAGACCGGAGCCAGGACTGCCTTTCTACCTCCAAACCGATGCAAGCAACCATGGCATGGGTGCGGCCTTGTATCAAAAAACGCCAGAGGGGGAGAAACGGATCATTTCCTGCTCCAGTGCAAAGTTTACAGGACCTGAGAAACGCTATCACATCAATGAACAGGAGACACTCGCCGTAGTATGGGCCTGTCGTCGATACCGCCACTGGCTGGAGGACCAGCACTTTACACTTGTCACGGACAGCCGAGCATTGCACTGGTTACATCAGTTCAAGGACGAGAGGGCCAAGCTCACCCGGTGGGCCTTGCAGCTGCAAGAGTACACCTTCACCGTAGAACACTGTCCAGGACGATTGAACCAGCTGCCCGACTTCCTGTCGCGTCATCCCCAAGAAGCCATGCCAGCTGATACCGGCGATGACTCCCGCTTACTGCCTCCTGACGAGGAATCCACAACCAAACAACCAACCACGCCAAGGGCCATCATCGATACCCCGACCACGGAGGAACTTCTGATGATGGAAGCCGAACCTGAGGAGCTAACCACTCTGTTCGATGAGATCAAGGCCGCCCAACTCGCGGACTACGCTATTTCTGGTTCCATCGGACATTGGGGGGACATCCAGGATCAGGAACGAGGCCTAGACCCCTGGGAGAAACGCCTGAAAGAACAATTCAGGGTAGAAGATGGACGCTTATGGCATGTCACTGAAGAGAGGACCGCCCTCGTTGTGCCCGAAGCCTTGAGGCCCCGCATTCTGCACCACTACCACGACGCCCCACATGCAGGTCATCCAGGCCGCGACGAGACGTACCGGGCAGTAAACAACCGTTATTACTGGCCCCAACTCCGCAAGAACGTCACGACGCATGTGCGACTATGCATGGTATGTGCTGCGACCAAGCGAGGACCCCTTCAAGCTGCCGCTCCACTCCGCCCGAGACCACCCACCAAACCCTGGCAAGTACTCTCGTTAGACGTCATGGGACCCTACGAAGAGACACCAACCCATAACCGAGTTATCATCGTGATAACAGATCTCTGTTCCAAGTGGATCGAGGCCGAAGCTGCACCCCAAGCTGATGCCAACCACATCTTAGGGGCCTTGGAACGAGTCTGCCTCCGATGGGGATATCCCGATGAACTCATCACCGACAAGGCACCCACCTTCACCGCCAAGAAGATCCTCAACTTCTGCAAGCGGAATAAAATCAGACATTTTACATCGCCGATCTACCACCAGAGAGCCAATCCTGTAGAGAGGCGTAACCAAGAGATAAAGAAGGCCCTACGAGAGAAGCTGATGGGAAAACGACAGAACCGATGGGACGTCGTGCTGCCGCAGATCATCTTTTCCTTGCACAACAGAAAAAATGCTGCCACCGGCTACTCACCCAGCGAGCTGCTGCTTGGGACCGAGTTACCTCGCCCAGGAGACTGGCAACACCCAGAGCAACGCCGCCCGCTACCAGAACCTCGACGAGCAGCTAGGAGCAGACATGAGAAAGCGGCGCAACGACAGCAAGTCTACCAGAGGAATCTTTTCCCAGAGCCAAGGACAGCCCCGATCGAGTATCGACCCCAGCAACAAGTGATGTGCCGAGGCTTCAAGGAGCGCCGGACCAGCTTTGGACCCACATGGGAGGGACCTTTTGTTGTCATTCGAGCCCTGGGTGATAACACGTACGAAATTCTCAGGAACGAGATCCCAGTGCCCATTCACATTGATGACATCAGGCCCATGCCAGGCCAGAAACCCGACAAGCGACCTCCAGTGCCTCCAGCCGTACGAGCCATCGCAGCTGATACCGACGATGACGACAGCAACGACGAGGATGACGATCCCGAGGATCCAGGACATCCAGCCCCACCAAGGCTCGCAGCTCCTACTGTCACAGGACCAGTAGCGCCCGCTGCCCCAGAGCCAGCAGCACCCGCTGCCCAACAGCCAACCACGCCTACTGTCACAGGACCAGTAGCGCCCGTTGCCCAGAAGCCAGTCACGCCTACTATCACAGGATCAGTAGTGCCCGCTGCCCAACAGCCAACCACGCCTACTGTCACAGGACCAGTAGCGCCCGTTGCCCAGAAGCCAGTCACGCCTACTATCACAGGATCAGTAGTGCCCGCTGCCCCAAAGCCAGATGCCAACGCACAAGTCTACATCCGTGGATCTGGTACCTACTTCCGTGGACATGGCGACTATCTACGTGGACATAGCACCACAGCCGCCGCTAAACCAAAATTTCCAGCCCGCCGACTGCCCCCAGTCGTGCCTGGCCCATCCACCTCAGCCACGAGGAAACAAACAAACAAGAATGAGAAGTCCCCGGCGCTGTCAGCCGCACCGCCGCCGCCAGCAGACCCTGGGCCTTCTACGTCAAGACAAGAGCAGCCGCTCGACACGACGCCAATTCAGTTTCCGATGCCGTTCTGGGCGAAGGCCGTGACCACGCCTGGCCACGACCGACAGCAGTCATCCGCCAGCCAGATGCCTGTCCCAGTCCGGACACGAGTATTCGTCAACTCGAACGCCAGCCCGAGCTCAGTCGGCTCCGGCGCACCGCTCCAGGATCCCGCTACCTTAGCACGTAGCACAGCAGGACCTAGCAGCCCCCACGAGGCGCTCCAGTATCTCACTGCCTTAGCCCGCAGTACAGCAGGACGTTGCAGCCTCAATAAATCGCTCCAGTCTCCCGTTGCCTTAGCAAGCAACACAGCAGGACGTTGCAGCCTCACAGGTTCGCTCCAGAATCCCGTTGCCTTAGCGAGCAACACAGCAGGACTTAGCAGCCCCCCAATTCGCAACAGGATCAGGCAGCCCCGGGCGTCGCGGAGACGACGTCCAGAAGAGCGAAACTTGCGATAATATACCAATGTAAATAATTCGACGCCACAGGGCGAAAACTTTGTTCAACTAGAATACATTTATGATTTGTCACATAAAATACTTTAATTTTAAATATCTTGTTTTACCTAAAATATCTTAGTGGACCTAGTATTAGTTACTTATTTAAAATATCTTACCACACTTAATCTTAGTCTATATATGTTAAAATATCTTAGTTGTTGAAATATCTTAACACTTACTCTTAGTTTATCGTTTGAAAATATTGTATCCACTCACTCTTACATTATATAATTGAAATTATTGAACTGAAACATAACCTGTATGCCTTTATTAATGTTCAATAAAGTCACAAAAAAGGGGGGTGGTGTCATCGGCGTCGGCATCGAGAACAAATTATGACTCATGTTTTAGTCTTCTGCCGAAACAGAAGTCGTTTGAGCGCAAGAAAATAGTCTTCTGCCGAAGCAGAAGTCATTTGAGCACGAGAAAGTCTATATAAGAGGACACTTTTTCTCAGCGAGCAAGTAGTGATCGATCCTTCAAGTAGTAATGTTCCAGCCTTCAGCAACTAATAGTCTTCTGCCGAAACTGAAGTCATTTGAGCACCGACGCCAACGCCGACGCTGATGAGGTTATCCCTTCCTCTTGTGTTGTTAAGCCAGACGTAGTGTTTTATTTGAGTTTTATTGTGTTGAGTGTCAAGTGGCAATGCATACCCGGAGTGGCAAGGCAGTAGGCACCGGGGTCGCGAGCGACGTCTCCATGTCGGCCCCCCCTCACTGCACGACGCCCCTCACAGCATCTGACCACGAAGTGCTCCGCCAACACGACGCCCTGACAAGGGGTACGGGGGTCACGCCCGACGTCTCCACGACGGTGGCCCCCACACACTGCACGACAAGCAACACAGCAACCCGGCTCGGCGAGGTAAGCATGTCCTCTGATTTTTCCACAGGCACAAGTGCTCCGCATGGCGTCGCGACGACGGCGCCCCAATACTGTGCGTCGCCGGGCTCAGCACCCAGGCATAGCGAGGCAGGACTCGCCACCAACGTAGGACACGACACTGGGGTCACGCATGACGTCATCACGGCGATGCCCCCTCGCTGCATGGCACGCAGCGCAGCCACCTGGCATGAAGCCCAGGCAACAAATATGGAATGGAGTAGCAACGATTCTCAGGCGATGCCCCCCTACTGCATGGAGCGCAACGCAGCATCGTGGCATGGAAACTCGGCAACGGAACAGAGATTGGGTGGTGATGATGATATGGTGATGCCCCCTCGCTGTATGGTGGACCCAACAGCATCCCGGGCCAACGACGATTCCTTGGCGCTGGAAGATCGCCGCTTCGCTGGATTCGCTTCCACACATGGGGAAGCCTCCCTCTCTGACTCAGGGCTGCCCAGCGGTCAGTACACCATTGCTGCCACACCCGACTGGCCCCAACTCTTCAGCGACGCCTCGCTGACACCTCGCCGCCAGCTGGCCACCCCTCACTGCATGGTACCACCAACAACAACCAGCCCAAGTCCAAGCACGCCGCCCAACGCACAGTACTTCGTCACGCCTACCTCGTCGGCCGGCGCCTACCACGTCACCCCGCCGTACCAGACGGCAAGACCTAGTGCTACGCCCCAAAGACAAATAGTGCTCCAAAACCAAACGACTGGAACGATCCCAGTCCCCTCTGCCGCCATAACGGACCAACCCCAACCGAGCTTGGGACTACCCAGCTATGAACAATTAGCGCAACTCCTGGCTCTGACCACTTCAAACCTAGCCTCCATTAACCGGCAGCAAGAAAATTGCCGGCCACCCATTACTGCACGTAACGAATCACAGCCGTACGCCACGGAAAAGGCTAACTTACGTGGACAGAAGATTCAGTTAAAAATGAGAACGAAGGTCTAAAATGAATTTATTTATTTTCCTACCTTAATTTTTGTTTACAAGTTAGGTAAATAAATAAATTCATTTTAGACCTCCGTTCTCATTTTTAACCAACCGAATTTTCATACCGTAGGGGGTCATGTAGATACTAGTTTAATCTGCTTAGCTGTAGGGGACCATGTTGGATGCTAGTGTTATAATGTGAAGTCAAAATGTCAACTATTTAATTATTTATCTAATTAATCTGACAGGAATTTTTGCGGTATTAACCGCGATTCGGCTTTTCTATTTAAGTAATCAATGTTAGAACTCGGGAGTTCGGTTGAGTTTCTCAAAGTGAACGGACGCATCGAGGACCGCTCTCGAAATAAGCTCTAAAACACGCGTTTAAACACCGCTAATTTATATAAAATTTAGGCCATCGATAGGTCCAGAAATTCTGCGTGTCGGGAAGCGAAATAGTTAATATACAAAGTTTATATGGAATAAATATTTGATTATTTCTAGTACAGGGCTTTCTGTAATATATTAGTAAGTGCGGCGTGTTTCGATAAGCCTGTCTGTACCCAAAAAGACCTCTTGAAGTGCCAGGGTAATAAATATATCAGTGTCAAGTAATATAAAATTAGACGTTGGCACCAGAACCCTAATGCTTTCTTGGAAAGTGTAAATAAACAATTCGCATGAAGTGGAGTTCCATAGATTCATCACCAGCCTACTACAAGAAAGAAAGATAAGATATACCTATACCTTTATTTAACTGATTTATTATTTATGTTTGCCCCTCTAATTTTTAGTATTATTTTTACTTTACTTTTATAATATCTTTTTTATTCCCATTTGGAAAACGGCAGTTTGAATTAGGCACTACAAAGATCAAAACAATATACAGGGTGTGCGGAGGTTTCTCTCGGGCCGCTTGCTCATTTGCAACTCGCTGTAAAAAGTTATTTTACCGCGATACAGATAACATAATAAAAAGACTCTCTTACAGCAAGCTAATATTGGTTTTGAAAAACAAGGCAAATAAAATGGACACACTAATACAGGACGTTGAAACGAGAACACGTCAATTACCTACTGGTACAAAAAAAAAAAAAAAAATCAAAAATCGACGGCGACGGAATGCCTATATGGAAACAATTGCAGTAACAACAAATATGAAAAACAGGACAATAATAGTACATCAAGAAGAAGGAGAGCATATAATCTTCCATCCTACTAACCAACAGGGAAGAGAGAACACACCACTAGAGATAGTATATAGGAAGCACTGAAACGAAAGAAATCACTACGATAGCGCGATTATTGCACAAGAAAAACATGAAGCAGAACAACCAGAAGAAACATACGCTCGAACTGGGGCTATAACACCCCGCCCAGAATTAGAGGAAGCAACGCACATAAACATGTACCAAATATCACAAAGAACAGAGGAAGCCAACAGTGAAGAATTACAACACGATGACATCATTCTGGCGACATGGAATGTCAGAGGATGCATAACGAGAGAGAAAAGAGACAAAATCGAGGAGGTTCTTATGATGGAACACATACACGTTGCATGCATACAAGAGACACACACGATAGACGGAACAGCAGTTACTCAAAACTACAAATGGCATCTAAGTGGAGGGGACAAAGAAAAAACCAGAAGAGGAGTCGCATGGGCAATAAGACGGAACACCCCTATCCAGATAAAGACAAGAAAAGTAAACAAAAACATAACCATGGCAGACTTACAAATTGGAAAGGAAAACATATGCATACTAGGAGTACATGTGCCCTCCGACAAACGGGCAGGACGAGTATTCAGACAGATTACCCAAGAGACTAGAAGAAATAGGAATAGAAAAATGAACACAATAATACTAGGAGACTTCAACGCGCATATAGGAAAGGACGACCAAACACATGAAGACAAGAATATCATAGGAAAAATCTTACTTCACACATGGACAAACGATAAGGGAAGCTTGCTAAAAAACTTGGCACATCTGTTAGATCTAACAGTTAGAAACACATGGAGCAAGAACCTAACCTGCCTTAATACCTGGAGTAAAGGAAACATCAACTCTCAAATAGACCATATCCTAGTGGATAGAAAAATAAGGGACAGGGTCAAAAATATTAAGGCAAAACAAGCAACAAACGTCAAAACAGATCACAAAATATTATATGGAACACTAGTAATAAAGAAACCAGAAGAAAAAAAGAAAAAAAGATACAGCAAAACAGCAAATGACACATGGAACATCTCACTGCTACAAAACAAAGGAATAAAAAAGAAATACCAGGAGGAGATAGAAAAACAATTAACAGGAAAGGAACTAAATTGGTCAACAATGGGTTTAAAAATCAAAATAGCGGCGAGGAAAACGTTGAAAAGGAACAAATCCGCTATGAGCCCAACAAGAAAAGACACCAAAAGAAATGACGAAAAACTAAAGAAAATAAAGGCCACAGGAAAACAATATACACCAAACATAGACAAAAAGATAATAGAAGCGAGGAAACAAAGAAGAGACACAGAGAGGAGGCACGAACAAAAAAAAAATGCAGGGAATTCTTCGAAAACATAGAATCCACTCCAGCAGGACAGAGATTAAACCAAACTTTTAGACACCCCAAAACATACAGGAGAAACAACAATACGCAGTCAAGAAAATACATACCACTACAGCATTGGGTCAGGAAACTAGAAGAAGGAAACGCAGAGAGAAGTCAAATAGAACCAATACAAGAAATGGACCACTGGCCTCTGGGAAAGCCACCGTCAAAAGACGAACTACTAGAAATAATGGCCAGAGCTAAAAGAAACAGGTCCCGGGAATAGATAAAATAAATAACGAACTAGTATACTATGGACCGGACAACATAAAACAGCTAATCCTAGAAATCATCACCAACGCATGGACGGAAACCACACCCCTGTCTGAGGAATGGAATACAACCATACAGATACCGCTCCCTAAAATCAAATTACCACAAAACGTGGACGATTACAGAAGAATAATACTCTGCAGTGTAGGGTACAAATACTACGCACAATTCCTCCTCAGAGAAATGGAAAAATACATCGGCGAACTACCAGATTATCAAACGGCATTTATCAAGGGTAGATCGACAGACGACCACATGTACACCACCAGACGGATCCTGGAAGAAAAGTGGAAAGAAGGAACAAAACTATATATAGTCTCAATTGACCTCAAAAAGGCATTTGATACTATAAGGCATGAGGCTATAGTCAACACTTTGCTCAACAGGGGAGTACCGCACTACTTAATAAACAGAATAATAAAAGCATGCCTACACGAAAACACTGCAACACAATGGTTTGGACAGACGACGAAACTCCGCCAGGACGTAAATATAAATAAGACGATTAAATAAAAAATAAATAAATAAATAAAACTAAAAGAAAAACTGTATGCAAAAATATTAATGAAATCTTTGCATTCTTTCGATAACCTGACTTCTGGTTATGCTAGCAAATCAAAATTCTAAAATGACGGAATCAAAAATGAAGAATATAGGAGTCAAACAAGGATGTCCCCTATCCCCCCGACTATTCACCACAGTCCTGGACCAAGTCAAAACAGCCTACAGAGTCACAACAGCTCTACTACCCTTCATTGAGGACAACAAACCACCATGGTGCCTAACCAAAAAGGTATACATGACCATCATAATGCCTACGATGATATATGGAGTCAAAAACGCAGCAACGATAAAGGCCAACCGAAGAAGCCTGAGAAGAGCTGAAAGGGGCATTATCCAACTGCTAGCAAAAACAGGAAAACCACAAAACGACAGAAAACGTCAACATTACTAGAGGGAAGAACAATAATCAAAAGAATAGAATCATACGCAATGAAATATTGGGGACATGTCCAAAGACGGGACACGACACACCTACTGAAGAAAGCGCTGCGAATGAACAGCAACAAACTGAAAATAGGGAGGCCATGCTACACATGGATTACAACAATCGAGAGGATTATGAATAAGCTAGGAAAGGATTATACACACTGGGAAAAGTTGCCACAACAAAAAATGGAATACAATAAAGAAATATCAAGGATATACACACTGCCAGACTCAGAAACAGAAGAAACAGAAAACTCAGAAGTAGAATAGGAGAAAAGATGATCACAGACAGAAACTAGGAAGAAGCATATCACAAAAACCTGAAAGTAAAAAGAAGCACGAAAACCTAAAAGAAGCATCTCACAAACGCCTACACTTCCCATCCGATGAAGACAGAAGGAAAACAAGAAGAAACATCTCACAAACACCTACACACTCCATCCTATACTCCTACCCCATGCGTCATGCGGCTCTCGCTGCTGACAACAAGCATGTCCAATGTCCAATCCAGCGTATGCAGCTGGTCCGGCGGTATATAAAAGCAATGGGGGTTTGTTCTGGCACACGGTGGGATGATCGGTGGGCGATCGGGCTGCGTGGTGGAACAAATCTCCCTGCACCGGAATTGGCAGCAATGCCCACCTTACGCTGGCAAATCAATCAATCAATCAATCAATCAAGTAATCAATGTTAGAACTCATTTTAAAGCAATATACAATCAGTAACAACTGTACTGACAATAATTAATCCTATGTGACAGATTATTTTTCTCATTTACATGACACTGACGTATCTTGATGTCACATCACGAATTTAACCATTTTACATTCTTAATTCTTATTTCCATTTTTTGTAGCAATAATACCAGCATTTATGATTTCAAAGTGTACCAATAAAAAAAAATAGCATAAGTATTCGTGCTCTATTTCGAAAACTCGGCTGCGCCGTCGTGCTCGAAAAATCGCGCGTGTTTTAAAGACCTATCCACTTATACTTTAATATACTATGTTAATTCAACGTACAGTGCGTTATGTTAAATGTGAAATAAAATAACAAAGATAGGCAGACCTAGCATTTTATCGCCATTTCATTTTTACTAAATAATAGACTAAGTAGGTATATTAAATTAATATTCATACCTTGACTTCAGCCCAATGAATCAATGAACAAAATAATGTATGTTGTTTCCACGGACATCTCGTTAATTTTGCCTATATTGATATATCATTAATAATGTTACTCCTTGAGAATGAAGACGGTCGCTAATTAGTATTTATACTTCAAGTAACGAATAAACGAAATTTCCCAAGTGGGATTCCATGAAATTTATTGCTAAATAAAGTTTAAGTTGATTACAGCCCACTGTGAAACACGTGTTGAGATTCCTGTACTCCGACCAAAATGCTGGATACACTTTTCTTTGTTATTTTATTTTACATCGAACTTAACGTTGAATTATTAGATCATTTTTTAAGTAAGCTAAACATAGTGATTATAGTAGTGGATTATTTATTCAGTAGTTTATTTGTTGTCACGATCTATTATTTGTCGATAGACCGTTGCTTCTGATATCATTTTTTTTGTTGTTATTGCCAAGATCGGAAGAGAAATACGGCCCAATTATTATATTAGTAATGTTTTTTCGGGGATTACTATTAACATTAATTCAAATCTTTACACTTTATAAACTAGAAACTGTTTTATAAGCTATTTCCAAGGTATTATATCAAAATTACAGTATAATCTCTAAAATGCATTATCACAGATTTTGCTAGAACTTTAGCAAGTAGGTAATAAATTAAATTAAATAAAACGTCGCTAAGAACGAAGGTGTAAGAGACATAATGAAAGTTAACTAACCCTTTTCGCAAACGTATCCTGCTACGGTGATGCCAAGACCCAAATCGTCCTTCCTTAGTTCTACGATGTACGTCTCGGTCTCAGGTAAGTTAGGTTCATGCAGGGCCATGTCCAGTGGAGGGAGCATTTTTGGTAGGTCATTTTGCACCCGGGTTGAGATAAACGGCATGTTTCCTGGAGGAAGACCCTTGACCACGTCGACCAAGCCAGATATTCCCTGTAATTATGTGTTTAATGTTAACACTAAAACTTAGATTTTATGGTTGGGGGAAGCATTTGAAATGGTTAATACAGTTTAATTAAGAACATCTGGTGAATATTAAATATACCGTAAGCCAAAATATAGGGAACTTTGTGCAGTAAAATGTACTATATATTTGACTTAATTATACAAAGAGTATATAATGCTAATTACAAAATGATTCATAGTGACCGACCCATCTTTTTACCGAGCGACATAAAATTAAAGAAAAAAAAGTTTTCGGATATATCGAGAGTTTATTTCTTTTTGTAAAAACACGTTGAATTACTTCCATATATAAGTTAAGAAAAGAAATCAGTTGATAAATAGATGGGATAAAATAGCTGCACTAATTTATTTAAATAGAAAAGAATGTTTATACCTGCTTAAGGACAGGATCGAAATGTCAAAAACTCGTAAGCTAGTACTTATGTTAATCCTAGATGGCACAGTGTGTATCTTATCTTATTTTATTGGCAAGTTTCAATATTTGTCGGAATGTTGTCCGCATTGCCACATGTACAAAAATTTCTTTAGTATAAGATATAATTAATGTTACAAATTATAATTATAAATATTACTCAATTACATAAATAGTCGTAAAATAGCTAGTATGTGGTTAGGTAAATTCTAAAATGTAGTTGTGCATAATTTATGCCATGTACAACTAATATCATATAGGGATATTGTTTAAATTTTAAAACGAAATAGTTAACCACATTATTAATTTCGAATTAAACAGCAAGAACCTTTTATCCAAATTATGGGAACACATCAGTTTTAATTATTGAAAATGGCAAAGACAATATGTATTTAAATTTGGCAACTGTTCATCACCTAATTTTTATTCTACCTAACAGTTGTAAATATGTCCTTGAACGTAGTGTGTGAGAAGCGTTTAGGTACACGAAGCTTCGACCTTGCGCAAAGCGTGATATCATTTATCTGACTATTTAATATTTATTCCTTGTTCTAGCGTTCACCGTCAGCTGAGTGGCTAGCGCGTAGATAAAATCATGAAAGGTCCCGGGTTCAAACTCCTACGTCCGCTGAATTTTTTTTTCTTTAATTTTGTAATGATTAATATATTTTTTCACTAATTCTTTTCTATGATTTTTTTACGTTAGGTTAGAGGTTTTTATTCTGCTTAAAATAATTTCATTCTTCGTGTGATTTCTTTAGGTTAGATTATAGTAGGTTTTTATTCTGATATCTAATTATTATAATAATAATTATTAACGCCGCAGGCAGTATAATCGTCGGGGATAACGAAATGGGGGGTGCGGGGGAGTCCCCCCGCCTTTTTTGCACAAAATAACACGAAATGCTTCAATTTCTCGACTTGCAGAATTTATTACACATTTACAAGGTAATGCGCATGCTTGAAGCTCCGAACTTTTGGCAAAGATTAGGGAATTAACAAGATAGGACAGCTAGCGGTAAACCTTGTATCTTTTAGCAATGGCGCCATTGACCTCTACATTTAAATTTGAGTTTTCGAGCAGTTGCCACAATGTGACAATCAGACGGAGAAGGTAACATTATAAAGAGAGGCCAATAGTAAAAATTGGACAACACTGTCTCCTCATAGAACGACCGAACTCAGCTGACTGTCAGTAGCCAAGGTCACTAAAAAACAGGTTGCTTAGTAATATATGTCACACGAAGTATTTCTGTTTATATGTAAGGTATCTATTTGGTTAGGATAGAATTGTACATTGAAAGAATAATTTTGAAACTTTTTTCCATAAAATGAGGAAAAAACAGCCACACACAGCTGTCATCGAGGTCTATTCGTGTAGCACTTGTCGATTTTGATGAGCCAACCTATCTTTTAGTAAGCTTGGTCAAATTCGTTTAATGCGTAACCGACAAATCCCGAAACCGTTTCCGCTGGATGTCGTGTCCCTTTAAATTGGAGAACACCACTGTCTTCTTCTATTTCGTCTTCTCCGTCTGACTGTCCTATCTTGTTAGGTCTCTAATCTTTTCCTAACCTCTAGATATAGTGTTTCATTATCCTATTTTCCAAAAAAATTAACATACTTTTGCATATATCTAAGAAAAGAACATAACCAATATCTGAGTAAGTATACTGGGTTAATCATTCTTACACAATAAAAATTTGCCAAAACTGGATGATTGAACCCGTAACTTCAGGGTTTAGGTTACACGTTGTTTCCTCTCGGTGAAGCAGTCACACATTGAACTATAAGATACTCTTTTCTGCGGAAGCATAAATGAGATAAAGTTATGGACAGTTGATTAAAATACCAATGCCATGAACCATATTCAGGGTTCGAACCTAATTTATATAATTTACATTAATTGAAAATTCACCTAATTTTTTACAAAAATTAACAGAATTTATTGTATATATTATATACTTGGGATATAGTGCCATTTTAGTGCTTGAATACAGTTGCAAACTATTGACCATTTAATAATACTTTCATTGTTTAGTTTATTTAACAAATTTAAATGTCACTTTTCATTTCATTCATAAATCAAAATCATTACCCCCTTTCATTCATAAGGCTATTGGCGCCATCTTCTAGTTACATGCTGAACTTATTCTAAATATTCTTTACAATTATTCTGATGACTCATCGATTTGTGTTAAAAATTGATTTCATACATTATAATTTACAAAAGCAATTCTATGCAATTTTTTACACAGATAAAAGATAATGACTGTAATACGCATCAATACGACCTAATTAAATGTACTTAAATAACTCTGATTATCTAATATAGCTACAAATGTATCGTCTAATAATTAGGCAATTTTAAAAATTTATTCCGAATTTATCGTGCACTTAAAAAAGAAACAAACAGGTCAGTCGTATTTGGCCGACTTCTGTTATAATACTGGCCACTTTAAAACTCCGTTTAAATTACTTATAAAAAAGTTATTTATGAAATACCAAGTGTCGATTTGATGGAATTTTAATGATTATTAGGCAACCACATATACACTTTTTGACATTTCGATCCCGACCTTAACAGATCAACAGCCGGTTTTACAATCGCAAGTTAACTCTCATGTTAGTTGACTATTACTTGCAGGTTAACTATAACTTTACCGACACATGCGTTTTCCAATATAAAGTTAAGTGATGATTTGTAAACGAGAGGTTGTGAATAAAATTTATAATGTTGGTACTAGAAAAATGGGTAATATACATAAAATGTATGAATTTTGGTCCAAAGTCACGTCACCTGCTATTAAATATAAATGTCAGAAGCAATTTATGAGTTAGTAGTCTATTACGAAGTAAGTAGGTAGTATTTAGTCTCGATCTATTTAAAAAATCTCTTCCATCGTATTCTTCGAAAAAGTTAGGTCTATACTGGATTACCTTGGCTACTTATCACTGCTATATGCATTTACTTCGTACATATCCATTTTTAGGCAAAATATAAAAAAATTATTTTTTGACAGTTATTTTATAGGTTATAAATTGCCAGTAAACTGCCAACTTCTAGTTTACCCACACCTCATCTGCTAGTAAAGTTAACTACTAGATAACTACCACATCGAAAATGACCAGCTATTGTAAATCCCAATTTCTATAATAACTTGAAAGTTAACTCTGACTGGAAGTTAACTAGCGATTGTAAAACCGGCTGTAAATCTGGCAATTACCAGATTCTAATTGTCACATTTAACCTGACAGTTGTCAGATTAAATCTGTCCATTGCCACATTTAATCTGTAAATTGCCAGATTAAATCTGTCAATTATCACTTTTAATCTGATAACTGACAGATTAAATGTGGCAATTGAAATCTGGTAATTGCCAGATTTCATCTGACAATTGACATATTTAATCTGTCAATTATCAGATGAAGTGTGGCAATTGACAGATTAAAGGTGGCAATTGACATTTTTTATTTATTCTATAATTAAATTAAATGTTCGAAATAATGGCAAGTCACCTCTTGATAATTGGCAAGGCGATCATTGAATTCTCGGATGGCATATTATTTGACCTCAATGTATATTTTGTGAACTTATTCAGCTATAGTATTTCCAAAATTTACAATACTGTCTGGTCGATTAACAGACACACTGATATTAAATAGCGCCATAAAATGCAGTCAAGAGGGGTCAAATCAGGAGACCGAGGTGGCCATTCGATAGGTCTACGTCTTCCAATCCACCTGTTAAACATAAATAATTCCTCACTGTACGTGAATAATGCTGTGTAGTTCCATCTTGTTAGCATTAAATACAACTGTCTATTTCATTTGGATAATTAGTTTTAGAGTAGGTACTAAGAAGTTCGTCAAAAAATCTAGATAAACATCACTCTTATGTGTGCGTTAAAAAATTAAGGGCAATAGTTTGATTATTAATAATACAGCCCGAACGTTCACTTTTTGAAGAAATTGTGTGTGAGCTTCCATCATCCAATGAGCTTTGCTTCTGTATCTACAGTTCTGGCGGTTTACCGTTCCGTTTAATTGAAATGTGGCTTCATTAGAAAAGTCAAATTTGTTTATGAATTGAAAATCTCTTAGCATTCTGTTCATCGTTAAATCTCAGAATTCTCACTAAACTTCTAAACCAAGTTAACTTTATAAGGATGGTAGTTTTCTTGCTCGGAAAAAAAAAACTTAGAATCGATGATTTACTTACATCATTGTCCTCAACAAGGTATCTAGTTGGTTTACGTGGATTTTCCTCAATCTTTACTAGTACATCTAATTATTTTTCCTCGTCAAATCGAGGAGTTCTACCTGGTTTTTGAATATTTTTTACATGTCCAGTTTCATGAAATTTGTTTTCTATTTTACTGACTGTAGACTGTGATATGTGGTGACCAGGGTATTTATTATTAAACATTTCACAAACTTCCTTTTAAGGTCTTAATTTGTTACCGCATTCAATCATAATGATTAGAATACATATTCTCAAAGTTTAGGATAAATGAGCCACAGTAAAGTTAAATAAATACAGATATCTTAATAAATACACCGATCCTTGTGGGTAACTTAGAGTAAAGTGACACTAATTGGAAAACGAGTATTCCACGGCACACTCGATGGTCTCAATAAATGTTGTAATTTCTTAAGTTTCTTTACTAAATTTGTTGTGTCTACTTTAAAAATGCTTTCTGGTGGGTACAATTTTTTAATAAAAACTTTTAAAACAACAACAGATCAGTTTCAACTTTCCTCCGAAATCAAAGTTAGCAAGAAATACTGAGTTTACAAGACCTCAACAAAATTTCACATTTTCAAAATTAATTTTGTCAGTAGTAGATGCATCAAATTTAAAATACTTTCTACTGCTGAACAGAAAATTAAGGTCTCTTTTAATCGAGGTGCCGCACGACCCCTATTCTAATTTAAAATTTTCGTGGGGTGTAGTCATGATTCAGATGGGGTGAATACGGGAGGTACTATTTTCATGCTTAAAAGGGGTAATTTTAAATTAAATTTCGGCCTATTTCAGGATTTTTCCTAAAAATTCATAATTATGGTGAAATGTATTCCATACATATGAATCGCACTGTATAAGGAAACTTAAACCGCCCGTCTGCTAGAACTAAGGGAAAATCTGATATAAATGATCCAAATTCAAATTACAGGATACAACAACAAACTCTAAATTATACTCTTATATCACGTGAGCAGATGTCAATTAATGTAATGAAAACAAGAATTTACCGTTACCTGAACTACAAGATATAAGAATTATCAGTTGGCTAGTTTATGCACTTTTCAAATTGGCCACGACAGATGAAATATTCGGCAGCATACATCCAGATGCTTAAGAAAGAAGCGTGTGAGTGGGACGAATAAGTATCGTGGGACTGAAACTGACAAAATGTGGCAAGGAGTTACCAATGACATTTTTGCTAAATTAAGTTTCAGTTATCTGTACCCAAATGTAAGGATGATACATTTTAAAAATTGGAAAAATTGATTGGTGGACTAATAATTCCGAAAAAATAATATTACATACACAGAGAGCAAATCAAAATAAAGGTAATTGATGTCGACAATATGTAGTAATGGCCCCAGAACCGAACCCTGAAGTGCATCATCTTTAATAAGCACAAAATATGACATAACATTATTACATTTAACATATTGCTTCCATTTTCGGTTGATGTCACGCTGGTGGCGTGGAGGGCACACAACTCATTGCTTTTTTCTAGCTGATATTTTGTAATAACAGGTTTAAACAGAATCTCTCATCAACTCATCTCTAATTGTTTTCATTGGCAGTCCTCTGTATTGGATTAGGTTTGTGTGCCCTCCAGACTGTCAATATCAGGTGACCGAAAATGGTCAATTATGAAGGTGCCAAAGCGAATGGATATCCCATACCCCATAAAATGTCATTTAATCCTTTCTATTCTTCTTTTTTCTTCTGTGTTAATAAAAGGTTACTATTTAGTATTTAAGTGAGTTTTAAGACTTAAATGAAATAAATAATTTTTTCGACATACTTCTAACTAAACTTTCAACATAAAACATTTTATTTACCAATTACTTATGTATTTTTAGACATGAAATATTTTATGACATTCGGCAAGATAATAAAAGACCAACTACTGTCTGTTTTATTTACGCGGAAGTTTATTTAAGAGAACCGAGACTTAAAACAAAAATCTTATGAATACAATTATAGGTTACTTTTGAGCCAAAATTATCTGTTATAGAAATGTCTTTAAAATCTTACGTTTTAACCGCGTATCTACTGAGATTATTACCATTTAGAATTGTAATCTTAAAAATAGAAATAGTCCAGTCAAAAAACCTCAAAAAATGACTCAACCTCCTGAAAAATCCGAAAGTTTTGAAACTTCGCACACTTATTTAGAGGTACCTAATAATGAATATCAAAAGTCCTCATGAATATGAGGCGAGCTTTAACGGCAACTAGCGAAAATAGGGCACTTTCTTTGGTTTTTCGTTAATATACTAAGGATAATTAAGGAGATAAACTTCACAACTTTGTATAAAAAGCACATGATGTATGTTACTTATGATGTATATTGATGAGGCACATGATGTAGGTATATTAAACAATGAAATATATGAACAAACAAAATCCTGAGGTTATTCTAAGGAAAATTTTGTACAGAAAAATCAATCAGCTCTGAATCGCTTCTTGGTAGAAGGCCCTGCAATTTGATTATCTTGGCCAGCTTCTACACTTGCTGCCTGAAACAATAGGTAAGTATGCATGAGATAAAGGTGTGAGAGAACCATTATACAAATAAAAACATGTAAGTAAAAGAAATTATATAAGAAATAAATAAATCAGAAGAAGTAAATATAAGAAAGTAGTAAGCGACCAGTAAAACAACATATGAACATGACAACCGATGTATGTTTACTATTGCCAAGGTAAATAAGTCATAAAAGAAAATACAAATGTGCAATCTCACCTGACTTCTGGTTCCAGCAAGCACATTGCTTTGACCTTTATGTACCAAATGTTCAGTGTTTGTTATTTGCACTGAATGATCTGCTTCTTCAAGGTTTATGACATCGGTATCATCAGGGTCATCAAAGCCTTCTTCGAGGTTGGAAGTAACACCATTCCTTGCCTTTCGACAGCCACATATGTTCCCACATCCAGTTGTACATGTGCAACAAATGAGGTTAAGGACAGCTTCAGGTGCTGCTGGATCCTCTGTTGTCACAGGGATTAGCCGATCGCTTTCCACCTTCCAACCCCACTGTACAGGAGGGAGTTCATTCCCAAGCCAAAATTGAATTTGGTGGTACACTCGAAAAGCATGCTGTCTTGCTGCTCCTTCTGTGGGCGGCAGAGCAGAAAGGTCGGGTTTAGCATTCGATACAGATTTGCTGAGAGCATTGTAACGGTACATATTAAGAGAGGTTTGCTTTCTGGGCGCATTGTACAATGCAAGGAATATTTTGATTCCTGCAGCAGCTACAGCCTCATGGGATGAACTTGGGCTGTTAAATATGTCAGCAATACCTTGCAGTACAGCTTGCTTCTTGAATAACTTGAAACAGGAAAGTTTTCCTTTTCGATATGCAGCTGAAGTCGTATAGCATCCGTACCACGTCCTAGCGTGGTTCTTCACAAAACGCTCTCTTTTACCGCCTATAACTCGGGAACCATTGGGAATACGAGAAAAATGTATATAACCATTTTTGTAGTAAATTTGATAAGCCTTAATTATGTATATAATCAACTTTTGCCTCCGACCAACGGTTCTCGAGATATTAACGAAGAACCAAAGAAAGTGCCCTATTTTCGCTAATCGCCGCTAGAGCTCGCCTCATATTTATAAGGACTTTCGGTATATTCATTCTTAGGTACCATTAAATAAGTATGCGAAGTTTCAAAACTTTCGGATTTTTCAGGAGGTTAAACATTGATTTGGCCGGACTAAAACATTTACATGCAATAAGTTCGTAACTCCAGAGCCTACCACTCTATTTTTCATGCCCTGGAAAATCGATAAAAACAGTTTTTCTTATTTCAAAAAAATGAAATAATGTGTGACTTGTTTATATTTGATAAAACGTGATAGTTTAAAATGTAATTTGCTGTTCCTGTACAAAATAATTACATACACTTCTATATCACGAACGTTCAGCACAATAATGGCAGCATGTTGTTGACAAAGTCAAAGAGACAATAGGTCCTTTATATTACTTCCATAATATACTTAGTAGTTGAAGTGCCTTCTATACAATGTGCAGTTTTACCGCAAGTTATTTGTCAACGTGATATAATCATAATTTCTAAAAAAATATTACAACAGGAATAATACTTCGAAATATATTTCTGACTTTCCGAGGATAAACATGTATTGTCATATCAAAGTTGTTATTATTATCTTTTACGGATTAATTGCTATTTGTAACATTCAAATTGAATACTTTATAATGAGAATAAGAACATTGCGTTTTTTGCAACTCTTCTTCTTATCCATAAGGATTTGCCAGATGCTTTGTGATTCGTGTATTATTCCGGTTGGCTTTCATTCACTATCTAGCACGTTTAACGGCATCATACCATCTATTTCGATTGCCTGTTGGGTGCCCAGCCTCGTCAATGTTCTTTCCCATTCGTTGGAATCATGAGCCCAAACTTTGGAAGGCGTCCTCTTAGTTCCTTAGTATTTAGTTCTCCCTGAGCTATCAAACTGTTAATGTGAACCAAAAATAAAAGAAAGAATGCGATGCTGGAGAGTTGCATTAGGAACCATATTTTTTGAAAATTTCCATCCCTAACAATCTCAGAGACGTAAAGAAAGATAGAGAACTATGGCGTTAGAATGTGTGATCTTCGCATGCTTCCTGATACTTTTATGAAGCCAAATATTGCTTAACTGACAAGTTATATTCATCGTTAACTTTGAGTTTCAAGTATTGTCTGCAAGTGCCTCAAGGTATACCGTCTTCATTACTACTTCGCAGTCACTTATCCTTAATGTATCTGAATAACCACTCAGATCATTTGTACCTGTTTGGGCTACAATCATAATTTATGTGTCGCCACAGTATTTCCAATAAATCATTTACAATGTTTCCAAATATTTTTAAGAAACAGAGGTAAGGAAAAGTAATAAGATACAAGAACTTTTATAGTTAGTACTCATTATGTTTTTTCTTGATACCTTAGTCATCTCTATACGATCCTTATATGAAACAATTCCAAGAACAAATAGCTAGTCATTAATTGAAAAGGCAAACTACCATGTGTTTATGACAAGTAATTTTTAAATGTCATAACAGGTACACTCTCGAAACAAATTCAATAAAGAAAACGGGTAAAATTGGTGAACTTAGGTGCCCGAATTTAACGAACCGATTGTAGAAGCTCCATGTCGGCCCGAAATTGACTAGTATGATATGAAAAGTAATAACTCACGTGTAATTGCACGTCAGAATGCTGCCCAGTGAAGATATACGGGCTAGTAAAAGTGGACGGAGGCTGATGGGCGAACGCTTCGGCGTAACCATTTTCTATAAGATGCCTGTCCAGTTCTACGGGGTCACCAAGAATTTTCGTGGGTACTATTGGAGCTTGGCTTCCCAGTGACTGAAAATAAAAATAAAGTTAAAGGTTTTAAAGTCTTACATCAATTATGGCCACAAAATGTAAAATTACATATGGGTATTTAAATATAGTACAGGCAAATTAGCCATTCAGGGTAACAAAAATTAATAAAAGGATCATCTCTGGGATTTAAGTAGGTAATAACCTGGAGAATGAAATGATGCATTCTTTGCACTCCCAAGTTCCGAGAAAATTTTAAAAAAATTGGAAAAACTCTTTGATTTTCGTTTTTTTTTTTTTTGCTCTAGCGGCCAAAATAATGAAAATAGAGAAAAAAGTTCCCAACAAAAGTTGTAGCTCGTCCCTTCCTCTACAAAAAAGGTCATTACACATTTTTGTCTTACTTAAGCCGTTTAGAAGATAAATCGAGTTTTCCACTTACAGTTTTAAGCCACTTCGAAATGCGCGAAAAATGAAAATTCTCCGGGAGTTTCGTACGACCGGGCTTATCGGTCGATAATTCTTACTATTCAGAGCCCTTAAAAAAATTAAAATAACACGAAATGTAGAGAAAAGTCTCAGCTTTAATGTGGATCTAATCACAAAATTCATAAAAAAAATTATCATAGAGAAAAAGTGTCAGAAGATGGCTTAGTAAACTTACAGTACAGTTGATCCACAGATTTATTCATATCTTTGCCGGGAGTCGTTAGAATGATCATTCATTTTTCTTGTATGTTTTTATATAATGATATATTAATCCAATTAATATTTTATTGCAATTACTTTTGTTGGAAAAATATGCCTTGCGATCAAAGTAGAGGGTATATTTCTCTAAATTTTGGAGTTCAATTCGCTATATCTTAATTATTAATAATAACACAGTCTTAATGCGTGCAGTACTTTTTGAATTTGTCTACATTATTCATACACGTTCAGGAAATGCACAATTATACAGTAAAACATATACAACTTATTTGTTTTCTAACATTCTTCAATGAAATTTTCACAAAACATAGATTAAAGTAAGTGGAATCGAATGCATGTAGTGCCTATTGCTCCCGTAACAATGGGTGCTTTAGGTTGTGATTTATTATCTTTTACTTTAATTTTATTAAGATTTTGAATTTGTTCTTTAATAATTTTAGCTAGAGAGAAGCTATTTAAATTAAATAATTATTATAATTTATTTTTATTAGTCTTTACCCATTGTTACGGGAGCAATAGGCAGGATGCATAAAACTCAAAGATATAAATAAATCAACTGACAAAGTTTACTAAGCTATCTTCTAACACTTTTTTCTCTATGATAAAAGTTTGTATGAATTTTGTGATTAGTTACACACTAAAGCTGAGACTCTTCTCTACATTTCGTGTTGTTTTCATTTTTTTAGCAGCTCTGAATAGTAAGAATTAGCGATCTATGTAACCGGTCGTACGAAACTCCCAGAGAATTCTCATCTTCCGCGCATTTTAGAGCGACTCAAAACTATAAGTGGAAAATTGGATTTATCTCCTAAACGGCTTAAGTAAGACAAAAATTTGTAAAGACCTTTTTTATAGAGAAAGAGATGAGCTACAAATTTCACTTAAAACTTTTTTCTGTATTTTCATTATTTTAGCCGCTAGAGCAAAGAAACCGAAATTCAAACAGTTTTTCCAAATATTTTTGAATTTTCCCGGAACTTGGAAGTGCAAATAATGCATCATTCCATTCTACAGGTTATTACCTACTTAAATCCCGGATATGATCCTTTTAGTAATTTTTGCAAGGTTTTATACAATTTTTCCTTCATTTCCTTCATATTTATACTAATACTCGTTATTTGATGTTGAGTATTACTAGCGAAACTGAAAGGTAGTTGTCGATAACTATACCTATCCCTCCACGTATAGAAATACAATTTTAAAGCACATCAAAGTTGGCTGAACAAACTGAAGACTGACTTTTTATATTTTTATTTTAATAAATTTTCCTTACATAGTTTTTTTAATTAACATCTTTCCAGAAAATCGTATATTAAAAGATCTTGCCAATGTACTAATAGCTAGGGAGTTGGTGGCAGTACGGGTATATGATTTCATTGTAGTTAACAATAACATGGAATGAAGGTATTGATATAACTGACCGATTAGACCAGCTACCGAGTTCGGTTGCCGCTGATTTTTTAAATTATTCAATGTCAAATTTGCAAAAAATAGAGTGCTATTAAAGCATTACGTTGTACTTTGTATTGGTTTTAATTTGTTAGTTTTTATATCCATATATAGAGAAAAACATCGGCTGACCTGTACATTGCTGATTTTCAGAAATATTCCCAATTTACTCCAAAAATGTCAAAGTAAGAAAACCGTCCAATCAGTCGAGGTTTTTGCCTTTCAAAAGGACGAGTAGTAGTTATTTTATATGTACTCTTTAAGTCGATAAAAAACGCAAGTTTTCGATCTTGGGGTGGGCTGAGAAGCGAACCGCCGCGCCATCTACAATTAAAGGTGCAAAAAAGTTTCTAAATGAATCATAATGGTTCATTTTTTTTTTAATTGAAAGAAAAAATAGCAGGCAGGAAGATATTTACAGAATTATAAGAAGGGTAGTTAATATCACCAATTTGTATACACGCTAGGTGGATGAAATAATTTAGTTAATCGCTTTTCATTAGTAATCGAGATGTGCCAAATTTAGTTTTTTTCCGATTACATTATTTTCAGATAAAAATTAAAAACTGTTTTTTGCACACGCATTAAAAATTTTATATGATGAACCCACCTTCATTTACGATACGGAATTAGTCGTTAAATTCTTTACGCGTCATTACGAAACACCCTGTATATACACAAAAGCAAAGAAGATAGAAAATAATTAAAAAACTTCGAATATTTCTTGGGATTACCTAGATAGCGATAAAAGCTTGATAAAAATAACCCAGGCTTACAAGAGAGGGGCTGTTTTGTAGATCTAAACCATCTGATCCTTTGTTTTTTGCATGCTGAACCGATTCCGATATTATCTACCCCGTCTTTCTCTACCACTCCTATCATCCCCCAAAGAGGGGAAAAAATGTCTTGTTCTAAGGTTTTGATGTAACTCTTCTGAAGTATTTTGACGTGCTGAAGCTAATTTTGGAAAATCAAATTATACTAATACCACCCCTTTTATCCCCTAAAAAGGGCAAAATAAAGATCTTATTCTTAGGTTCTGATCTAACTATTCTGAAATATTTTGATGCGCTGAAGCCAATTTGGGGCAAAAAAAGAGATAAAAGGGGTTGTAGAGGGAAAGTGACACGACAGAAAATTGTTTTTGTCCAAAATTGGTTTCAGTGCGCCAAAATACTTCAGAAAAGTTAGATCAGAACCTCAGAACAAGATCTTTATTTAGCACCTTTTAGGGGATAAAAGGGGTGGTAGAAAATCGGCATGAACGTATGGGATAAAACAGTTCTGGTCAAAAAAACAGCCTCGCATTTTGTTTTTTGTCGTCACGTGTAATTATAAAGAAACGTTAACCGATGAAAAATCGGCATAGCAGATTTCAGCCACTATTTATTTAAGTTTTTTACATATAAGGGAAGCTTTCTGCTCAGTGGATAACACAATAAAATAATATGGAAGAGTTTTTTACCCCATTTTTGAAAATTCACCCCCTTTAAACTCAGCACTACACAAGTGACTCAAGTTTGTTTTATTGTTTCTTATCACTTTGCGAAACTTTTGATATAAAGTACGCCGACAATAAAATCACGTAATTTTTAGTGTATCATAAATTAATAAAAAAAAATAAATTGCAAAAAACGCAGACACATGCATTTCAGCTGACTGCATTTATATTAATGTTATATTGCCAAGCAACGTTTAAAACGAGTGGCTGACACAATAAAATCATATACTTAGAAGCGTTTTTTTAATTGCATATTTAATTTACTGTTAATTAAAAAATCAGCAACGCCGTAACAACTGAAATGGTTTTTCCGGTTTTTCATTATTGCATCTTTACAATGTTCAACTTCAGTCACACAATAAAATCATACAAAAATTTCTGCCACCGACTCCCTAGTTATAATGTTATACGCACAACTTGTGGAGTGTGAACATTTGGTTTTACCAACACAGTGGTCATTTTTTCAAGTTCTAGGGGGTCAAAATTCTACAAATTTGCAAATGAACATAAAACATTTTTTAGAAGAGAGGAAAAATATTGAAAAAATTTTAGACACTAAACGGGTGGTTTTTGAGGGGGTTGAAACATTTTTTTAGTTTTAAAATTACGAAACATTGTAGAATCGATAAAATTGTGTCCGTGAATACACCAAAAATAGTACAAAATTTCTGAAGACCAAGGGGATGGTTTTAATGGGGGTTAAAAATTAAATATTATTTTAAAACTACTTAACTTTTGAATAAGATTTGTGAATCTGCAAAAATAATGTAAAACAAATATGGTGAAATAAATGTAAGATCTTAAGGAATGGTTATTTAGGGGGTGCAGCGGACAATGTTATATTTCTAGGAGGACGAAATTATTTCGATTATCTGTTTTCTGTTTTTGGTGCAAAATGGTTAACAACTCTATAATTTTAGGTTGTTATTGAAGTAATATCCAGATATGTTGTAACTTAACTTGTATTTAAAATTAATGTCTATGTACAAATATATATCAGCGGTAATAAAAATAACAGTGAGCAAGCAAAAAATTTAGTCGCTATCACTATCATCACAGACACTTTTCTTGGCAGGCCAGGTGATTTGGAAGGTGATGGTTGTTTAGGCATGTCCTCTATCAACTCTTCCAGTTCACTAAAATGAATTCCCCGTTCAACCAGAAATCATTAGTCTCTAAAATCTTGACCTTACTCCTACAACTTTTTTGCCGTCTTTCAGAAATTTGACATGCAATTTTTTTTATTTTGTCCATCATTGCCTGTTCTAAAGTTTCTCTACAATGTTGTACGCCAAAATGATTCAAGACATGTAGGTACATCATATTATTATACTCTTCGCAAATACAAAACGAAGAGTATATTGCATTCGATCGGCACATTTCTAAAACTGGTAATATTGCTCGTAGAGCTCATATCACTGTGTTGGTGATCGAATTCTGAACAATTCTCAATATGTTCGTCCGTCCGTCCGTCCGTCCGTCCGTCCGTCCGTCCGTCCGTCTGTCTGTCCGTCCGTCCGTCCGTCTGTCTGTCTGTCCGTCTGTCCGTCCGGCCGTCTGTCTGTCCGTCTGTCCGCCTGTCTCTCCGTCCGTCTGTCCGTCTGTATGTATGTCTGTCCGTCTGTCACGTTTCTTGTAAGCACGATAACTTAAGAACAAAAAGTCCGATTGTATTGAAATTTGGACAGTAGGTTAGTGTTAGCAAGAGTTCAAACCCTATTGTTTTTGAAGTAAATCGATCAATAAATAAAAAAGTTATAAATTTTTTAAATAAAAAAAAATGTATTACATATTTTTTAATATGTTTTGTAATTAAACTAAAAATGTCTAAAACTAGTATTATTTTCAAAAAAAAACGCGAAGAGTATCCTATAGAATGTGCAGCAATTATGTAAAAAGTGCACTAAATCTGCGAAGAGTATGACGGTTAGCATGTTTTTTTTTCCTTTTGTCATATTCCATTGAAAATACCCCAAAGAAACTTCTCCGTGATATAGCATAAGTAACTAAAAAGTAAAATCATAATTAGAAATGCAGATGAATGCAGCTTTTTTTTTCATAAAATGATAAAGCAATAATAGGTAATTACAGTTCTTAAGACGACACAACATGAGTCAACATGAATAAAACTATACAGCTGTAAGAACTTGTAGATATTCAGAAAATTACAATTCTCGTTTAGTTCAAAATGACTCCTCTATACAAGGTAGTAAAAGCTAAATGTTGGTAATTTTGTTTAAGAATAAAAACTGCACACCTTGTTATATATTCTCCATGACACAGAATAACTTCAGGACAATATTATATTTAAAACACATTACTCATCAATGTCTAATCATAAACTGCATTTTACCTCACCTGCACCAGTTCGTAATCCCTTATAAACCGGCCATCATAAAAATATGAGGGAAGGAATAAGTACGGTAAAATTCTCAGAACTATTTAGTTTCGGGTATGTATTACTAAGATATGTTATTATCTTGTGTATTGGAATGGGTTCGAAATTTGGATTATGTCCGCCTAGATTATGACCACTGTGCGATGTTTGTTCTTATTTGTACTTACAAATTTATTTGTCCAAAATATGGGTGAGAAATAATGAAATTAATTTTAAACCAAGCAATACTAAATTTTTACATACTTCTGAAATTCAATACTTTTTATTCGCACCTCTTATTTTTACGATTCGTGAACAATATGAACAAACTCTATATATTTAGGCTAAATATGTTTGTTTTTATTATATGGATCTTTTACACTATTACCATGATAATATTTTTTAAAGGAATTCTGCCTCCACCGAACTCCGTCTTTCATCCCAATATGTATCGATAATTTTTTCAGAATAGCGAACTGCCTAAATTTATATATCAACCGAATTTAATCAAAATGTCTCGGAGGGTTCTCAAGTTCATAATGAATTGATAGACAGATACCCTCGACGCCCACCACTTATTGATCGATATTGTTCAACTCTCAAAACGTTCTCAAGTTATCGAATCTATAATAAACAGACACTCAGATATTTCAATAAACGTTTAGGTTCAACAAGGTCGAAATGTTTCCGTTAAAATGTCAACGTCGTTCTTTTCACCAATTTCAACATTATTAAACCGTCAAGAATGCGTATATCCAATTCGTAAACGTTAATTCACTAATACATGAAAACTTCATAATATGCCCTAAGAGAGCATGGTATATAATAATAATCTAAGTTGTTGGAATTTGTTTGACTCTGTGGTGTTGGAGAAGAAATAATAAAATGAATTTTTGGGCGTCGCGAGCTCTTTGAAGGAAAATGCTGCTTAAATTACCGAAGATGCAGTAAAAATGCATATTATAGTGGAAAATTGTAACTAAAAAATTTCTTGAGACAGCCAATTGATTCAACCATATTACCTAATATCGATATTAAAGTCGTTAATATAAGTTGAATGTTACTATTTGTTTATTTTTATATAAATATTAACATCGATTTTAGGTAATAAGGTCCAATTAACCGAGCGACGCGACGTTTAGTGGTCCCATATGAACATACAACCAGACAGATATGAAAATTCCTCGCCCGAAATACAATGACTAAAAATTTATTAATTGTAGAAAATTGATTTTTCCATGTGAATCTTGAGTTTTAAGATTGCATAAAATTTTTCAGGATCATCCATCTTCTTCATAAAAAAAAAACACTTTCAAAAATTATAATAAAGTTAATTAAATGATCGATAGATGTTTATTTGTTCTCATCGTCGAATTCGTTGTCGATGCAGTCCTGCTCACAAATTTTCGGGTTTGCAATGTTGTCACAAATGTTACATCTAAAATTTTGGCATATTACTTGAACTTTACGGCAACCACAAGCTATTTCGCAATGTTCTTTGTATTTACAGACTATTAATTTTAAAAATTAGTCTGATGTAGTTTCTCTCGTGATAGTTTTAACATTGGAAATGTTAATGTTCGTATATGGAGCCAAAGTTCCGAGTTTAATCCGGACATGAAAGTATCGAGGTCAGATGGCGTAATACTGAGCAAAGCGGAGCACAGTATGAGTATGCGTGGAGAACATATAATAGACAGTTGCGCCTGTAGTCGGCCAGCGCCAATTGTAGCCGCCATGGAGTCACAAAGTTTGAGAAATAGCAAATAGTTATTTTTGCAACAAGGACCTAAAATCATGTTCTTTGGGATGAATCGTAGCTGTTTCCGGACGAGGCGAAGCCTAGTTTATGTTTTATGTGGGGTGTTATAATTTCCAATATCCCGATGGTTGCAAGGATTGTGAAAACTGTGAATTTTTGTTTCTAGCCCACAACATTTCCTGATCCATCTTCATTTCTCCGAATTGTGAAAGTTTCCAAACCACTTTTCCACTTGAAGGTACGTCCTGAATGTGTGTTGCCGGACCACATCCGATGTCGGTAGAAGTGATGCTAGGTTCATTAAGGTAGGTCGTTGCTCTTAAAAAACGTTTGTGATGTAACCAGTTTAATATTTCCTGTGCTTTGTTTTCTTGGTACAAAGTAAGAAATGATGTTTCTTCTGCGGTAGTGCGAATTTCGGGTAATTTTTTTTTAAATATTTTCAAAGATGCTCCAAATGGTCGTTCTTCGAATGGTGATGAAAAATAGGATGTTGTCGCTTACGACATTGTCATATCGAGCGACGAAACATACAAAAAAAAACTTCAATCGAGGGTGTATCAGAGTTGCGGATGAATTAAGCCTGGCACCCCACTATAATCTCATTGTATACCTCAAAACCTACATGCCAAATGGCATATGGGCAAAATTTGCTTATATGAAAAGTGGCTCCGTGTAGGTCTGTGGTAGTACTTACTGACTCATACAAAGTTTTCCATGTATATTATTCATAGGACATCTGTAAAACCGGCTCTCGACTTAAGACTTTCTCTCGCAATAAGTAAAAAACCGTCAGTGCTACAACAAAAGTTAATAGAACACAAAACGTAGGAAATTTTACGCCCTGTAGAATGTCGTATTTTTTATGTAGACTCAACACAAGCCGGAATGAGTCAATCTTTACATAGGAGTTTTATACATACTGACTGAACTAATGATAAATGAAGTAATAGTTGATTTATTAATTTAAATACCTGATAATCTGAATTCGCAGATTCGATAGGTCTAGCAACCACCATTCGAACGTGGACTCCACACTGCCTTAGAACAGAAGCGACCTGCTCTGACCCCAACCCTCTGAGATTGACCTCACCTATTTGCAAAATGTGGTCTCCGCTTTGAAGTCGTCCGTCCTGTGGGAAAACAAACAAAACGTTTTATTAATACAACGGCTCGCTGTGGTTTATATAACAGGAAAGTTGAACGTTCTTTGTGCCATTTAAGTGAAATATTTTATTGCAACAATAAAAGATAGCTTTAACTTTAGCAAGTTGCAGACATAAAAATAATGTATTTGACAATTCGTTCTATCGTACTTTAGTATAATGAAAATCCTAATGAATCTGCAAACTAACTGTAACTAATAACGACTTTGTTTTTAAATATGATATAAAACAATTAAAACACACACTTACGCTGTTCATACACAGTGTGACCCACTTAAGATCGCAATACCTCTGCACACCCGTAAATTGATGTTTGATTGACTTCAAACTTTGGTGGTAAGAAAAGATCGATAAGGTGATTCTATGAACTTAGTAGGATGTGATACATGTCGGTAGAGTGCAATTTTAAGGGGGTTTGAAAAGTCGATTTTTCAAAAAATGTATTAGCGATTTTTTTAGAAAAAAACGAGTAAGATTACATCGTATTGGGTTCAAAAATGTTTGGGACAGTGGCCGTCAAAATCACAATTTTTTGAAGCAAGGCTAATTTTTATTTGTAAAACGGAGTCCCAAACCAAAAAAAAAAAATCTTCATTTTTTGTTCAAAATAATATATTGTACTAGAAAACTAGACTGAATTGATTTCACAACAAAGTAAATAAAAGAAACAATTATAAAAAGTGAAAACACGTTTAAAAAAATTATAAATTGACATTTGCAATAACTCTTGTTTTCATGGCTTACTTAGGTCTTTATTGAAGATTCTTCGTTAAAAGAATAGTAGGTATGTATGAATCAGAATTTTTGCATTATAAAATAAATAACTGTTTTGTTGTAAAATCAATTCAGACCAGTATTTACGAACTCAACTGGAACAGCACGGAACTAGAGGATCTTACGGGGTATTGTCAATATATCGCTTCACATTGAATGAGAGAGCACAGAATTTTACAGATTTATATTCACCACTCCTCGTCTACAGTCCACGTGGACTTGATCCGCCTGTCACATATAGGAGAGATTAGATGCTTAGCGAATTTGATCACCAACTTTGTTCAGAGTTTTTGCATGCCATAATATATAAAACAAAAAATACGTATGAACTATTTGTATCTTTTGAGTGATTTATTGCAATTAATTGTTTAACATGGCATTTTGGAGACCTTTCGATAGTAGTGACAATGAAACGGACGATTTTTATACAGAGCCTATACAAGTGGAATTTGAAAATAAAGACTTACACGTTCAAACTCAAAGGGTTATTTTGAATATTTACTCGTGTTTAAAAGGTGAAAATATTGATTCTTCATATAATCAAATTGTGAAGAGGATTTGTGAATTAACCAAATTTAGCCGTACTACAATTTATAGGGTTATTAGAGCCGGGGATGTAGTTGAACATTCTATTAAACGGAAAAGAGTTGGACAAAAACTTAAAAAACTTGATAACGCGTCCAAAGATGTCATTCGTCGATTTGTGTATGACTTTTACAATGAACAGAAGATGCCCCCATTAGAAATGATTAGAGATGAGTTGCGCGATTGTCCAGATTATAATTATAAATCATTAGATACTTGGTGAAACGTTTTGCTCGACTGCGGTTTTAGGTACAAAAAATTGGAAAAACGAATGGTAGTTATGGAATCAGCACACATCGTTGGTCATCGACACGAGTACCTGCGTAAAATAAAAGAATACAGAGATGCAAACAGAGACAATTTATCTTGACGAAACATGGTTTGATACCCATGATGTAGTTCAATACGGTTGGGTAGATAATACCAAAAAGTGTAATTTAAGTGCTCCATGTTCTACGGGAAAAAGAATTATAATTATTCATGCTGGAAGTAAAAACGGTTTTATTCTACATGCGTTGTTGTTGTATGCTAAAAATATCAAGCAATCCTCTGCCGACTACCACGAGGATAAGACAACCGAATCATTTGAGAAGTGGGCAAATGAACAGCTGTTACCAAATATTCCATCAAATTCTGCAATTGTTATGGACAATGCGTCATACCATTCACGGCAACACACAAAAATTCCGAACACCAACAAAAGAATAGGCGATATCATTGAATTTATGAAAGGTAAAGGCTTGGAAATACCAGAAAAAAAACACGAAAAAGACTTTATTAGAACTGATTGGAAAGCACAATTTTAAAAAGGAATATGCCGTTGAAAAAATTTTTGAAGCACACGATCATACTATTTTACGTCTGCCTCCATATTGTTGCGTTTTCAACCCCATTGAAATGGTGTGGGCGGATGTAAAAACCAGACTGCGTCAATATAACTAATCCCAACAATTAAGTGAGCCTGTCTTAAAGAATATAAAGATAATAGTAGATGAAATAGGCTAAAGCGATACATGGAGGAAGTGTGTATCTCATGTGATAAGAAGGGAAAATAAATATTCTATATTACCACCTATTAATCCTATTTTTATTAATGTAAAGGAGGTGCTTTACTCCGAGTTTTTGTTTTTATGCTGTCCCAATTGAGATCATATATACTATACATTACATTATTTTTTTTTATTTTAATGCCTTATTTATATTAACGTCCTGGCGGAGTTCAGCTATTGCTGCTCTACCACTCAACCAGGACACGTACACATAGACATCAACACAACAACCATTCCCTGCGATATTGCCATCTACCGCAGCTGAGACTCGAACTCAGGAGAGATAACAGCGACTAGACATGTTGTGCCACCCAACAGCGGTCTAGGTCACTGCTACCGTCTCGGTAACATATGAAAAAACGCCACCAACATCCATACCCTGGCCAGGATTCGAACCCGGGACTCCGTGGTCGCAAGCCAAACACCTTTAGCATTGCGCCACCGATCCGCATTACTGTGAACAAAAAATAAGGAATACATTTTTTTGATTGAGAATCCGTTTTACAGATAAAAATTGATTTAAAAAAAAAACATGTTTTTTTTACGGCCACTACCTCAAACACCTTTGAACCCACTACGATGCAATATTGTACAAAGGGGTCTCTAAAGGTGCTGATTAAGAATACCTTACTAATGTTTTTCTAAAGAAATCGCTAATACTTTTTTGAAAATTCGACTTTTCACACCCCCTTAAAGTCACACTCTACTGACATGTATCACACATTATTAAGTTCAAAAAACCGCCTTATCGATATTTTCTTACCACCAAAATTTGAAGTTAATCAAGCATCGATTAACGGGTATACAGGGGAAATGCGATCTTAAGTGGGTCAGGTCACTCAGTATATTTATCAACGAATAAAAAATTGGTTTAAGTATTTAATATCGTGATTCGATGAAAGTGCTAAAGCTGGTACTTATAGCATTGGAAGTTTTGAAGCAGTAAGTATAGTTACGATGTTTTTTTTTACAAATGTGTTTTAAAGACAACCTACCAGTATTTACTCACGATTTATTTAAATTAAGTCATCGTTCAAATGGATAGATAACTTATAATTTTCAGATTAACAATTATCCAATTTCACAATAATACTGCGATCAGAAATTACTACGAAACATTAATTTAAAAAAACCGACCGCGCTAACGAACTTATTGCAAATTCTTTGTCAAATGAAACAATCAAACAAGTTTCCGCTGATGGCAAGTCATAAAATAACTGTTTTATTATTTAATGTGTATATAAAATTGGTGCACCATAGGAAGTAATACCGTCCTTTATTAATAGTACTATAAATTCTATGTCGCATCGGAAATGAAATGTACGATTACGTGCAAAACAATCAATAGCAGTTGTACGTTGAACTTTGATAAATACTTAATGTGCTTTTCCAGGTTCAATTTATTTAAAACGCTTGGCAGAAAAATAAGGAAACATATGTATGCGGATCTGATGTGAGTATTTACTATATTTAAATATTGTTGGATAATATTTTGTATTGCACACGTGTGTATTTCATATTAGTCACTTAAGAAAACTAGCCACTCGACCTAACCGTCTCGTGCTTAACTTTTTCTTGCGTGAATAATTACACACTAGTACATTAAATAACTATTACAAGCCCTATTCAGTTAACTTTTTTAAATCGAGTCACCTTTGATATCGTAAATAAATTGTTCTAACTTGTAATTTTTATTCCTTATACGATTTACCTAACAATTGACTCCAATTTCGCCTCGCCAATCCGCGAGTCTATGAAAAAAATCAAATAGGTATATGTGATTTTTGTTACCTTGAAGAGGTGCACAACTCACCCTTACCCAAGTTTAAAATAAATCAATAAATTAATAACTGAGGTAGGAAGGTGTTACCGTGGAAAGTGAGACACAATATATACATGTTATATTAGATTTAAGCACTGTATTATATAATAACCTTTGTATAACCGTATTATTCTTTAAGTCCTTATCAACACGTTCACATAAGTAATTTAATACTTTCAATAACAAATTCATTTCTTTATTTCATATCTTTCTTTATCTTTGTAATTCAATACCTTAATATTCCAAATTGCACGTTTTAGCTTAGGTTACTTTTGTGAAACCCTGATGCATAGATTTAGTTTCTGTTTAATCTGCATTTTATGCAAACATTATAAATACGACTGAACGACGCTTTTGGCCTCAGTCCTGCATCGTTCAGTAAACTCACCAAGTTAATTTCAATAGAGCAAAGCCTCTCTGTATTTTAATATTTTATTGTTATTAATCTCATCGTTAGTTTCTCCATTAAGAGCAATGCTCGGAGACTAACTATTAATTAGTTTTAAGTGATTAAATTGTGAACTAACTAAACAAAAATAATAATAAATACTCTTTTGTTTAAATAAAATAAAAAATTGTTTTTAAAAAGTTAAATCCAAGATTCAAGATCTAACAATTGGCGCAGTCGGTAGGATCCGCAGCAACTCTACTAGAACAAGGAACCAGAGCCTAACTGGTAGTGGTGGATCTCAATCCTTCAACGGAAAACGAACCTCAAACCCTTCAAACCAAGAAAACCGCACATTCAAGAAACTTAGCATTTAAGAAGAAACCAACCCTAGCATTTAAGAAGAAACCAACAAGAGTGCTACCTCTTAAGAACAAAAACACAATCCCGCAACAAATGAAAACCTTTATGTAAGTACTTTTAACAATTGAATCATAAGTGCATCGAATTTTATTTTCATTTTTATTTTTTTTTTAACGCGAAGTGTTCTATTGTCCAATATCTCCTACCTCCAAAATTTTTTTTTTCTCTCAAATTTTAAATAATTAAATTGTACAATGGCTCAAGAACAAGTTGAAATAGCTCGTGAACAACAAGAAATTATTCGCGAACAGCGTGAGCAAGTAATAGAACCATACAAATTATCGGAGATATTCTCCATTGTCCCAGAGTTTGATGGAGACCAAATTTTATTAAACACCTTTTTGAACGCCTGTGATCATGCACAACGCATGGCAGTCGGAGACCAGCGTATTCTTTTGACGCTTCACATAAAAAATAAGCTCCGTGGGCGAGCAGCTCAATTAATCAATTCTAGGAACCCAGCCACTTGGGTAGAAATTAAACAGTTATTGGCATTCATTTCGGTGATTCCAGAGATTTGACGTCGTTAATTCAAGACCTGCAACGCGTTAAACAATTGCCAAATGAATCCGCTTTAACTTTCTTCTCCAGGTTGCAAACGCATAACGCTAAAATGCACGCCGCAGTGCAAAAATCGCGATTAACTCCAGATCAGAAAGATGCACAGTCTCAACTCGTGGAGACTATGACTCTAAACACCTTGCTTACCGGGCTAGAACCGCGGTTAGGTCAAATTATAAGGGCTGGAAACCCCGATACTATGCTCGAAGCTTCAGCACGAATCAAACGAGAGCTTCAACTCTCCTATTTTGAGAATCAAAAATTTACTAAACCGATTACTAATCCCCGAGACAATCAAGCCCCAGTAAGAAAACCTAACACGACAACACCTTTTCAAAAAATTTGCGCGTATTGTAAGAAAACCGGACACGTCATAAACGAATGTCGTGCACGCCAACAATCACCGCAATACCCGAATTTCACCCCCCAAAATTATTCAAATTTAAATTTCCAAAGACAATATGCTGCCCCGCAACAACCGCAACAGCAGCAACAACAACAACAAAGGCCATTTATACAACAGACATTCCCCAATCAAAATCAGAGGCCCACTCAATTCCCTAATAGACCAAATCAGTTTCAACGACCGTCTGTAATACAACCAAACCCAAACTATAATAGGAATGCCAATCAACCAAGAACTCATCATATTAACTATCCGGCACAATATTACTCTAACGAGGAATATCAAGAAGGCGCATATAATCCAGAGTTTCAGGAATTTCCATCTAATTCACAAGAAACTTTTTCTGAGGAACACTATCAATATCCCGACAACTTTCAGGATTTTCAGCTAGGCCCTCAAACCCTTCACGACCCCCCGAATTTCGAGAACCAATACCCCGAAACTTTGACGGAAGAGAACCCTATTCAATTCCAGGAAACAATTTCAGAGAACTACAACCCAGTTGCAGACCTCTCGTCCCAAATTCAGTCCATGAATCTAGACGACTACAACCCCAATCTGAACTTCCCCGAACAAATTTTCATCTAAACTCACTTTTAACCGTCAAATCCAGAAACCTATTCTATATTAAAGATATCACAAAAACATTCAAACTTTTCATTGACACGGGCGCGGGAATCTCTATTTTTAAAGAAAAGACCGCCGCAAGAATCCCTAACAAATTTCAGGAAAATGCCGTTATTCAAGGAATAACTAATGAAAAAATTTTAATAACAGAATCAAAACTTATCCCATTTAAACCCGGCGATCCTCACAAGGTATTCATTCATAACTTAGATATAGAATTCGACGGATTACTCGGATCGGACTTTCTAGATCACTATGATTGCACGATAGACATAAAAAATAGACAACTTATTACCAATTTTAAAACTGTACCCCTGTTCAAAGCAGGCGAGGAAGACATCGAAACACCAGTTATTAATAAGAATGTACAATATCTGCACTCTAACGACAACCTAATAAAAAACATAATCTCTATTCAACCACGTACAGAACAAATTTTTAAACTAAAATGCGATTTAAGAAGTACTGACGCTATACTGCTAGCTGAATGAAAAAGGTGAATTTTTAACTTCCATAATTAATGCAAATGCGATACCTAAAACTATCGATTTTCACGACTTAAAATTAGAACCAATCACTGAATTCGAACTAACTTGTAATGTCAATATTTCAAACATCAATGCAAATGACTTTCAAAATAATACCAACAACAGACTGTACGAAATTGAAAATCAATTACGTTTGGAACATCTCAATGACGAAGAGAAGGAATCGATCGTAGATTTATGTCTAAAATTTTCGGACATATTTTACTTAGAAGGCGACTCACTAACTTTCACGAATGAAATAAAGCATTCAATAGATACTAATAACGCTAAACCTATCTTCACTAAATCGTACAGATACCCGCAAATTCACAAGGACGAAGTAAAACGCCAAATGACAGAAATGCTCAATCAAGGTATAATTCAGCCGTCCATCTCACCCTGGTCCTCCCCAGTGTGGGTTGTACCAAAAAAGCTTGACGCCTCAGGCAAGCAAAAATGGAGAGTTGTGATTGACTATCGTAAACTCAATGAGCTGACAGTTAACGATAAGTACCCATTACCCAATATTTCAGATCTCCTAGACCAACTAGGAAAGTGTGAGTATTTCACTACTTTAGATCTCGCGTCTGGCTTCCACCAGATAGAAATTGACAAAAATGACATTCAAAAGACAGCATTTTCAGTCGAAAATGGTCATTACGAGTTCGTTCGTATGCCATTTGGTCTAAAAAACGCACCCTCCACTTTTCAACGCGTTATGGACAACATTCTTTTAGGCATTCAAAACGAACGCTGTCTCGTTTATATGGACGATATAATCATATACTCACCCACCATCCATGAACACATTTCTATGCTCACCGAAGTTTTCAAAAGGTTAAGAAAAGCCAATCTCAAAATCCAGCCAGATAAGTGCGAATTTCTAAGGAAAGAAGTAGCTTATCTAGGTCACCTTATCACCCAAGACGGAGTCAAACCGAATCCTTCAAAAATTTACTGTATTCGAAATTTCCCCGAACCCAAGACACAAAAAGAGATTAAATCCTTTTTAGGACTAGCCGGTTACTACAGGCGCTTTATCTCTAACTTTGCAAAAATTTCAAAACCTCTCACTAAGCTTCTGCAGAAAGACATTTCGACTCGACTTGTAAAAATTCTTTTGACGAATTGAAAACTGCATTAACTTCAACCCCTATTTTAATATACCCAAACTTCGATGAAACCTTTCTTTTAACAACCGATGCTAGCGCGTACGCTATCGGAGCCGTGCTTTCGCAAGGACCTATAGGCAAGGACCTTCCCATTGCTTATGCGTCACGAACTTTGTGTAACGCTGAGACAAAATACTCTACTATCGAAAGGGAGCTTCTAGCTATCGTATGGGCAGTTAAACACTACAGGCCGTACCTTTTTGGACGAAAGTTTAAACTCATAACTGACCACCGTCCGTTGACTTGGCTCTTTTCTATAAAAGATCCCGGCAGTAGGCTAGCACGTTGGCGCCTTAAACTCGAGGAATATGATTACGAGATCATATACAAGCCAGGTAAAATCAACAAGAATGCTGACGCCTTATCGCGCATTAAAGTCAATCACATACAAAAATGTGTAGCGTACCACAACAATGCACAAAATCCAGAAGACCCGCCTGACCCAGAAATCGTTCCCGACGAAGATATACCACCAGAGCAAATAGCCAGAGAATACGAAACCTTCGAGAGATTGTATCAGACAGAGTCCCTAATCGATTACGCGAAAGTCAAGTTTTCAAATAATCAACTGCTCGATAAAGATCATAAAAATATAATTACCTTCTTTCAGCAAGACAATTTGCAAGATATCCACTCCAAAATAATTGAGGATATTCTTGAAGAAAACCCTGAGTTTTCAAACAACAAAATTAACACCGTATCTAGTCAAACAGTAAAGAATAGATCGTATCATATCGTACCCTTACCATTCGACCCCTTGTCGGCAATTTTACAACTTTTCGTTACGATATACAAAAATCAGAATGACATAAATCCAGCAAAAACATACTATGTCGAGAATAACTTGAACTTACCTATTCTCGAAATCTTCTCATTTATTTTTAGCGACAAAGACATACAGCTAGTCGTTTGTCAAGACGTCGTAACAAAACCCGATGAAGACCAAATTCCCATAATTCTAAATCAGTTTCATGCTGGCAAAAATAATCTCCATCGCAGCATTAATGAGACGATACGTAGAATTAAAAATAAGTACAATTGGACCGGACTAACAAAAGACGTCGAAAAATTTATAAAAGCATGCGAAACTTGTCAAAAAGCGAAAATCTTACGTGAAAACTTGGACAATCCCCTAGTCATTACAGAGACACCGAAAACCCCGTTCGAACGCATTAACATTGACATCCTTGAAGTTCCTTGTCCACGGATATTAGCCCTTTCCGGTGCGTACGGCTGTGATGCGTTCCGTGCAGTGATGGGTGGCCGGCTATTTTCTTGTTGCCGGGTAATGGAGGCTAAATTTGAAGTCGTCAGAGCCAGGAGTTGTGTTAATTGTTCGTAAGAGGGTAGTCCCAAGCTCGGTTGGGGATAAGCCGTCACAGCGGCAGAGGGGACTGGGATCGTTCCAGTCGTGTGGGTTTGGAGCACTATTTGTCTTTGTGGCGTAGCACTAGGTCTTGCCGTCTGGTACGGTGGGGTGACGTGGTAGGCGCCAGCCGACGAGGTAGGCGTGACGAAGTACTGTGCGTTGGGCGGCGTGCTTGGACTTGGGCTGGTTGCTGTTGGTGGTACCATGCAGCGAGGGGTGGCCAGCTGGCGGCGAGGTGTCAGCGAGGCGTCGCTAAAGAGTTGGGGCCAGTCGGGTGTGACAGCAATGGTGTACTGACCGCTGGGCAGCCCTGAGTCAGAGATGGAGGCTTCCCCATGTGTGGAAGCGAATCCAGCGAAGCGGCGATCTTCCAGCGCCAAGGAATCGTCGTTGGCCCGGGATGCTGTTGGGTCCACCATACAGCGAGGGGGCATCACCATATCATCATCACCACCCAATCTCTGTTCCGTCGCCGAGTTTCCATGCCACGATGCTGCGTTGCGCTCCATGCAGTAGGGGGGCATCGCCTGAGAATCGTTGCTACTCCATTCCATATTTGTTGCCTGGGCTTCATGCCAGGTGGCTGCGCTGCGTGCCATGCAGCGAGGGGGCATCGCCGTGATGACGTCATGCGTGACCCCAGTGTCGTGTCCTATGTTGGTGGCGAGTCCTGCCTCGCTATGCCTGGGTGCTGAGCCCGGCGACGCACAGTATTGGGGCGCCGTCGTCGCGACGCCATGCGTAGCACTTGTGCCTGTGGAGAAATCAGAGGACATGCTTACCTCGCCGAGCCGGGTTGCTGTGTTGCTGGCTGTGCAGTGTGGGGCCACCGTCGCGGAGACGTCGGACGTGACCCCCGTACCCCTTGTCAGGGCGTCGTGTTGGCGGAGCACTTCATGGTCAGATGCTGTGAGGGGCGTCGTGCAGTGAGGGGGGGCCGACGTGGAGACGTCGCTCTCGACCCCAGTGCCTACTGCCTTGCCACTCCGGGTATGCATTGCCACTTGACACTCAACACAATAAAACTCAAATAAAACACTACGTCTGGCTTAACAACACAAGAGGAAGGGATAACCTCATCAGCGTCGGCGTTGGCGTCGGTGCTCAAATGACTTCAGTTTCGGCAGAAGACTATTAGTTGCTGAAGGCTGGAACATTACTACTTGAAGGATCGATCACTACTTGCTCGCTGAGAAAAAGTGTCCTCTTATATAGACTTTCTTGTGCTCAAATGACTTCTGCTTCGGCAGAAGACTGTTTTCTTGCGCTCAAACGACTTCTGTTTCGGCAGAAGACTAAAACATGAGTCATAATTTGTTCTCGATGCCGACGCCGATGACACCACCCCCCTTTTTTGTGACTTTATTGAACATTAATAAAGGCATACAGGTTATGGTTCAGTTCAAAATTTCAATTATATAATGTAAGAGTGAGTAGATACAATATTTTCAAAACTATAAACTAAGAGTAAGTGTTAAGATATTTCAACAACTAAGATACTTTAACATATATAGACTAAGATTAAGTGTGGTAAGATTTAAATAAGTAACTAATAATAGGTCCACTAAGATATTTTAGGTAAAACAAGATATTTAAAATTAAAGTATTTTATGTGACAAATCATAAATGTATTCTAGTTTGAACAAAGTTTTTTCGCCCTGTGGCGATAATTATTTACATTGGTATGTTATCGCAAGTTTCGCTCTTCTGGACGTCGTCTCCGCGACGCCCGGGGCTGCCTGATCCTGTTGCGAATTGGGGGCTGCTAAGTCCTGCTGTGCTGCGCGCTACGGCAGCGGGATTCTGGAGCGAACCTGTGAGGCTGCAACGTCCTGCTGTGTTGCTTGCTAAGGCAACGGGAGACTGGAGCGATTTATTGAGGCTGCAACGTCCTGCTGTACTGCGGGCTAAGGCAGTGAGAAACTGGAGCGCCTCGTGGGGGCTGCTAGGCCCTGCTGTGCTACGGGCTAAGGTAGCGGGATTCTGGAGCGGTGCGCCGGAGCCGGCTGAGCTCGGGCTGGCGTTCGAGTTGACGAATACTCGTGTCCGGACTGGGACAGGCATCTGGCTGGCGGATGGCTGCTGTCGGTCGTGGCCAGGCGTGGTCACGGCCTTCGCCCAGAACGGCATCGGAAACTGAATTGGCGTCGTGTAGAGCGGCTGCTCTTGTCTTGACGTAGAAGGCCCAGGGTCTGCTGGCGGCGGCGGTGCGGCTGACAGCGCCGGGGACTTCTTATGCTTGTTTATTTGTTTCCTCGTGGCAGAGGTTGACGGGCCGGGCACGACTGGGGGCAGTCGGCGGGCTGGTAATTTCGGTTCAACGGCGGCTGTGGTGCCATGTCCGCGGATGTAGGTACCAGGTCCACGGATGTAGACTGGTGCGTTGGCATCTGGCTTTGGGGCAGCGGGCACTACTAATCCTGTGATAGTAGGCGTGACTGGCTCCTGGGCAACGGGCGCTACTGGTCCTGTGACAGTAGGCGTGGTTGGCTGTTGGGCAGCGGGCACTACTGATCCTGTGATAGTAGGCGTGACTGGCTTCTGGACAACGGGCGCTACTGGTCCTGTGACAGTAGGCGTGGTTGGCTGTTGGGCAGCGGGCACTACTGATCCTGTGATAGTAGGCGTGACTGGCTTCTGGACAACGGGCGCTACTGGTCCTGTGACAGTAGGCGTGGTTGGCTGTTGGGCAGCGGGTGCTGCTGGTTCTGGGGCAGCGGGCTGGTGTCCTGTGACAGCAGGTGCTGCTGGTTCTGGCGGGGCTGGATGACCTGGATCGTCGGGATCGTCATCCTCGTTGTTGTCATCTTCGGTATCGTCATCTTCGGTATCGTCATCTTCGGTATCGTCATCATCGATGTCGGTGGTCTGTTGCAGAGATTGTCTGAGCAGGTCAGTCTGGCTGGACTGAATCCTGGGAGGCGGCTCGGGGCCTGGCAGGCCGAGTGGAGGTGACCTCGGGGGAGATGGCTTCGTGCTGACATCTCGGGTTTGACTTGGCGGGAATACCTTGTCGAGGAATACAGAGGCTATTAGTGGGGCAGTGGTTGGCAATACTGACCTTTTATCCTTCCAGGAAGGTCCAGCGTCCTGCTGGTCCGGGAAGGCGTCCATACAAGCTGCTTCCTTGGGTTCCTGTTCACCTGGTTGAGGCTGAGGAATGAGCGTGGTTGACTTGTCTGAGCTGAGGGAGGTAGCATCTTGCGTCACGGTGTTGACTGGTGACCGCCTGTCCGGGCGGCCCGGGCAAAGGAAAGCAAAGGCGGCGGCTCTGTTGCTTTGTTGCCGTGGTGTCAACGGGCGTGGTTGATACGTGTCCTGCTCCTGCTTGGCTGTAGCTTCGTCAACCTCATTCTTCTCGGTCGGTGGTGGAGACACCAAGGTTGTGGCTTGTTGCTGGGCTTGTAGTTGCAGCACTGCGTCCTCTGTCTTGGTCGGTAATTCTAGGCTGTTAATTTCCAGCGGTGGGGCCGGGCGCCCTAGTTCTGCCCGACCCATTGGGAGTTTCCCGATGGCGGTGCATTGCGGGGTTCTTGCCGTGTGGTTGACTGACTTCTTTGCTGTGGTGGTGCCGTGGATGTCTGTCCTGGGCCCGGGTTATTGCTTGGACCTACTTGTTGGCTTGGGTTGTTTGAGTTGGTGCCATGTCCACGTAGGTAGTTACCTCCTGTCTGGACATTTTGTTGGCGGAAGTTAGGGTTTCCCTGTTGGTTGGAGTCGTGTCCTCGGAAATTGGGGTTGGCTCGCTGGTTGGAGTCATGTCCGCGGAGATTGGAGTTGCCTTGCTGGGGCTCTGACTGAGTTTGGTTGGTGGGGCAGTCTCGGTGATAAAGGAATCCCGGGCACTTGCGGCACTTTGGTAGACTATTGGTATTATTACTCGCAGGCGGGATGGTGGCTGGCCTCGGCAGCGGTCGGAGTTGCCTCTGAAATTCCCTGTAGTCACCCTCGGCGTTTTCAGCCACTCGGCTCAAGCTTTCCATCGTGGCCACTGGGACATTTCTAGTTGCGAATCTTAGTTCCGGTCGCAGGAGCTCGCGCACCTCCATAACCATCTCTTCTTCCGGCGTATACCGTTCTACCCTCAGCCAGAGTCCAATTTTACGTTGTATAAAAACGGCGGCGGGTTCGTCGTCTTTTTGTCCCTCCCCGTGTAACCTGGAGCGTAGCTTCCCCAGGGTGGCAGTGTCGTTGAACTGCCGCAGGAGCTTTTCCTTTAAAAATTCGTATGTTATGTTGTGGGACTTCCACATCTCCAGGGTGCGTCTGGCTTGACCCTCGAGCTGTTCAATGGCCACTCTTACTTTATCCCTGCCGTGGATGTCTTCATGGAGCATCGCCTCCTCGAGCTCATCCAGGAAGTTGACTGGATCCTCCCATTCCAGGCCTGAGTAAGTGGGCAGCGCTCTCGTTCTTCTTGCGGGCATCCTGTGATGACCTTGTATTGCGTGTATTGCGGCTTGGACGCTTCCCTCCATTAGTCTTGTCATGCTCTCTGCTAGGTTTTGTGTTGGGCGCCACTGGGGGTCCATTTCCCCAGGATTTGTGTGTTCGGGTTGTCGTGGATCCTCTTCCCTCCGGAAAGATCTGGCCTCACGCTGTTGGTCGCCATGTCCACGGATATTAGCCCTTTCCGGTGCGTACGGCTGTGATGCGTTCCGTGCAGTGATGGGTGGCCGGCTATTTTCTTGTTGCCGGGTAATGGAGGCTAAATTTGAAGTCGTCAGAGCCAGGAGTTGTGTTAATTGTTCGTAAGAGGGTAGTCCCAAGCTCGGTTGGGTATAAGCCGTCACAGCGGCAGAGGGGACTGGGATCGTTCCAGTCGTGTGGGTTTGGAGCACTATTTGTCTTTGTGGCGTAGCACTAGGTCTTGCCGTCTGGTACGGTGGGGTGACGTGGTAGGCGCCGGCCGACGAGGTAGGCGTGACGAAGTACTGTGCGTTGGGCGGCGTGCTTGGACTTGGGCTGGTTGCTGTTGGTGGTACCATGCAGCGAGGGGTGGCCAGCTGGCGGCGAGGTGTCAGCGAGGCGTCGCTAAAGAGTTGGGGCCAGTCGGGTGTGACAGCAATGGTGTACTGACCGCTGGGCAGCCCTGAGTCAGAGATGGAGGCTTCCCCATGTGTGGAAGCGAATCCAGCGAAGCGGCGATCTTCCAGCGCCAAGGAATCGTCGTTGGCCCGGGATGCTGTTGGGTCCACCATACAGCGAGGGGGCATCACCATATCATCATCACCACCCAATCTCTGTTCCGTCGCCGAGTTTCCATGCCACGATGCTGCGTTGCGCTCCATGCAGTAGGGGGGCATCGCCTGAGAATCGTTGCTACTCCATTCCATATTTGTTGCCTGGGCTTCATGCCAGGTGGCTGCGCTGCGTGCCATGCAGCGAGGGGGCATCGCCGTGATGACGTCATGCGTGACCCCAGTGTCGTGTCCTATGTTGGTGGCGAGTCCTGCCTCGCTATGCCTGGGTGCTGAGCCCGGCGACGCACAGTATTGGGGCGCCGTCGTCGCGACGCCATGCGTAGCACTTGTGCCTGTGGAGAAATCAGAGGACATGCTTACCTCGCCGAGCCGGGTTGCTGTGTTGCTGGCTGTGCAGTGTGGGGCCACCGTCGCGGAGACGTCGGACGTGACCCCCGTACCCCTTGTCAGGGCGTCGTGTTGGCGGAGCACTTCATGGTCAGATGCTGTGAGGGGCGTCGTGCAGTGAGGGGGGGCCGACGTGGAGACGTCGCTCTCGACCCCAGTGCCTACTGCCTTGCCACTCCGGGTATGCATTGCCACTTGACACTCAACACAATAAAACTCAAATAAAACACTACGTCTGGCTTAACAACACAAGAGGAAGGGATAACCTCATCAGCGTCGGCGTTGGCGTCGGTGCTCAAATGACTTCAGTTTCGGCAGAAGACTATTAGTTGCTGAAGGCTGGAACATTACTACTTGAAGGATCGATCACTACTTGCTCGCTGAGAAAAAGTGTCCTCTTATATAGACTTTCTTGTGCTCAAATGACTTCTGCTTCGGCAGAAGACTGTTTTCTTGCGCTCAAACGACTTCTGTTTCGGCAGAAGACTAAAACATGAGTCATAATTTGTTCTCGATGCCGACGCCGATGACATCCTACACGAAATTACGCCCTAACAATCAGGGATGAACTCACTAAATTCACACAAGCTTATGCCATAGAGGACAAAACAGCGAAATCTATCGTAAATACACTTCTACTGTACTTCCAACATTACGGTACACCCCTTCGCATCCATTGTGACTCAGGCCGAGAATTCGAAAATCGACTTCTTAAAGACCTTTGCCTTCTTTACGATATTAAATTAACATATTCTAGTGTACACCACCCACAATCCAACGGCTCACTAGAGAGATTTCACGCGACGCTCATGGAAATGATAAGGGCTAATAAATTAGAAAACCCTAGCGAACACCCGTTAACCATCTTACCGTACGCAGTTATTTGTTATAATAACTCTATAAACAAAACTCATGGCTTCACCCCGTACGAATTAATATTCGGACATAGTGCAAGTCGTCCCCCTGAAACACTTTACAATCACGAACAACTCATATCTAAGTACATGCGAGATTTAAACAATAGAATATCGCACTATTATAAGATAGCTCGTACAAGGACCCAATTACAGAAAGAAAAGGCTAAAATAAGATTCGATAAACATGTACACGACAATTTACCCGAGTACAAAGTAGGTGACAAAGTCTATGTAAAGGAAAGTCAAATTAAGAATAAACTTCAAAACAAGTTTAACGGACCATTTGAAATTAGAGAAATTCTAAACAACTCTGCTATACTTTACAACCCTCAGACTAAACACACTACAAAAACCAACTTTGACAGAATGAAACCATACTTTGAAAATTAATTTATTTTCAGGTTTCTTCTGCTGCTCAAAGCAGTATCACCCCAATATTCTATTGAACCCATCAACAATACCATCGGAATATACTATCACGAAGAAGACCGAATCGAGATATCAAATGATAAATGGACAATTCTAGTCTACAAAGACATCGAGCCAATTAAACTAACCCTCGACAATAACAACAAAATTCTAAACGACATGATAACCACATTCGATACAGACAACCCTCGCATGACATCCTTTCGATCGGAAGTTAGAACACATATCAGTCTCTTAACCCAAATTTCCCAATCATTACAACAAAAAGTTGAGGAAATATTTGTGGACACTAAAAGATACAAACGAGGTATTTTAAACGGAATCGGTACATTCTGGAAGGCTATCACAGGTAACCTAGACGCCTCTGATGGTGAATACTATACAGATTGTATTAATAAACTCACGAATGACGAACATCAACTAGAAAATCTGATGAAAAACCAAATTTCGGTAACGACCTCGGTAATAAAAAGTTTTAATTCAACAATTCAAAAATTAAAAATCGACGAGGAAACTTTCAATAACGATATTAAAGAAATTGAAAAATCAATTTATGATATATCAGATGATTTAGCTTACATTCAATCAAAATTACGAGTACTCGAGATATGCGAATCTCTTATGGAAAGTTATATGTTTTTAGAAAATAGTTTAGATAACATTTTAAACTCAATCACATTTGCTCGATTAAAAATCCTACATATTTCAATAATTGCCCCGAAAGACTTAGTTACTTCTCTTCAGGAAGTATCTCAATCTCTGCACAAAAATAATCTGCCAATAACACCACAAATTTCAAAAGTTGCTCAATATTTTGATATAATAGAACTCCAGGCCTTTCAATCTGGATCTAAAGTAATATTTGTTTTAAAAATTCCATTAACAGAACCAGAAACTTACACCCTCTACCACCTTTACCCTATTCCTATATTGGATAATCGAACAGGACTACATCATATTTTATCAACGACACATAAGTACATAGCAAAGGACGATGATTCATTGTTATTTGTACCTCTCCCGAACCTTGACAATTGTAAATCCTTAAACCCCAGTGTAAGACTTTGTTCAAATGTGCTTCCGTACCCCATAGACAGTGACGCGATATGCGAAGCCCAAATACTAAAACAATTAAGTGTAGTGCCCCGGACTTGCCAGTCAAATTTATTGTTTGCCAAAGACTACAGTATTCAAAAACTAAGCAACAATAAGTGGCTAATACTAGTATCAGACAATCTACCGGTAACCGTAAAATGCAACAACAGAGACGTTATTACGAAAATAATCCAGCTGAACTCGATCTTGACTTTGAAAACGGAGTGTAGTGCCTTCATAGGTAGCACCAGGGTCCATACCTCATCGCACCCGCTAGACAACATCACTTACAACAGTCATCCAGTTCGAATACCATACGATTGCTGTAACCATCTCCCGGAGAAATCCAAACTCCCAAATTTGAAGCCACTGAAGTTAAGCAACCTCAACACAGATGATCTAAACATCGCTAAGCATAAACTAGATCAATACTCGGACGATCTAGACAAAATCATCAATGAACCATTCATCAACAAGAACATTTCTTGGTTCACGTACTTTACGATAACTTTGATTATCATACTTATCATTTTATTCGTAATCTGCAAATGCAGAAAAGGCCGAAGAGACGCAAGGATCGGCATCTCCCTATCCAACGATCAACCACCGCGACCTCCACAACCACCGAAGTCCAAGCTTTTCAGTGGATATGGACATTTACTCCCCAAAAGAAGACCAAGTGTAAATATTCGTGAAATCCCCGAGGATATCGAACTAAATCCCTCATACAGTAAAACTTATGCTTAAAAGTTGATTTATATCATCAACTTTTTTATAAGAAAGGGAGTTGTTATATTAGATTTAAGCACTGTATTATATAATAACCTTTGTATAACCGTATTATTCTTTAAGTCCTTATCAACACGTTCACATAAGTAATTTAATACTTTCAATAACAAATTCATTTCTTTATTTCATATCTTTCTTTATCTTTGTAATTCAATACCTTAATATTCCAAATTGCACGTTTTAGCTTAGGTTACTTTTGTGAAACCCTGATGCATAGATTTAGTTTCTGTTTAATCTGCATTTTATGCAAACATTATAAATACGACTGAACGACGCTTTTGGCCTCAGTCCTGCATCGTTCAGTAAACTCACCAAGTTAATTTCAATAGAGCAAAGCCTCTCTGTATTTTAATATTTTATTGTTATTAATCTCATCGTTAGTTTCTCCATTAAGAGCAATGCTCGGAGACTAACTATTAATTAGTTTTAAGTGATTAAATTGTGAACTAACTAAACAAAAATAATAATAAATACTCTTTTGTTTAAATAAAATAAAAAATTGTTTTTAAAAAGTTAAATCCAAGATTCAAGATCTAACATACATAAATATTGTTGACGATGCAACTCAAAAAATCAAAGCACTCTGAGAAAGACATATGGTTGAAAATCCTGAGAGGAAAAAAACAAAAAAATTTAAGAAAATGCTATAAATAACGTTTGGACAATGTGTGAATATATGTTGCAACAATATTAAAAGACTATTTATTTATCTATTTATTCTATTAAATTGTTTCGCTGTTGGGAATATGTAAATCAATTTATAACTTACAATAACTGTGTACAGAATAATTAATAAAAATGTGTTTAGCTGGTAAACAGAAAAACGCGACTTTATTTACATAATTACGTAAAATAAATTCAACACTGATTTTAGTAATTAAAATCTCATTAATAAATGTAATCTTGATAAACACGCTTAGAACTTTTACACGCAATATGCAATGTGCATGTCCTATACTACTCTTGTATTAAATAAACCTGAATAGGACAGTAGTTTAGGTGCAAATCTATCCCTAAAAAGTATTAGAACTGCCGATTTTTAACCCAATTTAACAATTTATAAAAAGAAAAACGTTCTGAATTCGATCCGTAAGTATGTTTTTATGTTTGTTTAATATATTTCTCTAGAATTGTTTCAGAAATTCCTATGAAAAACTTTTACAAACTGAAGAATGTGGCTCCGCAGTGGCCCACTATAAGTGTCACCAAGCTATGAATGTCTAGTACTAGGTGAACAGAAGACGGAAAAGTATTTTCAATTTGAGAAAATGGCGAATACGCCGTTGTTAAAATTCTCTTATATTTCGTAGTTAGGTATTTTGGAGTAGCTGATGCCGAACCTGATATCAAAGATAAAGATTCAAAATGACGAATTCAGTAAAGCTGCCATAAAACTTCTGTTATCCTGAACAAACGTCTCCGTAGCCACGATGCTCCATATTCAGTATTTTGGCTTCTCTGGAGCACCAAATCTCCATAGCTTTATGATAAATTACTACTTCGAGTAGTTTTATAACATTCTTATAATGCATGTTTCGATTACTGAAATACCTAACTTTATATTTTTGAGGTTGCTGAATGCAAATGTAATGTCAAATACTTAGACGATATTGACAGTTGGCAGCTGTCAATCAGTTGTCAATTGGCAAGAAACTACTGGGTGATTTCTTTAACCTGAAACCTCGAGTAATAAGCACTCTGCGAAAAAATGTTTCAAACAAGAAATGTAAAATTGGATGGGAGCAGTTCGGCGGATATGTCACTTTGACTTTGGGTGGAAGGGTTAAGGTCAATCAAGGTAAAATTCGTTTTTTTAAATGTGTACCCCTACTTTTTATTGCAAATTCGAATTGTATGACTAAAAATAGACTACTATTGATTGAAATCTTTTTTTTGAAATTGTCATTCTTTTTACTTTATAAAATTGCAAGAGACAAGAAGAGTTTGGAATCATCCCGGGAATATTCTGAATTTTTTTCGGAATTGTCCAATGCTTTTTGCAGAAAAGAGCACTGTGGAGTTTTCAAGTACATCAAATAGAGCATTGGACAATTTCTGAAAAAAATTGAGAATATTCCAAACTCTTTTGCCTCTTGCAACTTTTGTTCGAACTTCTTCTTTTTTGAATAAAAAAATCGCTCTAGAATTTTGATTCTTCCTCGCTGGATAACCAAAAAAAATTACAATTTTTGAAAAAATGTTTTGAACAAAAGAGGTCTATTCTTAGACAGACAATCCGAATTTGCAATAAGAGATAGGGGTTCCCATTTAAATAACCAATTTGACCTTGAATGACCTTAACCCTTCCACCCACAGTCAAAGTAACCTATACCGCCGAATTTCTCCCATCCAATTCTACAACTTTTATTTGAATAATTCTGTTACTCCGGATATTTGAAAGTTTAAATTTAAAAATTTAAATAAATCACCCAGTAGTTCCTTGTTAATTGACAGCTGATTGATAACTGGCAACTGTCAATATCGTCTATTTGACATAAGATTTGAATTCAACAACCTCAAAGACATAAAGTTAGGTATTTCAATAATCAAAATATGTGTTATAAAAATGTTGTAAAGCTACTCAAAGTAGTAACTTATTTATTTATTTAACAATACACTAGACAACAGGTTAGGAAATAATAAATATTTACAAATATATAACGTATGAGAGTAGAAACAAAAGAATACAAAATAAACAGATAAAAACAAAGATAAAACAAAAAAATTAAATTATGCAGTTAATCTTTTTATCGCAGCTACATTGCAGTGGAATATATCAAACTAGTCTTGTAGATTGTTATAGTTCTCACACATTTTGTATAGCGGCGAAAATTTCTGGACGTTAGTTCGGGGAAATAGAACAATGAGCTATGCCTAGAACCAGGTCTAGGTGTTCGAAAATTTAGTAAGCTTAAGATAGCGCCGCAATCAGTTGCATTATTTTTTTTTTTAAGAAAAAATTGCTGTGAAATAATTCTACGAATCTCCAGACTCGAGAATGAAAATCTATTTAACAGTTCAGTCTGAGGAAAACCAATAGCAGGATAGACACTATCTTCCTTATAACTTAAAGTTTTTAAAAAACGCCTCTGAATTCTCTCTATACTCTGTATCTGTGTGTTATAATGGGGCGACCAAATAATTGACGAATATTCTAATTTGGATCGAACAAAAAATTGATATAGTAGTTTCAGTGTGTTAATGTCGTTAAAATCGCGAGAACATCGTATTATGAATCCTAGCGTTCTGAAACTTTCATTAGTGATGGTATTTATATGGGAATTAAATGACAGTTTGGTGTTAAATGTTACACCTAGGTCACGGAATGTTAATGGACGTGTAAGCCCTAAATCTTCTATAAGGTAATTAAATTCTACATATTGGTTTTTATTAGTAAAAGTTAGGACATTACATTTTCTTATTCTCAACTGTAATTTGTTTAAATTACACCATTCATTAATTTTATCAAGGGCACTTTGCAATACCACACAGTTACTCACATCATTCACTTTATTGTATAACTTCATATCATCTGTGTATAAAGGACAATTGACACCCAATTCCTCTGCGATGTCATTAATGAAAATGTTTAAGAATAACGGGCCTAAAATAGAGCCTTGGAGTACACCTGAGGTAGATACGAATTCCGCAGATCGTTGTCCACGGTGACGTCTATTTTCAAGATATGATTTGAAAAATAACAACAAATTTCTTGAGAGGCCAAATTTTTTAAATTTAGAACAGAAAATACTGTGATCTAGTCTGGTTATACAAAAGAGATTAGTTGATGTAGATCGTTCCTTGAAGAAACCGTGCTGGTATTCAGCAATGCGATTCTTTGCGTGAGAATATATAACAGAATTTCGAACGCTTTTGAGAAATTATTAATAATCGTTATAGCCCTGTAATTCCCAATATTATTTTTTTCACCTATTTTATATACAGGAATTATTTTAGAACATTTTAGTTCATCAGGAAATATATTAGATTTAATGGCTTAATTAAATAAAAATGTAAGAGGAGTTGTGAGCACGCTAGCACAATCATGTAGTATGAAGGCTGGAATTTTGTCAGGGCCCATTGTGTATTTAGGCTTGATATTTTTCAAGGAATTTAAAACTTCTTGTTCTGTAAACTGTTCAATTGTTAAAAAATCTATTTCTGAGTCAACATGAAGGTCCTCGATTGATGGATTAGAGGTAATATATGAACTACAAAAGTATTCAGCGAAACCATTAACTATTTCCTTGTTGCCTACCTAATGCTTATCTTCATAGTTCATAGCTGTTGGGAAATTACTAGTAGATTTCTTACTGTGGATAGAGTGCCAGAACTTACTGAGATTGAGTTTAATATTACTTTCAATGTCGCGACAATGCAACTTATGATGGAGCTATGGAGCTTTGGTGCTCTATAGGAGCCATAATGCTAAATATGGAGCATCATGGCAATGGGGACTTTTGTTCAGGATGACAAAAGCTATAATATCTCAAAAATTCAGATGATGAAACTCAATTTCCATAAGGTTTGTGCGGGGTCTTTTGAATGAAATTTGGTACACGGACATATTTTTTTTTACTTTATAGAAACTACATAAGAGACCACTAAAAGGGTAGAAAATTTTATAAAATGAACAAAATCGAATGCATTTTTAACAGACCTCAATACAATTAACCCAACCCAAAAACTTTTGGTGACTGTTTTTATAAAAGCGGTTGAATTTTTTTTGTTAATTTTAATAACTGGTCAAGATATCAGCCGACTTAATCAGTTTTCTTCACAAGCTTCAAAAGTGATAGTAGCCCTTTCATATTCGTGCCTCAACATTACTGGCATCATTATTTCCAGAGTCTGAAATATAAGGACCATGAACATCGAGTATATGTCCATTGGGAGCAACAATTAATGCTGGTTTCAGAAGATGATATCCCTTATGTGTGCAATACGACTGACGTAACACTTAAAAAGCTCTGCTTTTGGAGATTCTTATGTATGTCCCGTCAATATACGCTATTGCTTTTCGATTTCCTGCTTCAGGATTGTACAGAGTGTTTGAGAAATCTGTTACATGTTGCACAACGAATCGGCCCCTAGTTATGTCCTGTAAACCCAGATTATTTGGCACAAACTGTTCTACTAATGAAAGACGGACTTTTGAAATTGCCAAGCTTACAGCTTGGCGACTGGAGTAAGAGAACATCTCCATCAAAAGATTATCTAAAAGTCCTTGTCGTAATTTGCACAAGAAACATAATAAATCCTTGTTGGTTATCCTATTTTTTTCGGTAAATATTAACGCGATAGCAAAATTCAAAAAGTGTTTTATTTACTGGAGTTAATCTCTTGATCGGAAAAATTATTTTCACTTTCAAATATATTGATAAATTTATATTTCATGGCAGTGTTCCGCACTATATTTAGAAAATGTTTTAAATCACTTCCTTTTAAATTAAATGGTCTGGTAATACCTCTAAGTCCATTGAATAATGGTGGCAAGCGAAGCCATTCATCGGCCAAATGATCTCCACAAATTCTTACACCTTCAGGTATAAAGATGCCAGTCTTCAGAAAGATATCAACTTTATCATCTAAAGAAAATCTGATGAGATGTTCAAGTTCGCCACATATAAAACATGAATTTCGAGTTTTTCCAAGCAATATTTTCAGTACAGTTGGATCCGGATCTTCTGCGTAAGCTTGAACTTCTGCTTTTATACTCAAATCACAGTTGTGGCAAATCTTTGTTTGAGACAATTGTAATTCGATTCGACGATGTTCAGCAATGCCCCTTTTTCTTCCACTATTTGTCTCAGTAATCCATTTTCACAGATAACCAACTTTTAATACTTGTTTAAATTACTTTTTATATTTCAAATGTAGTGAATTAATAAAACTGACAAAATGTTAACATACAAATTTTTAATGGCTGTTGGAAAAATATTGTCCCAGTATAAAACAGTCTCCCCTATATTTATTAGTACTGTAAGAGTATTCAATCCAACAAGTATTTATGTATTCCTAACAGAGAATAGAGTTAGTACCATTTGAATATGCACTTTTTAGCTCCATCATCAGACTCTGGATACCATCTAGGACTAGAGTACTCCTCGGCAGAAATCAAATGAGCCGAACACGAAGGGGGATACATTTAGTTATCGTAGTGCTCTTGTAACCATCTTCCGGCAGACCTGTGATCAAAGTACCCATCGAGATAAATCAAACCAGACCAAACTTGAGGGGTTATATTTAGTCATTGTGGAGTTCTTGCAACCACCTTCCTCCGCCTCTCTTATCAAACATTCTTTACAAGCTCATACGCCATATTGCCGCCGATACTTTTAGTTTTTCGCATCTAATTTATAAGTCATTTTGAACATCAAATTCATCATGCGCATACCCTAGGACTATTGCAAATCCGTTTTCAAGACAATCAGACTATTTTTTTCAGCACTCATCCGCCATGTTGCTATCTTCAATATAATATTTTTAATATCAAATTCGTCATCTACGCCACCTAAAACCCCAGAGTACTCATTTTCATGCTAATCTAATCATTCTTTCCAACATCCATACTCCATATTGCAGCAGCCAGACGTAAGTGTACCAAATTTCAGTTCAATCGGATAATAGTAAGTGACTTAAAATTAAACCGGAAAGAGATACATACTTATGAGCGTTGCAAGTTAAATAAAAGCTTTTAATAGTAACAAAATAAGCAATTTAAAGTTTTGCATATTAAATATTAGATATTTACTGTATGAAAGTTATCTTCTAAACGCCCAAAATAAAATTTTTCAGTGATTCTGAAAGCAGGCATAAAAGATATGATATTTAAATAATAATACATATGCAACGTAATTTTCAATATTTTATTGGATTTGATTGCTTTAGTTTCCGGCAAGAACAACAATTATCAGAAATGTTAAAGATATCCAGGATGAGAATAATGTTTTAAGTACTAACAAGTATAAATTAACAGAAGATGACAACCACGGCTTAGAGTCTACCAGAAACTAGATAGTTTCCCTCCTCCCATTCATAATTTTTTTGGAATACGCTTTCAAGACAGTTCCTTAGTTTATTTATATACGGAATCTTGTATAGATATAAACGAAAATAACACATTGTACACACTAAATAATTAAATAAATGAATGTATTTTTGTCTAAAAATAGAGGTTTATTTGATATTTTATAAGAGGTCCAACATAAAAAAACACAGCAAAAAGTTGTGGTTGTAATACCAACACAGAAATGATTGGCAGTTGAGGTAGATACTTTCATAACTTATTTTTATCTGTCACTTCAAAGAAGTAGAGAAAGCGCTATTTCGGTGAAAGTGGTGTGCGATAAATCTTTCGAGTTCGGTGGAGAGTATATAGGGCATTAGGATTTATTTTAAAAGGTTTCTGATATACATAAATGCAAACTATAACGCATAACTTTGGTTTATAATTTTATAACATATTTCATATTATTGACAATTATTTTGTATTATTCGAATTATGGAAAGTTTGCTGTAGTTATTGGAAGAACAGAGAAACTATAAACTCTTCTCATTTATAGATGTGTATTTTGCAGTAAGAGCATTAAAATCAATGTATAACTTTGTGCAGTTGCTGAATTTAGATCTCATGTGTTAAAGTCACTTATTAGGTATATGTCTAAACATCTAGTACATAACGTCGTCCCTCTTAAATAAATAAGCTGTACCATTAATAATAGGTTCTAGTGCAGGGGTACATTCTTTGGGCCAAAATATGAGGATAGAATTAGTTATATCCTCATATTCTATATGATTATATTTTATATAAAGCATATTTGGATATGCTTTAGTAAAATATTACTTTGGAAAAAGATACAGGGTGTCAAAATTCAATTTATTTTTTCTTTTTTTTTTGCAATAACTGAAAAGCCTCTTGACTGATCTTAGCCAAATTTGCTAGAGGAACTTTTCTTATTCTAGGAAACAATAATGTATGTATTACATCGCATTAGATCATAGAGGACTCCCCAGGATCTGTATCTGATGATGAATTTTTTTCATATTCTTTTTGGACGAAATGTTATGGTACTTCTGACCAGATAATCTGATGAGGGCGTCATTTCCACGTATAAAAGGTGCACTTGGTAGAACTTGATAACTCCAACCGTTTTCGAGGAAATTGCTGTTAAACACTTGAACAATTTTTTTGAAAGGCAAATTCAACACACACAAAGCGTATTTATTGAAAAGTGTGTGCCTTTGGTTACGTTTTGGTTCTGTCATGTACGTCATTTAATCATTTTATTTTGTTCTTGTGTTCCTCGAGCTAATTTCTTTAACTTCTTTATTTAAAATGCTTCGACATAATAATTTTTCAAATAAGGAAATGAGGAATATGAAATGTGTTTACGTACAAAAAATTTTTAGCGGACGTTCTGCAACGAGGATATACTCATTTCAATGTACAAATAGAATACAGTCGTACCATAAGATTTTCAAATATCTGTTTCGTCGATTAGGAGAAACGGGTTCATTTCGCCATAAAAATGATGTAGGACGCCCGAAACGAATTACTCCAGATTAAGAACGAGAAATTTCCTCAAGTCAGCTCAAGTCGTTTATCAGCGGTAACGGTGGTGAGTAAACTATCTGTTCTAAGAGTCTTATGCAAAGACCTACCCATATCACTTCACTCCTGTACAAAACTTACTTCGAAGGGATCTTCCACAAAGGCTATAATTTTGTCAATTTGTTCTAAATAAACACAACAGGGATCGAAATTTTGTTAAGAACATTTTATTTAGCGACGAAGTAACTTCTACTCGCCGAAGAGTTTTTAACTGAAGAAATACCCAATACTGGGAAATAGAAAATCCTCGTGCCGTTAAAGAAAGGCATTTTCATCACGAATTTAAAATTAACATTTGGTGTGGTATTATCGGCGATCAGTTATTGAGACCATTTGTCCTTCCTCCAAATTTAAATGGTCAGTCTTATCTGGTTTTTCTTCAAAATACTCTTGCTTATATATTACATGCTTTCATGCTAGATATACGGAACAGAATGTGATTTATGCAAGATGGAGCTCCCCCTCAATTCTCCATTGAAGTCAGGAATTATCTTGATCAGACTTTCCCACGCCGCCGCAGATGGATTGGTCGAGGAAGTGAGTTCGCTTGGCCACCAAGAAGTCCTGATTATAATTCTTTGGATTAATATGTGTGGGGACATATGAAGTCCTTAGTCTATGCAAATACTATCAATTCAAGAGAAGAACTGTGAGACAAAATACAAAACGCAGTCAATTTTATTAGAGGACAGGAACATGTATTTTTCAATGTAAGAAAACCTTTTATGAAAAGAATTAGAAAAGGCATAGAAGTAGGTGGAGACCATATCGAAAATTTACTCTAAGCTGCAGCAATGTGGTTTTTGCATCGGGGGAAAGTTTATACAATAAATACTAATGTCATCAAGTCAAGTTATTTTTTGGTCTTCTAATAAGATTAGATCTCTATTTTACACAATATTTTGATTTATGTATTTATCTCAATACCATCAAAATACTCCATTAGTTCATAAGAAAGTGAGAAAGAGTTTACGCTGTTATTACGGTTTTGTTTTCCCTTACGTGTTGTACTTTTTTCAATAATGTCATCGGCGTCAGCATCGAGAACAAATTATGACTCATGTTTTAGTCTTCTGCCGAAACAGAAGTCGTTTGAGCGCAAGAAAACAGTCTTCTGCCGAAGCAGAAGTCATTTGAGCACAAGAAAGTCTATATAAGAGGACACTTTTTCTCAGCGAGCAAGTAGTGATCGATCCTTCAAGTTGTAATGTTCTAGCCTTCAGCAACTAATAGTCTTCTGCCGAAACTGAAGTCATCTGAGCACAGAAACCGACGCCAACGCCGATGAGGTTATCCCTTCCTCTTGTGTTGTAACCAGACAGTGTGTTTTAATTGAGTTTTATTGTGTTGAGTGTCAAGTGGCAATGCATACCCGGAGTGGCAAGGCAGTAGGCACTGGGGTCGAGAGCGACGTCTCCACGTCGGCCCCCCCTCACTGCACGACGCCCCTCACAGCATCTGACCACGAAGTGCTCCGCCAACACGACGCCCTGACAAGGGGTACGGGGGTCACGCCCGACGTCTCCACGACGGTGGCCCCACACTGCACAGCAAGCAACACAGCAACCCGGCTCGGCGAGGTAAGCATGTCCTCTGATTTCTCCACAGGCATAAGTGCTACGCATGGCGTCGCGACGACGGCGCCCCACTACTGTGCGTCGCCGGGCTCCGCGCCTGGGCATAGCGAGGCAGGACTCGCCACCAACATAGGACACGACACTGGGGTCACGCATGACGTCATCACGACGGTGCCCCCTCGCTGCATGGCACGCAGCGCAGCCACCTGGCATGGAACCCAGGCAACAAATATGGAATGGAGTAGCAACGATTCTCAGGCGATGCCCCCCTACTGCATGGAGCGCAACGCAGCATCGTGGCATGGAAACTCGGCGACGGAACAGAGATTGGGTGGTGATGATGATATGGTGATGCCCCCTCGCTGTATGGTGGACCCAACAGCATCCCGGGCCAACGACGATTCCTTGGCGCTGGAAGATCGCCGCTTCGCTGGATTCGCTTCCACACATGGGGAAGCCTCCATCTCTGACTCAGGGCTGCCCAGCGGTCAGTACACCATTGCTGCCACACCCGACTGGCCCCAACTCTTCAGCGACGCCTCGCTGACACCTCGCCGCCAGCTGGCCACCCCTCGCTGCGTACCACCAACAGCAACCAGCCCAAGTCCAAGCACGCCGCCCAACGCACAGTACTTCGTCACGCCTACCTCGTCGGCCGGCGCCTACCACGTCACCCCACCGTACCAGACGGCAAGACCTAGTGCTACGCCACAAAGACAAATAGTGCTCCAAACCCAAACGACTGGAACGATCCCAGTCCCCTCTGCCGCTGTGACGGCTTATCCCCAACCGAGCTTGGGACTACCCTCTTACGAACAATTAACACAACTCCTGGCTCTGACGACTTCAAATTTAGCCTCCATTACCCGGCAACAAGAAAATAGCCGGCCACCCATCACTGCACGGAACGCATCACAGCCGTACGCACCGGAAAGGGCTAATATCCGTGGACATGGCGCCCAACGTGGGGCCATGTCCACGGCACATACCATGCATAGTCTCACATGCGTCGTGACGTGCTTGCGGAGTTGGGGCCAGTAATAACGGTTGTTTACTGCCCGGTACGTCTCGTCGCGGCCTGGATGACCTGCATGTGGGGCGTCGTGGTAGTGGTGCAGAATGCGGGGCCTCAAGGCTTCGGGCACAACGAGGGCGGTCCTCTCTTCAGTGACACCTCGCTGACACCTCGCCGCCAGCTGGCCACCCCTCGCTGCGTACCACCAACAGCAACCAGCCCAAGTCCAAGCACGCCGCCCAACGCACAGTACTTCGTCACGCCTACCTCGTCGGCCGGCGCCTACCACGTCACCCCACCGTACCAGACGGCAAGACCTAGTGCTACGCCACAAAGACAAATAGTGCTCCAAACCCAAACGACTGGAACGATCCCAGTCCCCTCTGCCGCTGTGACGGCTTATCCCCAACCGAGCTTGGGACTACCCTCTTACGAACAATTAACACAACTCCTGGCTCTGACGACTTCAAATTTAGCCTCCATTACCCGGCAACAAGAAAATAGCCGGCCACCCATCACTGCACGGAACGCATCACAGCCGTACGCACCGGAAAGGGCTAATATCCGTGGACAATAAATACGCTTTGTTTCATTAAATTTGAATTTGTCTTTCAAAAAATTATTCAAACGTTCAACGGCAATTTCCTCGAAAACGGTTGAAGTTATCAAGTTCTACCAAGTGTACCTTTTATACGTGGAAATGACGCCCCCATCAGATTTTCTGGTCAGAAGTACCACAACGTCTCATCCAAAAAACCGCTGCCTAAGGAATCACTACTTCCACATCCAGATTCTTCATCCAAGTCACTTTAAAGGAAACATCTTGACTGTATTTGCACTCTAGTATGTGGAAATCATTGGTCACAGAATTTTAATATTTGGGGCAGATGTCATAGAAAAGTTTGAGGAGTTGGTTTCTATCATACACGTTAAAAATGAAATTTCTAGTTTAACCTACTTATTTTCCACTATTCACAACCTACCACCTCCCACCCCTTCAATGCAGTCATCTCAATCAGATGTCACTACAATACATACGTGTACTAACTTTCAAGTGAATATCTCAATTTGATGTTATCAATCCCATTAATAATGAAGCGGAGGTGGTGGAGTTTGAAAAATATTAGAAAGAAATCTGAGGCCTTGGTTTCTAGTATATACACCGAATCCCAAATTTCTGTACCCTTACCAGCTTAATTTACTTATTTTCCCCTAGTCCTAGTGTTAACCCCAACCCTTCTACGGAATCATCCCAAAATATAATCTAGTTCCAGATGCCGTTATAATACATGCGTCTACCAAATTACAAGTGAATATCTCAATTTCATTTTATCAACCCCTCTAATAATGTAGTAAGGGTAGTGGAAGGGTTGAAAAATATTATTAAAAAATCTGAGGCCTTAGCTTCTAGGACATACACCGAATTTCAAGTTGCAGTACTCTTACCAGCTTGCCTTACTTATTTTTCCCTATTTACCTCTACTTACCCCCACTCCTTCAACGCAATCATGTCAAAATATAATCTAGTTTTAGATATAGTTATAATACATAAATTTACCAAATTTCAAGTGAAAATTTAAATTTAATTTTATCAACTCTTTTAATAAGGGAGTGGGGGTGGTGGGGGGATGGAAAATACTAATAAAAAAACCTGAGACCTTCGCTTCTAGTATATACACCAAATCCCAAATTTCTGTACTTTTACTTTGCTACTAATTGCTTTACTTATTTTCCCTTATATACCCCTATTTAACCCCCAACCCTTCAACGGAATCATCTCAAAATATAATCTAGTTCCACCACTAGGGGTGGTGGGGGGCTGAAATATATTATTAAAAAATCTGAGGCCTTGGCTTCTAGTACATACACCGAATTTCAAGTTTCTGTACTCATACCAGCTTGCTTTACTTATTTCCCCCTATCTACCCCTAAATAACCCCCAACCCTTCAACGAAATCATCTCAAAGTATAATCTAGTTCCAGATGTCGTTATAATTCATGCGTGTACCAAATTTCAAATGAATATCTCAATTTTATTTTATCAACCCTTTTAATAATGAAGTTGGGGTGGTGGGGGTTGAAAAATATTATAAATAATCTGAGACCTTGCCTTCTAGTACATACACCGAATTTCAAGTTTCTGTAGTCTTACCAGCTTGCTTTACTTATTTTCCCTTATTTACCCCTATTTAACCCCCAACCCTTCAACGGAATCATCTCAAAATATAATCTAAATCCAGACGTCGTTATAATACATACGTGTACGAAATTTCAAATGAATATCTCAACTTTATTTTATCAACCCCATTAATGGGGTAGGGGTGGTAGGGGTTTGAAAATATTATAAAAAAATTTGAGGCCTTAACTTCTAGTAAATACACCGAATTTCAAGTTTCTGTACTCTTACAAGCTTGCTTTACTTATTTTCCCCTATTTAACCCTATTCAACCCCCAACCCTTCACCGGATATCATCAAAAAACAATCCAGTTCCAGATCTCGTTATAATATATACGTGTACAAAATTTCAAGTCAATATCTTAAACCGTTCCGGAGAAAACGTGCGGACAAAAAAAGTTACAGACAGACAGACAGACAAACGGACAGGCCGACAGACAGACAGACAGACAGACAGAAAATTTCTTTTCGCTCAAATTTAAAATCTCGACGTTTCATGACATTCTAAACCTATTTCCATCCACTACGTGGATGTGGAAGTAAAAGTATGAAAAAAATTAATCATCAGAAACAAGTCCTGCGGCGCCCTCTATGCTCTAAAGTGATGTAATGCATAAATCATTGTTTCTTAGAATGAGAAAAGTTCCTCTAGCAAATTTGGTGAAGATCAGTCGAGAGGCTGTTGAGTTATTGCAAAAAACAAAAAAATTATTTGAATTTTGATACCCTGTAACTTTTTCCACAGCAACATTTTACTAAAGCATATTTGGTTACATCCTCCTATTTTGGAACAAAGAATCTACCCCTGTACCATGGCCTATTATTAATGGTCCACCGTGTATATTCCTTGCTATTTGACAGCTAGCTGACAGCTGCCAACTGTCAAGATCGTCTATTTGATATGAGATCTGAGTAACTTCAAAAGCATAAATAGTGCAGGCAAATTAACTGATTTAGAAGTCAAACCCACTATTAATTGTAGACAGGACTTTTATCATTGAAAATGGTAAAGGGGCTTATAACGAACGTAAAAACAATGCAAGGCCGGGGGTAGTATAGGGTTAATTTGGAGCGTTAAAAGGGGGTGCAAAATATATTGTTGTGTTTTACAGCGAAACTTGACGTTCTCTCAAAAAATGTCCCACAGAAAAGTTGTAGATCATAAGAAAATCTATAACTTTCATAAGAGTCACTTTTCATCACCTCAAATTTCCGATAAAATGCGAATAAACGATTTTTTTGTTTTCTGTTTTTCATTTTCTCAAAAATAATTTAATTTTGATGAAGTTTTGTGAAAGTATGCCTTTTTATGTCTTAAATAAGCACAAGTCCTTTTATATAAAAAAATCAATAAGCTTTTTCAGTAAAATACATTCTTTTCCAAAAATAAATTCTGTGATCAAAAATCATCGTACAGAATTCTTCCAGTGCTCATTTTTTCTACTTTTTCATGTACTTTTTGATACAATAATAAAAAATAATAATTCCGATTTAACAACACGCTCAACAATTGAAAATCTCAATGACTTTTGCAACAATGAATTTTCCAGTAATTGTTGATAATTTGTTTAAATTTTTTTAAAAATTGAAAAACTGATTACGCCATTCTATTGTACGGAAAGAAATACAAAAGAAACTATGTTTCATTGTTTGACCCGAAACTTAATTTTTTTGACAGTAATGCTATAAACATTAAATTGGCATAAGAAAGCTTCACATAAGTAACCAAAATAATCATTTTTTGGCTTAGAATCAAAAAGTATCCAATACAAAAGTTGTAGATCATGAAAAAATCTGCAAATTTTGTAGAGGTTACTATTTAACATAATCTCAAAACTTCCGAGGAACACGCAAAAATTTAAAAGCAAAAAAATGACCACCTGTACGATGATTTTTCACCACAGAATTTATTATTGAAAAAAAAAAGGTTTTTGACTGAAGAAACTGAATATCTCAAAAGCTTCTTGATTTTTTATATAAAAAAATTGTGCTTATTTAAGACATAAAAAGGCATGCTTTCACAAAATTTCATCAAAATTGACTTATTTTTGCGAAAATGTAAAATAGATAACAAAAAATCGTTCTTTCTCATTTTTCTTGGAAATTTTAAGGTAATGTAAAAAGTGATTTTTATGAAAGCTGTAGATTTTCTTATGATCTACAACTTTTCTGTAGCACATTTTCTTATGGATATACAGGGTGTTTCACTTAAAAGTCCCCAGGCCATTATCTCTAAAACTAATAAAGATATTTTATTTTTGTAAATGGCAGGTGATTGATACCAAAGAAAGGTTTAAATAACGGTGATTAGAATTTTTCCTCAACAGCACACAGAGATGGCGCTGCGATGCAAAACTATTTTTAGTTTTATTTAAATCAAAGCCTACTAATATCTCTTAAGTAGATTTTTCATTATCATTCTAAATTAGTGTGTATTTTCTTTGTTGTCTTACTTACTTTAAGTTTTGGGAGCCGTTTTATTAGAAGCGTTATTAGAAAAAAAAATGTAATATGTAGGAACATATGGATATTGGTTCATCATATTAGTTCCGGTTTGGCCGGAAGTGGTAAACAAAATTTTATGATAGTGTATTATATCACTTTCCTTATCTTGAAAAAAAGTGTTTGGTAATCAATATTCTATAATAAATAATAAATAAATTATAGGGATTTATCAAAATTCACGTGTACTAGCATTAATGAAAGAAACTCATGTAACTTCAAAACGGCTTGTTTTTTGTAAATTCTCTATACCATCAAAATTATTCACAAATTATTGTTTAATCACATGACTTATGTTTCAAGGTTCCAGCCATCAAAAAATAGTTTTGCATCGCAGCGCCATCTCTGTGTGCTGTTGAGGAAAAATTCTAATCACCTTTCTTTGGTTTCAATCATCTGCCATTTACAAAAATAAAATATCTTTATTAATTTTAGAGATAATGGCCTGGGGACTTTTAACTGAAACACCCTGTATATTATAAGTTATCAAGTTACGCCGTAAAACGCAATAATATATTTTGCACCTCCTTTGAACCAACCAAATTAATCATGTACTACGAGCGGCCTAGCATTTATTAACGTTCCTTATAAGCCCCTCTACCAGTTCCAATGATAAAAATCCTGTCTACAAATAGTAAACACTCTAAATTTAATTTGCCTGCACTAAAAGTTATAGATTGATTTTAACTTTTCTAATACATAGTTCCTTGCTGATTGGCAACTAGCTGACAGCTGCCAACTGTCAATATCGTCTATTTGACATCAGATTTGAATTCAGCAACCTCAAAAACATTTTTACTTTTCTTTATAGTTCCTTGCTAATTGGCAACTGATTGGCAGCTGTCAACTGTCAATATCGTCTATTTCACATTAGATTTGTATTCATCAACCTCAGAAACATAAAGTTAGGTATTTCAATAATCAAAATATGCGTTATAAGAATGCTATAACTACTCAAAGTAGTAACTTAAGATGGAGCTATGGGCTATGGAGCCTTGCTGCTCCATAGAAGCTAAAATAGTTCATAATATGAAGCATCGTGGCCATCGTCTCCATAACTTGTTCAGGATGACAAAAGGTACAATACACCAAAAGTTCAGATGACTCCGCCGAAAGCCAATTTCCATACGATTAGTGAGGAGTATGGAGTCTTTGTGCTCCATAGGAGCCAAAATACTGAATATGTGAGCATCCTGGCCATGGAGAGTTTTGTTCAGGATGACAATTTCCGTAGCATTGGTGCGGGGTCCTTTGGTTCGCAAATTTTTTTAAATATGTTTGTCTTCTAATAACCACAAAACTTTCGCTAGAGGAACCTGAAGCGGAAAAATTTTCTAACATTTGTGTGTTTTCTTTATAATCTGTATACCATAATTCCACAAATAACAAGAACTTCTTAAAATTAGTGTAAAATGTCACATTTTTCAGGTAAAAAGAATTACCCAACCTCAAAAGCAAAGTCTATTACACCACATTAAATATAAGACAATTTCATATTTTTTAAGCAAGTGCAGCTCGAGAAGTCCGTCAAATTCAAGCGCGCCTCCCATTAGTGCAATTAACAGCTGACGAACTCAAGCCCGCACCTTTTAATCCCTGTGTCTCTATTAGATTATATCGGATAGTGTTTAAAAGCAAACTAAAGGATACTTCACAAAGTTTTGAGTAAAAATGGCATTTAAACCTAAAACGTTTGGTTTTAAAGGGAAATAAATATTTACCTTTAAACTAGTAAATTGAGTTAAAATGTTCTAGAATTTAAAAGTTTTTATATGAATGTATTCAGTAATCTCGAGAACATATAACTTTCAATTTGAGTTCCGAGGAACACAAATTGATTTGATTGGGTTTTATTAATTTCATTTGCTTAAAACACAAAAACATGTAAGTAATTAGATATCTTCTTACTTTTTGTTGGGTATTTTGACACTGAAAAATATTTAAACATTTTAATGAAAAACCTCTGCTCCAAATGGATCAGACAGAAGTTTGTTCTTGAATACTTGATTGTTACAAAATGTCTCACACCTAAAATATATAAACTAGAACAATGTTATAAGCTAAAAACTGAAATAGAAAATCAAGACAGTTAACGTTTCAGAAAATTCTCTACTTCCATTCTCAAAACTTTTAGACCGTCAACCTTGACAGTTCATCGTTTAAGTACTTCCATAGTCACGTGAAACATTAAATTATATTTATCTTATTTTTACTTACTTCGTCTCTAAGAATGAGCAACCAACTAGTACAAAAGCCTATTAAATAATTTGAAACGCGGCTCTCCTCATTTAATTCTCTTAGTTCCATTGCTACCTTTTTCCAAAATCTTATAGCTATAATCTATGTCACGCGTATTCGTAGGATTCTTCGAATTCTCCTCTTCTAGCGTAATTTCTATTTTCACCAAGCCTTACGCTGAAAGGTCTAAATGACTCAACTACATAATACTTTCCTTACTCACACGGAACACTGTAAATACAATTTTTAGAATTTTTAACAATATTAGAGGTTTGGTTTTCGGTAAAACCGATCTTAGCGTGGAGCCCGTTTCAAGAATCGCTCGTATAGAAAACCTATTTCTGATTCATCGTGATTTATCCGATAAACCATGTATATATGGAATTACTGCTAAAGTCCTAACGACTTTAGGTTGTAATAGTATATTCTCTTTCCTTTCAATGTTTTTCAACTGACTGTGAACAAAACTTTCAGTATATTGATTGTTTGGCAAAATACAGAACAAAAGTGAGAAAATTTGAATATGCCAAAAATAAACAATTACGGATAATATGTAATTATGTAAAAAACAACATTTTTATTTATAGAGTAAAGGCATGTTATTTATTTATTTTCGGTTTGAAAAAATAATCATCAGAAATCTTTATTTACATGCATCTAATCTATTTCTCAGAATTTCGAATGTAGGATTTCATATCCTACATACATACGTACTCAGTGAACTGCAAAAGTTAAACCAGTATTTAATTTTTTTCTGTGGATTTTGAATTACTTTTCAGTTTATATTGGCTCTATCGAATCCTGAATTCTAAATTTCCGCATTAAAATTCGTGTTCTCAAGAACATATAACTATAATGTTTGTCACTGTTGATTTTCATTTTATTTTGGAGTAAAGTGTTACTAACGTCTGTGATAAGGCACAACACTATAACAAGAATATGTACAAGATTTAGAAACTGCAATATATCTGAGAGACACACGGTCTCTTAGATTCGAACAAATACGACCAGCTCCTCAACACCTCAAATTTAAACGTCGAATATGGTTGCAAAACATGTAAAAATCATGTTACGCCTGCCAGAATAGTAAAAATTTGTTAATTGTTACTTTCCATTAAATTTTGAATTTAGCTGAAGAAATGATTCTACTTTTCAAAACACATGCTTGAAATTTTTACAATTTGTGGTAAATAATGAACCATTTTTGAAACAAATTGTCTGTCTAAGAATTTTTGTTAATTAACTTCTGACAGACCTTTTGTTATAAATAATTTTGTTTATGAAAGTGCACTTCATAACACCTCCTTGATATTTATTTTAAAATTAAGTTCTCTCCTATCTATTACAACAGTATCAATCACTGGCATCTCATAACACCTTCTTAAAGAAAACAACTGAAATTTAAGATCTCCTCAATGCATAAAAATTTTTCTGTTTTTGAAAAAATGTTTTTCATCATATCAGATTTAATTTTTAAACGCCGTGACAATTTTTTTAAATGTGTTTTTACAATAGCCGCGTCAAAGTACTACCTTCATTTTTTTGTGTAATTAAGTTCTTTTATGCATAAAAATTGATCTGTCAGCGACAAACATTTTTACTTATTTTCCAGTATTTACCCCTATTTAACCCCCAACCCTTTAACAGAATCATCTCAAAATATAATCTAGTTCCAGATGTGGTTATAATTTTCCGTAAATAGGAAAAACGGCTGCCTAAGGAATCAATTCTTCCACATCTAGATTTTCCATCCAAGTCAAGTCTCTTTAAAGGAAAACATCTTGACTATATTTGCTCTCTAGTATGTGAAAATAATTAGTCACAGAATTTTAATAATATTGGAGGCAGATGTCATAAAGAAATTTGAGGCGTTGGTTGTCTCTAGCACATACGCCAAAAATTAAGTTTCTGGACTAGTCAGCTTGCTCTACCTATTTTCCCAACTACAACCTCCCCCACCCCTTTAACGAAATCATCGCAATCAGATGTCATTACAATACATACGTGCACCAAATTTCAAGTGAATATTTCAATTTTATATTATCAACCCCTAAAATAATGAAGTGGAGTTGGTGGGGGACTTTTTTATTATAAGGAAGTCTGAGGTCTTGGCTTCTAGTATGCACCAAATCTAAAGTTTCTAAACTCTTACCAGCTTGCTTTACTCATTTTCCTCTATTTGTCTCTACTTACTCTCCACCCCTTCAACGGAATCACCTCAAAATATAATCTGGAACTAGATTTCGTTATAATACATACGTGTACCAAATCAAGTGAATATCTCAATTATATTTTATCAATCCCTTTAATAATGGCATGGGGATGGTGGAGGAATTGAAAAATGTTATAAAAATCTGAGGTCTTGGCTTCTAGTATATACACCAAATCCCAAGTTTCTCTACTCTTACCAGCTTGCTTTAGTTATTTTTTCATATTTACCCTCATTTAACCTTAACCCTTCAACGGAATCATCTCAAAATATCATCTTATTACAGATGTCGTTATAATACATACATGTACCAAATTTCAAGTGAAAATCTCAATTTTATTTTCTCAACCCTTTTAATAATGGAGTGGAGGTGGTGGGACGAATTGAAAAATATTATGAAAAAATCTGAGGCCTTGGCTTTTATTATATACAGCAAATTCCAAGTTTCTGTACTCTTACCAGCTTGCTGTACATATGTTGTTCCCTTATTTACCCTTAACCCCCAACTCTTCAACGGAATCATCTCAAAATATAATCTAGTCCCATAATCATGTCCTTAAAACGCAGATGTGTAAAAAAATGAAATATCAGCTTCCCGCCATTACATAAAATACCTCGCAGATTTAAAAGTAATTTTAAAATATGCCACATCTAATCTCCTTCCTATACTTAATTGTTATCCGAGACATTATTTGAAATTTCAAACGGTTAAGTATGCATTGACCGTTGACGCACTAGTAATTCACCTTGTTTACACTGAAATGAAATAGAGTTGAAGCAGATATTTGCGTTCTTTTTGTAACTCTTTTTAACCGATACAAACAATTTTAAAATGGAGGAAGTTCCCAATGAATTCCCGTGGTGAATGTTTTTTATGTTTGTTCATTCAGCACTCTGGATTGACTTAGACGATGTCTAAGTTTTCGACCTTGGGGAGGGGAGGCGCGAGCCGCCATCATGGATCTATAGTTTCAGGTGTCGTTATAATAGATAGTGTACCAAATTTCAAGTGAATATCTCAATTTTATTTTATTAACCCCTTTAATAATGAAGTGGTGTGGTGCGGGGAATGAAAATATTATAAAAAAAATCTGAGGTCTCGGCATCTAGTATATACACCAAATCCCAAATTTTTGTACTCTTACCAGCTTACTTTATTTGTTTTCCCCTATTTATCCCCCAACCCTTCACCAGATAAGTTAAAAAAACAGTCAAGTTCCAGATCTCGTTATAGTGGGTACATACGTGTATAAAATTTCAAGTTAATGTCTTAAACCGTTCCAGAGAAATCGTGCGCACAAAGAAAGTTACAGATCGACAGACAGACATTTTTTTCTCAAATGACATGCTAAACCCATTTCAACAAATAAAAAAAAAAGTAATTTTTTATGATTACTATACTTCCACTACACTATGTGGATCTGGAAGTAATATAGAAAGCGGCCATTCAAAAGTAAATATGTGGAGATACAAGGCATCAAAACTGCAAAATATATGCACATATGCAGTGTCTTTCAGTTCGAACGAACTCTACATTATTTATGTAAATATCATATGCCAGTTTTATTTAAGAGTGATGTTAAAAGGTATTTTATAAAAGACTGTTAGCAAATGACGGGGTGTTGTCGACTGCGATACTTATTTGAATAATGAAAATAAGAAATATTGGCTATATACTTAATCTCAATGGCACCACGTGAAGGTGAATCGAGCCATATTCGAGCAAAATATTAATCAAATAGGCATTCCCAGTCGGGTACGTCCGACTGCAACTTCTACTCGTTTTATACTCTAGCTACTATTTTAATCCAATTCAATCCTCCTATATTTTGCAAGTAACGGAAAATAATGTTTATATTTACATGAATTAACAATTGCGTTTTGAGTGCATACAGACTGTCTATTTTACGAGGGCCACACCAAATATCTCGCTTAATATCTATTGTAGAAGAATAAAGTTTTAGAAACAGTTATCCCATTTTTTGTGAGCTATATTTCAGTAAAAAGAAATTTGAATCCATAGCCTACTTTATGAGATATATTACAAAAACCTTAAAAATTAGGAAAACCACAAACGGTTATAGCTTCCTTATTTGAGGAGATACGAAAAAAGTTAAAGGAATGAAAGTTGACGGCAAAGACAATAAGAATAATAACGTGTAACAAAAAAATCGAAAAATGCAGTTTGCTTTGACATACGCTATTGTGCAAAAATGAAAAATACGTATCTCAAAGTAGGCCATGACGCCATTAATTCCGTTATTTTTTTCTCATTCCAACGATATAAAACATGTCACAGAAATTTTAGCCGATAGTGTCAATATTTAATATTTTACGAATACCACAATTCATATAATGGAATCGTAACAATCAGCTGTGCCATAATTAGTGAAAATAATGTATACAGTTATTAATAAATTTGACAGATTGTCACTGTTGTATGTTGTATGTTGCGTTGTCGAGTTCTAAGACAAATTTTATATCAGTAATTATGGTGTACACCAATAATAACAAATTCGATATGATTAGCATTTATTGTCAGTGCAATTTTGACGCTGAGATGGCAGTCACGGTTTACGGAGATAGATTTCCAGATGCTCCGCAGCCAAATCGAACTATGTTTAGGAAGTTAGTTCAAAATCTAAAAACGCACGGTTCATTTTCAAAAAAAGTAGTAAGGCGAGCGCATGTTGCGGATAATGTAAGAAAAGTGAATAGAGTAATGAATTATGTTAACCAAAATGAGGAAACCTCTTTGAGACAAATTCAGAGAAACTGTCGCATAAAAAAAGACAGTGCAAGAAAAATATTGAAAAAAAAACGGATTTCGATGCTGCAAAATGAGGAAAGTTCAACATTTAAATGAGGGAGATAAGCCAGGGAGAGTAAGATTTTGTAGATGGTTATTAAATAAGAAAAGGAATGACGCGTTGATATGTAGCAAAATTCTTTGGTCGGACGAATCAAATTTTTATAATAATGGATTTTTCAATAGAAATATGCATTATAAGTGGACACGAGAAAATACACATTGGTGCAGAGAGACTGCTTTCCAAGAAAGATTTTCTACAAATGTTTGGTTGGGTCTTTTAGGGACTAAAGTAATTGGACCTTATTTTTATGATGGCAAATTAACCGCTCGTAGATACCTTAATTTCGCAAAACGAATTTCAAGATTTTCTTTATGAATTAACAGTGGCAGAAAGATTAAATTATTCATATTTTCAACAAGATGGGGCTCCACCTCACACTGCTGTAATATGTACAAATTATTTAAATCAAGTTATGCCAGATAGCTGGATAGGCACCTATGGACCCATTCTATGGCCAGCTCGATCACCAGATATTATTCCCTTGGATTTTTTCGTCTGGGGTTACATTAAAGGCGAGGTATTTCAAACTGCCCCTGAAAATATTGAGGACATCAAAACCAGAATTCGAAACGCATGTGAGGCAATTACTCCTGAAATGCTCCAAAATGTAATGCGTGACGTGTCTCGTAGAGCACGTTTATGTGTCAGAATGCATGGTGCACAATTTGAGCATTTGTAGTTAGAAAAATAAATACACACAATTTCTTTTCAATATAGTAGTAGGTAGTACTGTTATACATAGTTTTTCGTTTTTTTCTTTGGATGTTCGTTTTGTACTTGTATTTTTATTTATATTTATTGGTTTGTATTAAATTGTAATAAATAATTACGGAATTATAATTATTATAAAGTGAATTTTTACTATTATGGCACAGCTGATTGTTACGATTCAATTATATGAATTGTAGTATTCGTAAAATATTAAATATTGACACTATCGGTTAAAATTTCTGTGACATGTTTTATATCGTTGGAATGAGAAAAAAATAACGGAATTAATGGCGTCATGGCCTACTTTGAGATATGTATTTTTAATTTTTGCACAATAGCATATGTCAAAGCCAACTGCATTTTTCGATTTTTTTGTTACACATTATTATTCTTATTGTCTTTGCCGTCAACTTTCATTCCTTTAACTTTTCTCGTATCTCCTCAAATAAGGAAGCTATAACCGTTTGTGGTTTTCCTATTTTTCAGGTTTTTGTAATATATCTCATAAAGTAGGCTATGGATTTCAAATTTCTTTTTACTGAAATATAGCTCACAAAAAAATGGGATAACTGTTTCTAAAACTTTATTCTTCTACAATATAGATGTTAAGCGAGATATTTGGTGTGGCCCTCGTAAAATAGACAGTCTGTATATTTAAAAACTGACACGAAATAAGCAAAATAATGAACATACCTACCAAGAAATATCTTGGCAATCATCATTTCCTTTTACAGCAAACTGAGAAACATATCAGTGTACGGAAATGACACTGGAGCGGAACAGAAAAAAATATGGTAATTTTATAGACCCCAAAAGCATATAACAGAATGTCAGGACGTTGTATAGCAAAAAATCGTATTCTGGGCAGATACTGTTGTGACAAACATTCAATATCGGTAAAGGAGATGGACGCAATAACAAAACCGATAATCCTCTTCAGCAACATACTTACCCTGTCTGCGACGCCGCCAGGCAGGATCGTTTTGACAACGACGCCCGTGCTTCGACCTCCTATGATGCCGAAAGCCAAGCCAGAGCCGTCGTTTATTAAATCTATCACTTCTACTTGCGCCCACTCGGTGTTCAACTGAAATGAAAAATAATAACGATGAACTACTTGGAAATTATAACATGAACTGGGTTTATATTAAACAAAAATAAATTAACGCTCGAAGTTTTAACTACATTTTTATTGAAACAAGAAATATTTTTATTGTTATTTAGAAATAGTTCACAATATTAAAACTTATTAGCCATCTCATAAACAACATTAAAGTAAACGATAATAATACAATATCGTACTCGGGGATCCAATCCAATTTACGAAATTCGAAATAGCGGACCGGAAGATCAGTCAATTTCTCTGGAAAACCTCGTATTTTTTTTACTACTTCCGGTCCGCCATCTTGAATTCTCCCTAATTGGACATCAGATTCGTTAACAAAAACCTCCGAGTTCTCACTTTCTGTACAAGAAATAAAAGAATACGAGTTTTCCGGAGAAATTGACTGTTATTCCTGTCCGCCATTTTAAGTTTCGTAAATTGGACCTCTGATTCGTGATCAACGACCTCAAAAAACCCTAAGTACTCATTTTCAGACCAAGAACGATAAAAATACGAGTTTTTCCTGAGAAATTGGCATCGAAAACCCCCGAGTACAGATATTCAAGGCCAAGTTATCCATTCTCATTTCTTCTGGAAAGTGACCCGATATCCATTTTGAATTTTCCAAATTATACTTCGTGACCAACGACCCCAAAACCCCCGAATAATCATTTTCGTCTAATTCTATGGCATATTGTGTGCGATAACAAATTTTTCAATTAAATTAAATTGGCCATTAATATTTCCAAATTACACAGCCACACAAAAAAATTTCTCTGGCCTGGAGATCTGACCATGTTCTATACGTTTTTGGGGTCGCTGAATCTGAACTCGAGGTCTGTTTAGCTCCATCACCTCAGGATCTTGCCGTAACCTCAAGAAACCCTCGATTCAAGCGATTTCGACATCTCTTCACATAAATCGCTGTAACTTTTTCTAGACAAAAATATCCCCCTCTTTTTTATACTAGATCGATTGCAAATTAAATTTCCAATTCGATGATGTATGGCACGATATATTTCCGGAGCTTTTTAAGTGAGATATCGGCCGCCAAATTGAGAGGTTCGAGGATTTCACTTCTTGAGCGACACGGCCCAGCTTCGGGGGCCATTTCCGCCAAACGAGACCTAGCAAAAATCTGGAAAATTCAAGAATACGTAGAAAGACATGAAAAATCGTTTGGCGTAAATTGGAGGTTGGTGCGTGCCTTGGTTTTTGAAATATGGCCGCTCAAAATCATCGGAAGGTGATAATTGAATTACTTTACCGCTTCCCGAGGCTATATCTCGAAAACGAAACAAGATACAAAGCTGCGTCATTAGATTTCTTTCGCCTTCCTACATTTTGAATTTTTTCAGTTTTTGCTGGCACTCTTAGTTTTTTTCCAAAATTTCTAAGTTAAAGCAATTCAGAGGTATGTAGAAAGGCGAGAGAAATCGAATAGAGTAAACCGCAGCTCTGTAACTCGTTTATTTTTTGAGATATTGCCTCGGAAAGCGGTAAAAAAATTCGATTTTCACCTTCCGGCGATTTCGAGCGGATATATATCTACGTATTCTTGAATTGTCTAGATTTATTCTAGCTTTCGCTGGGCCGTATCGCACGAGAAGCGAAATCCTCGGACCTCTCAATTTGGCGGCCGATATGTCACTTAAAAAGCGCCGGAAGAATATCGTGCCCCACATCATCGTATTGGAAATTTAATTTGCAATCGATCAGTATAAAAAAGGTCATTTTTGTCTAGAAAAAGTTACAGCGATGTATGTGAAAAGATGTCGAAACCGTTTAAATTATGGTTTTTTGGGGTTATGGCAAAATTCTGATGTGATGGAGTTAAACCGACCTCGGTATTCTCCTGCTGTCATTGACCATAGAATAGACATTAAAAAAATATGTATCAGTTTCTATGTAGTATTACCTGCATGCTCTAATTTTGAGAACTTCAATTTATCAAAAATATGAGATTTAAATGTATTTCTTTGTCTAGATGTTCAAGCGCCATATTTGTCATATTTCCGAAACTATTCCACAAATTTTAAAAAAAATTAATATATCGCTTCTTAAGTTTGTATTTCTATATTGTCGTATTTTCATTTAATGCAATTGTTTTGGAGTTATTTATAAAAAAAAGGAATTTTTTCAGCAAAATCGTAAAATTTTTCTTAACTTAAAATTGGCGTATATTTAAAAACGACTACTTGAAAAATGCCAAATAATTAGTGCATGTTAGTAATGATACATATGTTAATTAAAACTGATTTTTTAAATTTCCATTATATGGCCAATGGGAGCAGGAAAATCCTAAATTTTTTCTTCGAAAAAAATTACAAAGCACTCATTGTTTTATACATAACATTGTTATCTTTCAAGCTGTACGGATAGAAAAGGAGCCTTATAAAAGATTACTTTAAGCCCTTTAATTTCTGTTATGTGTATTTTTAACATTATACTGATTGTTTGTGACATATTTGAGATTTAAATAAACATTATATCTCGACTGATAAACGTTCGAGCGTCATTCTTAAACTATCATATTTTTAGAACTATTCATCATACAAAAATAAACAAAAAACAAAACAATTGTAATTTCATAATATCATATTTTGTACCATACCACATTTTCCATTAATGTAAGACTTTTGAGTTATTTACGAAAAATAGTCTCAAGGTACCAATTTTCTAAAACTAAAATCGTAATCTTCAAATCGTTATGACTTAGAAAATATAAGTTTTCATGAAAAATTGTAAACCGCCTTTTCCCCTTACAATATTATTCGATATCAAATTCGGTGGTTACTATTTTACTTTTTTGCCCACCCATCTAGAGGAGTTTTTTTACTCAGTATTAGAAACTAAGTGCAAAAAAAAATCATTCAAATCCATTCATTATAGTTGGGTTCCGTCATTTTTTATTTTTAATGAATAATTGTACTGCTCTGCATGGAGGCTAATGAAATCCCATTTCTTGAGATCATTACATCAATCAAAGGTCAGTATTATATCATATCATATATATATATCATTTTAATGGTGCTATATACAGAGATCGTATAGGCACAAGTCAGTATTTCAGTTTCAAATATATACATGGACATATCTTATTGTAATCATATAAAGTATAAGACAAACATCAGGAAACAAACGGACATTTTCTTATATGCTAAAATAATGCGATAGAAATTCATCATAAGTATAAAAAGTGTTCTCGAGTAAGATGGCCCTTACTTTTTTCTTGAATGCCCGATCTGGTAGGCTTATTATATTCATTGGTGCTAAACATTGGATTCCCTTTTGACTCTTGGTTAATCTTACATAAGGTGCGGTTAACGTATTTTTGTGTCTTGTCATGTAATGGTAGTCACATTATTTGTTTATACTTTGAGGATACAAGTTCTCCCTAGCATACAGAAGTAACTCATAAATATATATATCGATGGTAATGTGATAGCCTATGAAATTATTCTCTACAGTCATCTTTATAATTTAACCCAGATATTTTACGTATCGCTCTTCTTTGTATAGCAAAGATTCTAGGCCAATTTGATGCTTGTCCCCAAACTAAAACAGCATAAGAAAGCAAAAAGTGGCATAGTGCAAAATATGCAATATTCAAGGCTTCTTCACCTACTTCATTTGCTAAATTTCTCAAGATGAATGTATTTTTTGCTAATTTTTTTGACAAGTTTTCTATGTGTACCTGCCAGGTGTATTTATCATCTAGATAAATTCCCAAGAACTTCGTTGATTCCTGGGGGTCGGGAACGTAGTGCTCTATTTTATTACACAGTGAAAAAATTATATGCACTGCTTTTTCTCTATTTAATGTAAGTTTATTTGACTTGAACCACTGTTCTGCCTTTGCCTCCACCTCACGCGCCATAACAGAAAGTTGTTCAATATTCTTGTTTTGAACCGAAATAGTTGTATCGTCTGCAAAAAGCATGTCACTAGAGTATTCGTTTGCATATGGAAAATCATTTACATATATTAAGAATAGGAGTGGGCCAAGTACTTGTGCGGTACCCCATGTATTATTTTTGTTTTGTTTGAATATGCATTATTAGTGGTGATATCAACTAGATCGGCTTTTGCTCGAGCATGCATTTTTATCGATGGATAATTCTATATACAGTGTGTGCCCGTATGGCGAACCTCACTCTTGTAAACTTTCTTATTGTTCATTTTTCGAGAAAATATTATTCCTTATAAAAAGTTTTGCTTATCCTGGAAAGCCATAGGCAAGAGTTGGATATGTGATAAAATGTACAAAATAAATGTGTTCAAACATATAAAAAATATATCACTCTTATTATGCAAAGTGTCTTTATTTTTTCTGTTTGACACAATTGTTCAATAACTCAAGGAGTGCTTCAATATGGGATTTGTCAATCACCTTTATAAATTATAAAAAGAGATCCAACTCTTACTTAGCATTTAATTGAAATAGTTAAATATGGTTTTCTGAAAGAGAAAATACACATTAAGAAGTTGAAAAATAAAATAAATTTAAACTAGAACTATTTAATAATTTTCAAGAACGTATAAGCTAAATTTAATTAAATAATACTCGAATATTCGCTGTCAGTGCAAAAGTAACCAAAATATCTATTTCCATCAACTGTCGACCGAATAATTTTTATTAACAATTGTAATTCAAGAGCAACGAATTTACGTAGTGAATTTTTATGGAATCGGTAATGTTTCACATCGATATGCAATTCAAATTTGTAATGAAAAGTATCCAAATGTAATGGAACTCGCAGACAGTTCGCAAAATAATTAATAAACTCGATACCACTGGTAGTGTTAATAATATAATGAAGGTAAGAAAGGAACAGAATTATGGCGATACGACCACTCTTGTAGTTATGAACTCTATACAAGATAATTCAAGGATTTCGCTTAGAAAATGATCACAAAAGATAGGTGTTAGCAGATCTCATATTTAGAAAATTTTAGTAAGCAACAGATTTCATTCATTTAAACCAGTGTTTAAACATAAATTGCCTGACGGAAATGATGATCGTCGCTTGAAAATTTGTTTACTAAGGTGGTGAGAAAATTGTTGTCTTTTATCTAAATATTCTCTTTAGTGATCAATCAACATTCTTAACTAATTCGGTGGTTTCCTCGCAAAATTTTAAATAAGGGGCTAAAAGAATCCAAAGGTTTCAATTCAAGTGTATAATAATAACAATAATAAAAATTTATTGGTCCTGTCAATCACAAATACATGATATAGGATATGTCAAATGTAGGTACATGGAAATATAAGCAGTATATTATACATAAATAAACTAAGTTAAACTATGTAGATATGAAATTAAAATTATACAAATATGTATAAAACATGTATTAAATAAAGGTTAAAGTTACGAATACAATTAAAAAAAAATAGAGAAAAAATATATATAATCACAGACTTCTATCGTTATAGTATTCATTTAAAGAATAATAGCACTTATGTATTCATAATTTCTTAAGTTCTGACTTAAACATTTTATTTGTATAGTTTTATACCTAACAGGTAAATGATTATATGCTTTTATTGCCAAATATTTTGTTCTTTGTTCGTATTTTGTTAATCTATGCATTGGTATTTCCAGTGTTGTGTTATTTCTTGTATTATGAGAGTCATAATTATTTAGAGTACTCAAACTTAGTTCTGTTTTAGCATATATTAATAGATTCAATAGCAAAGTCCAAGGTAATGTTAATATTCCTAATTCCTTAAACACAGTCCTACAACTAGCGCGCTTATTTAATCCCACAATAAATCTCACAGCTCTTTTTTGTAATTTCAAGACTCTGATACCATCGTTCGCAGTTCCCCAGGCAATTATGGCATAAGAGATTATCTATCTATCTATACTTGTAATCTATGGCTGTGGCTGCAAAGCCATTCGCACAACACCGCATAAGAGATTATAGAATGAAACTGCGCATGATAGTACATAATCACCACCGACCTGTCAACAACATCCCAGCAAGCTGAAGCAATTCGCTTGCAAATGTTGTCAATGTGTATAGATCATGAACAGTTGTCTGATATATGTAAGCCCAGGAATTAACAGTTTGCTCTTGCCTAATAGTACCACTCTTCGTCTTTATTAAAAAACTTTCCTCATAACTTTTCTTTAAGTTGCTAGACCTTAAAAATAGAGATTCTTTATTATTTAGAAAAAGCCTATTTTCCGAAAACCATTCTTGAGCTTGTGTGAGCCTTACATTAGATTTGTCCACAGTTTGTTTTATACTATATTCCGATATTAAGAGAGATGAATCATCAGCGAATAAAATAGAGTCGTCCACAATAAAATCGTTCACATAAGTAATATATAGTAAGGGACCTAAGACTGACCCTTATGGTACTCCTGTTGAAGTTTCAAGGACGTCAAACTTGCAGTGGTATAATGTAAAATAAAATAATTGGTCCTTACGTTTTGGAATAGAATGTTAATCAAATTTTGTATACGAGGAATTATAAATAAATTCGTTTTGGCAGAAACCGAAAATGAGTTTAGAGGAAAATTAGTGTATTAACAAGACGGATGTATGCTCATCCAATAATTCAAGTCAGAAAATGATGATGTTCACATCCAAAGGTGGATCGGTCGTAATGAACCAATAGCTTAGCCTGCACAATCACCTGACCGGTCTCCATTAGATTACTTCTCTTGGGGTATTTAAAATCAAAAGACTGTCGCTTATTTTAACAACAACAATGACTTCCTAAAACAAAACAAAATTAGGATACTGTTAACACCATAGGCGAAGAAATAAACACTTCTGTATACGAGGAATTTAGAAAAAAGTTAGAAAAATGTGTATCACTTGGAGATCTACACGTTGAATAGTTCTTGCTTTGATGCAGGTGCAGGACTTTAAATTGATTGAATTTATTTGCTCATTAATCACCGTATTTTCGGTGGGATTTTGATTTTTCTAGTATTACAGAATAAATCGGAACAGCCATGGTACACTTAACTGGAAAACTAAAAATGAAATTAAAATAAATACTGACATTTTAAATATTACTTACGTGGTATAATTAAATTCATAAAATTATGTAGAAAATTGAATAATATCAATATCAATCAAGAGATAGTGTCACTTTCAGTGAAACCGAAAGTGGAAAAAATCACTTATATGTCAAAAAGAAACGTTTATAAAGTTTATAGGATGTTCCAAATTTCAATCATTTTTTTTTTCAAAACTAAAGGAAAGGGTGTACCATGATCCTTGTACACCTGGTATAGTCTATTTTCTATGGACTTGATCCCAAAATTTTCATATTTTCATCGGTACTACACATATAAGCAAACTTTCAAGGCAATGGATCAAGTGGAAATTGTTCAAAAGTAACTTGCAAAATTTGACCTAAACTGACTGACAAATATGAGAAGTTTAATAAAAGCTTATAAAAATGGCATTTTTAAAAATGAATTATTATTTGTTTGCTTATAATTGTATTGAAACATTCTTTATAGGATTTTGCAAACAGCAGAAAAAATAACTATCTATAACTAATGGAAAAACTTTGTGTAGAAATATTAATGAAATATTTGCATTCTTTCGATAACCTGAATTCTGGTTATGCTAGCAAATTAAAATCCTAGACAAATTATATTATTATATTAGACAAATTCATTTTAGGATTTTAATTTGCTAGCATAACCAGAATTCAGGTTATCGAAAGAATGCAAATATTTCATTAATATTTCTACACAAAGTTTTTCCATTAGTTATAGATAGTTATTTTTTCTGCTGTTTGCAAAATCCTATAAAGAATGTTTCAATAAAAATGGCATTTATTGATGAAATTGATCGCTGATGCGCTGAGTGAGACTACTAGACAGCCCAGCTGGTTGCATGATATATAAACATTTTGAAGTTAAAATATGTCGATATTATTAAAAGTAGCTCAATTCAAATAAAATAACAACAGAAATGAAAGAGAAATAAGCTTATTAAATAAAATAAAATATTTTGTTATAATAGACATATGCCTCATTCAGAAACAAATGCAATATAAATACTCCTCGTTTTGTATTTACGGAGAGTATAATAGATAACAAGGCATACGAAATGATTACCCTTTATTTCGAATTGCACAATGGACTTGAATTGGCTGTGTAATTCTCATATGCATGTTCATTGTGCAGTGTTTCGTTAGGAATGACCAACTTGGTCTAGAGTTTGGTCCATTTACAGGGAAAATGTCAACCTAAATACAGTTTACGTGTTATCCTTTTATCATCGTTTAGGGAACGGAGCTTAATCAATTACCGCAGGTAAAATATTAAAGAGAACAAAGCCACGCGTCGCTCCTACGAGTTCATTTTCCAGAATATCCTCTCCATTTAGGTATTTAATAAAGAGCAGGGTATGAAATTGATTACATTTTATAGTAAATCCTCTGATGTAAGCTTTGGTAAACTTGTTAATTTTTGGTTTTTAGTAAGTCTGTATTTATAAAAGTATTTCTTGCCTTTAAAAAGCTCTTAATATCTCCAAGTGATTCAATAAAGGGTGAAGAGAAATTTGAACAAAACTTATTGTTAAAAATTCGTTCAAAAATGTCTACTAAAGGTATAATTATGTTTATATAACATAGTTTATGGTTCAGGGTAGAATAGATTAATAACAGTCCAAGTTCCTATAACGCAAATTTGTACCTCATAAAACACCAAAAACTAAACTCCTGAGAATGATAAGACAACCTGTTAAAACATTTTTAAGCCCGTCAAACTACATTTCATTTGTTATTTTCTATTTTTTTAAGTTTTGAAGTCGACAAAAATAAAATACATTTACAAATGAAAACACCAAATTAAAATTTTTACTATTTATTGATAAGATTATACAGGGTTATTCACGGGAAGCGGGTATTAGACGTTTCTTGAGATATGTTCAGTTTAGAAATTTGAAAATTGGGCTAAGGGGTTTTTTTATATGGCGGATCTAACTAAAATATTTTCATGCATATGTTACTTCCGCTTATAGCGGATATAGCACCCAACTTTGTTGTTTTAAATGGAACCCCCTATATATTATATCATATTTGCAGTCCTCATAAAATTTTCGCACGGATTTATGTACCATAATATACTCTTAAGCCAGTTTTCGAGAAAATCAATATTTTTGGAGATTTTAGACGGTTCTTACCTTTCCGAAAAAAAAAATCGGTATTTTCTATCTTGTGGCCGACTTAGAGACTTTCATTTCAAACTCATACAAGTGTAAAAATTGTCTTATGTGTTCACAATATCATACAGAGTATTTTATTTCCACGGTCGAACGTTGTTCTAGTTCAAAGGTCCAAAAGTCAATTTTTTCAAATAGAATTATAAATATTTAAGGGCAAATTGTCAACAAAAGTAACAACTACTGTTCACAAGATTTCCACGTATTCATTGCTATTTAAAATGTTCTAGTAGATATGATATGTATACTTGCTATTTATTAATAAGCAGAAAACGTTAAAAGTAAATTTGTCCTGGAAATTTAATTCTCGCGCCACATGCGAATTTTGTTGTGCCCAGTGGTGTAGATTTTGTCTGTTAAAAATTTCTTCTTTGGAAAATTTAGCTTCGAGAGTTCAAACAATCCTTTTAAAACAATCATTATTCTCTTGAAGACGTACGATCAGATGCTTACAGAAATCCGTTCTAAGTGAATAGATACTGCATTCCTGTACTCGTGACAACACGACAGGTTTTCTGTTTCAGAAGCACCTATCACCTATAGAAAAAAAACTGTAATCCTTGATTTTTTGGTAGATATTACACAAAATTTTAAAAGCATTAATTTGTGTACCAGTTGGACATCATACAGAGAATTTATTATGAATGTAATTTTTGTTAAATAAACTACTTTTCTGTTATTACAATATTTTGTTCTGGAATTGTAAATAAATGTTACATGCAAATAGAGGAAAAAACGATAATCTCTTGCATTTTGGTTAATATTACAAAAAATGTTTAGAGTACCTTTTTTGCAGCCCTTTCGATCCTCTGCAAAAAATGTTCAAGTGTTTCGTAATTTTACAGATTGATAACAAAAATATAACCACTCAAATATTAATTATTATGAGAAAAAATAGAGAAACAAAAGATATTTGGGTATTATCAAGTTTACATAGAGTAATTATAGAGATACAGCTTCCATCAAAATTTTAAAGTTTTATCTTTAATATAACGGAAATTATTACAATTTTTTTATGTGACACACTGTAAGAGAATGTGCTCCCTCAGGGATGCATTTTTGGACTAAGGTAAGTTGGGTTATGTGGACTCAATATGAACCCAAGAATCGCAGGTTTCCGTCCGTGAAATCAATTCTGGAACACCCTGTAGTTTTTGAAAGACCGTGTCCGACCAGTTGAATTTTCTAATTAACACCTGTCAGACCTCTTTTTATGCCTTAATTTTTCCACGAAAAATACACCTCACAACACGATTTTCTGTTTGCTTTTTTAATAAAGATTAAGGCCTCCTCTATCAATTGAGATTGATCTGACAATAAAACGTTTTTTACTATGTCTGACTTCATTTTATTGGAGCAGCGTTCACCCATGAAATGAATTGAATATCTGACCGATGAAATCACAAAACAACTTCTTTTTGTAATATTTAATATAAAGTTAAAAAACCCTTTATGGATTAAAATTGGTCTGTCATAGAAAAAATGTTTTTACTAGGTTTGACTTAAATTTATTAATCACCGCGCCCACGTTCTCTATGAATATAAGATCAGACCACTTGCATGACATAACACCTCAAATTTTGTATGTTTACAAATCCCGTTTATACATTAAAATAGTTAGTTTTTCGAAGAGAAATTTTTTTTACTAGATCTGACTTAATTTTTTTAAGTAGGCAGCGCTTAAAAAATTAAGTCCAACATGGTAAAAATTATTTTATCCACGAACGACCTATTTTAATCCATAAAAGTTGTTTCTAACTTTATTTAAAATAATAATTCAAACAAGTTTTTCGATACGCTAACAGTCATATCTGACGCGACGCTCTTCTAACTTTTTAAAATATTTAAATAGGTTATGTGATATTGTTATTGAATCCAGTAAAACGATCCCTTTGAAAAATATCCAATTTACTACGAAATTAAACTCAGACAAAAATCCCATAAAAAAATCATCTTTGAAACATTAAAAAGACTTATAACCACCTTTGGCATCATCTTTCATCGAAATTTGCGTAAAAAATTATTTCCCTAATAATAACCAAAAAATTGACTTAGAAAAGTTTTTCATCTCGAGGACGACGATCAATCGCCTTTGGTCTCCATCGTTCGAATTTTCAAGAGAATTCAAAAAATATACTTTTTCGTTTTTCGAAAGTACAATAAAGAGACTTGCAGAGGGCAGAAACCCGCTCCTCTAGACAAATTTTTCGAAAGTACCACGAATTTGGTTTTGCGACAGTACCACGAATTTAGTGGTTCACAGGACGAAATCCTCAGTCAGGATGTAGGGAGTAGCTATTTTAAACGTCCAAATTTGGGAAAAAGTCAATGGGACTGTTTTTCCACTAAAAACTAACATCCTCATTTAATTATCCTAAAAGTGGGAGAGCATAATACTTGTCCAAACCTCTACAACGTACATAAAATTAGTCAAAAAATTCAAAGTCGGAGAGTCGATTTCGACGAACCCAAAATACTTTTAATCCCGGCTCAGACGGACATCACCATAGTAGTCACTCGAATGCGAGTCGACGGAAAAAAACATATTTGGGTTCGATTCCATTAGTACGTTTTTAAAGGCAGGAAACCATCGAACTCATATAGCTTCTTTAAGCATCCTGACAAGGATTTCAAGCATTTCGATAATTTCAGTGCAAAATTAAAAGTGAATAATTTTCAAAAAGTTCCGCATGCATTTTACAATCATTATTAACTGGGAGTCTGAATCTTTTTGTACAGTCGATTATCATAGTTCTCTCCATGCTGGATGAGTTACGATCCTACGGGAAGTAACGGATTGCCGAGTGGTGGTGCTCTCTAATGTTTGCCTTATATACATTAGTTAAGTATTGAATTATTATATTTTTTACATTTTATAATTTATTTCAATAAATGAAAATATATGTTGGATTCGATTTCTTATTGATCCACTAATTATAAGATTTGTGACCGACGCGCGATTCTGTTTCGACGGAGAGAGCAGAATGTAGCCATCACGGTAAGTATAATTTTGTCTATTTTCGTCGTGGGGAGTCTGAAGGGTAACTTGAATCCCCCTTGTGAGTAGAGTTGATAGGTATCGTAGCGGCGACACGGCTCCGGCATAAATTATATAAAATCCTTGTCGTGTCCATCAGACCCTACGATACTAGGTACATCTCCAATATCAACGGCCAGATATTCAATTCATCTCATGGGTGAACGGTGCTCAAATAAAATGAAGTCAGATATAGTAAAGAACGTTTTTTCGTTGTCAGACCAATCACAATAGATAGAGGAGGTCTTAAGCTTCATTAAAAAAATCAACGAAAAATGATGTTATGGGATGTATTTTTCGTGGAGAAATTAAGGATGCTAGTGTAAATAGAATATTAGATTTATATGTGGTAGCTCCGCACGGGAAGATAATTAACCAAAAAACCAGTTTCAAACAATGCAGCAAAAGCCAGCGGCTACGTTTGTGGTTTAAAATGTTCGTTTTCTAATGATCTTGGTACTGGAGGAAGACAAACCAAAGATACCATACGGAAATGAAGAAGAGGATATAAAGAGATAAAGATCGTAAGTTGTATTTGTGAGTTTGGTTAGATGTGTTGCAGAAAGATTGGCAATGGCTGGTTCAGTAATTTGTGTTTTATGCGAAAAGGTGGACGATGCTCTTTGATTCGCGTAATGTTGGCTCTCACCATTTTGAATTGGCAGAAATTTTCCGATATAATTCGAATGTAGTCCACTAGTCGCGTTATGTCGTAACAACGTGCGTTAAGATTCCTTAAGAATTTTCAACAACAAACTGTACATAAAATGGTACACTTTAATTAGCCGGGTATCACCGGCTTGGTAGCGCAGTGAGCTAAAGCGTATTATGTAGCGAACATGCTTGATCGTACTGCCTAGCACGTATAGAATTTCATCCACTACTTCCACACTGGAAATATCAGTGAACAATGCATGTGTGTCTGCGTTTTGTATGAACTATAATCCCCAATATTTACATATTAGAGGTTACACTGTACAGGTCTTTATGTCTGTGACACAGAAATCAAAAATAATCAATTTCAGAATTCAACTTTACTTCATTTAAAAATTGACATAATTAGTTAACTAGTTTTCAATTAAATACTAAATGTTGACATTTCATTAAAATAATAATTCTTTACTGATTTATAAAAGATATGTCAATTTTCAACAGCTCAATTACATTCGTCAGAGTTTTTATATTTGATAAACATTGCGATAAAATGTCCGCCCGTGCAACTTTAAATGAAAGAAAATAATATTATTTCTTGAAGAGATTTTGTAAGGCTCCCTCATTTCCTGCGAGGCAACTTATATTACTCTCAATATTTTCTCCATTAACTGTTGAGGTTGTCTAAAACCGAATTGCATTCATGTATTGTAAGAGCTTTATATACTATTCAAACGGAAATGAAACATAAAAGCGAAATATCCTTGGCTTTCATTTGATACAAAACCAAATGCTATTAATTTTACATTCAGAAACAGTATTAAGGATTTATGACTCTATATTCATATGTAATAAAGCAAGAAGTTGTAATACGTAATTCGCAATTTGTAAAGCATTATGCTTCGTACATGTAATAGTAATAATAATAATGATATTCGCCGTTATTAATGTTGTGTAAACGATTACATAAAATATAAAATCCTTTTTATTATTCACAACGTCCTCAGAAACGTTTTGTGAACTATCAATATTCTAGTTGCCCTGCCTTTTCTGTGTGGCACGACTGACAGCCCAGCTCCTTGGTAACATCTGTCCAACTTACTGGAAGATGTCTTCTCTGCCGCTTACTAAATAATTACCCATTTTATAGTTGTCCTCACTCTGATTGATGTGTTCAACAAAATAATATGAGGTAGGAATTACAATTCTTGGGAATCACTTTGCAGGTTGTATCTTCTGAAGTACGGAGTTGTCGATGCGAAGGGTTGTCCAAAGTGGTAAAACTTTTGATTTAACTTGTGTAAAAATTAATAATACAGTTTACGCAAACATTTACCGTGATATCACTTACGCTAAATTACCGTATGGATTTTCAAAATTGTTATTATATATATATGTTGGTAATATAGTTTTCTCATATCAAAAATAAAAAAACATATCGCGCGTTAAGTTGTCAACCTTAACCTCAAGAATATATTATTTTCAGTCATCTCTCATTTGTTTAACCAAAAAGAGCTGCAAACTGTAACAAGTTGTAATAAGAAAGTAGATCTGAAAATATACCACATGTAGTTTTTTGCAAGATAAATGAATATTATCGATAGATGATATTTATTTGCTTGATAGAGCTTAAATTTTGTAAATTTTAAAGTGAATAAAAGAGAAAAATTACCTCATATTTTCTTAAAAACAAAACTGACAAATTACAATTTTGATATCTTTGACAATACGTTCAATGCAAATAACCAACATGAAACACTGGTATAAACGAACATATACAGAGCAGATGACGTTATATGCCGGAATGTGGTTTAAATGAAATATTAAGAACAGAACATTAATACATTTTTTAAGGTAAATAGGGCTCAAATATATGCTTTTTAATTGCATATGTTTTTCATACTTCTCTTATAATTTTATGAAATTATAATCACACTGAAGGCCGCCAAGGCGTTAGCGAGTCTGATTTTGATTATATACCGAAATATATCATGCCAAGTTTTACTTAATTAACCAGCTGCTAATCTGTGTTTTCTCTAGAAGCTCAAATTTAGAGTTGAAGGACAAGTATTGTAAGCAAGAGCTACAAGGAATCTTGTTTATTACCTCACGTTTATCTGTCCGACTTACAAACTTTACTCACTTGCTCCTGTTGTTTCCGGGTACGCGTGCAACACAACGGACTGAAGTGAACTTCTCTCACGAGCGGCAGGCACGAACGCTAGTCTAGCTTCTAGAACGGTAGAGGGAGAGACGGCGTAGTTGGATTGCGCACCAGATTCGGACTTCCAAGAAAATATAAGCCGTCTTACCCTTACCTACAAGTTCCACTACTTACTATTCCTTACACACGTCTAGCCTCGCGGTCGGTCGGACACCAACTAAAATCTCCAACAAACTCTATACTGCTTGACTGGAGGAAGACTGGTTCTGCGCAGGTGCACGTTTGCAGGCGGCGCGGCGGTAGGAGAGTGAACTGCTCACTATGAGTCACCAGCACAGACTAAATAACTGATTGAAATAAATGCAAGTATATGTATGGTACATGGCAAACTACATTGCGCACACCTTTACACTTCAAATATTTTCACGTATTACCTAGCCTTTACAATTCAATACAATATAATATAATTACATGACCTACTTAATATTAATAACTGACGGTGGTTTGGGGTGAAATTTCCATAACGGAATGATTCGTTACACTGTAACATGTTTGGATGATTTTCATTTGCTCGGCATATAGTCATAATTTTCGTATTGCTGTAATTTGCACTTGCAATATATTTTGTTATTTGCAAATTGTTTAAGGGATCGCTCGGCTCTTTCAGTTCTTCTTCGCCTCGACCTGAAGGATATTTTGTGAATTACTCTACAATTAGTTGTCCAGGAATTCTAAGCGATTTACAGAGCTTGTGATGTTCCTAGGAGCTAATTTACCTTCAGGCACTAATTCTGTCGTTTCTAGGTACTGCAGCCGAAAGCGGACTAACATCTTACATTCATAAATAACATTTGACATATTCTGCCTTGCCTATATTTTTAAGATATCTCAAGGGGGCCACGGCCACTTTTAGATAGTTTGTCGGACTTGGCCTGGAGTATTCCTCTAGTAGGATTTTTTCTGCTCCCTTTCCTATTTCAGGATCTTTTCCGTTATATGTCCATTGGATAAACCGCAAAGCGACTCGGGCTCAAGTGATGGGGCACAGACCCTTTTTACAAAGGTGCTAGTTAATTCGCTCCATTCTATTCCCTCATGTTCCTAAACCCATATAAAGATTACCTTGTTGTTTGTTGCCAGTTGGCCTCAGAGATTGCCTGCATTTCCAGGCAAATTGAAACTCATGAATATGAGGCTCTTAACCTTTAATGCTGTCTGGCTAACTGAAAGTGTATAGATATTTAACTTTTGAATGTCTTTGTTTATGAACTACTTGGCACACAGCTGTCCAGTAGTGTAGACGTAAATTAAGCAGTGTCTTCCGCTCTGACCTGGATGGTATAATATAACTACTAGAAACCACAGTGTCTTATTACTTTTATTAATTTCCCGTAAAAATATTAAGCAGTGCCGAAACGCCATTCCGACACTGCTTATGCTGATCTGCAACATAGATTTACGTTCGGAAGATGGATGGAGTTTTATCTAGGTTTTGGTATAGCCTGCAGTCGGGCCTCACTACGCCCACACTATCCCCTTCAACCATCTTCAATCCAACCGTGTACCAGATGAGTGATCCTTTCTCCAACAGTAGTGTTTCGTCCCTGCTTGTTTGACGGCTCCCAATCAGAAAATCAAACGGACAAACGAAGTCCTGCTTGGTTCGCATTGATACAGTGGCTATGATCATGAATTTCAACCGAATTACCTTCAAATCTTTAACTGACCAACCAGATCAGCCGGCTTGAATGAGAATACCTGCTGCTGCTTTAGGACACTAAGTGCCACTTCCCCACTCACGAACAAATGTAAAGTAACTAGGTCTAATATTGTTTTCATAGCTACTTGAAATAGGAGCACATTGGTTGTGTAATCTCTAAACAAGCGAGCTGGTTTTATAATGTTGTTTATTATACTTTTACTAATAAAAAGTAATTTGCATTTTTTCTTCGCGGGATAACAATATAAAAATTAGTAGAACCCTAATAGGACTAATTTACCGTATCCTCCCTTTTTGTTTCGCTTAATTAATAAGACCAAAGTAGCAATTAATTTATCTCACTATCTGAAAGGTCTCTTACCTGGCCTATATTAAAAATAAACGGCGATTCTAATTAGAAAAACTCTTAGGATTTCAGTTTTGTTTCATTGCCAAGATACCGGATGAGTTAAAATTTTCTTACCGAATTACAAAAAAGTAGTGGAAATATTATTTTTGGGAACACATAAGAACTATAGTTTATGTTACGGAAGTTAACACTAAGGAAGAGTTGATAGATCGCGTACGTGCTGCAGCTGCGAAAATTCGACAGCAGCCAGGTTTAGACCGTGTGTGTGGGGGATAATGGATTCGGAGAGCTGAAAAGTGCATTGAACAGTTGATGTGAATTTTCCACTTCTTAATTTTTTCAAATTTGCTGGATTATCTTCAAAATACTAAACTTTTTTTCATTATTAGTCATCATTCATCATAATCTATCATTCCCTAAGTTTATGCGTATAGTTTAAGAAACAGCCTGCATATAAATTTGAAGGCACGTGACTGATAAAAAAATTTTAGACTTTCGCTTTTTCACATCATGTACAAATGTTAGGCGGAAATGCTATTTATTGAGCTCTCTCATGCAATTATCTCTAGTGCCATTAAACGACAATCATCACATTTTGCATTTATTTATTGAGCTCTTGAATAGTATTAGCATTTTACTATTATACCATGGTTAACATTAAAGCAAATCTTCAGAATAAAATTGTAGTAATGTCTCTAATAATAATAATCCAATTTTCCATTTGCAGAATTATATTTAGTGAGGAATTCTAGGCAAACTGCTGAATATAAAAAAAGAGGTCAATTTCGTCCATCTGAATTCGAGATATTTAACTTTTAGCACTTCGGCCAATTATTAATTAACCCGTATTTTTGGCCAATATTTGAACTGTATCATTTTGAAACATATTTACTTCATATGAAATGTCCAAACATTTTTAACTTATGAAAACTAATTTTCAAGCATTTACATTTCATTGTTGTTAATTAGCCTGAATGGCTTTTTCTTTTTATATATCAAGATTACCTCTCGTTTTGTTGCACCGTAGGTACTCAATTGTTTCCGGCTTACTTAAGTTAGTAGTTAAAGTATGTAATTAGGGGAATTTGATATTCTGCTAGCTTCTCTTTATAAAATTATAACCTTATTTTTCTTGAAAAATGTCAAATATTTGTTCTGTTCAGAGACAACTCACAAAATTAGCTTTCTTTTAATTAAAGTTCTTGAAATTCTCTCTATGTTCTGATAAAAAAATTTCAAAAATGTTTTCAAAATGGCCAAGAATATCAATATGTTGTCTTTTGTTTATAAATAAATGCCAAAAAAGTGGCAAAAATGACATTAAAGAATTTTTTATGACATCGAAAAGCTGATGTCAAGATTTACACCTTGAAGAAAAAAGATCCATTTTGGACTTAATGACACAAAATGGCGGACAATTCAAATTTGATATAACAAATTCATTTCTGTCCACAAGTTTCAATATTTGGGCACCAAAATGTCAGGATCTTTTGTTTTCAATAAAAGGTGTATTTTCGGAAAGTTTAAAGCTGATCGGAACTCTTAACGTCACTGGGCGTTCAAATGAAAAAAAAACGCTTTTTAGCCAGTTAATTCCCAATTACCCAAAACGAACGCAGATTTGTTGAAATTTTAACTGTGAAGGTTTTTGGTTCTCGTTTGTCCCGATCAGACCTCTAGAACTGGAGATGGAGATATTCAAAAAACAAAATTGTTCATAAAAAGAAACGCAATAGGCTTTGGAAGTTCAAAACTCAGATATATACTCCTGATGGTGATACCCCAGAAAGTATGAAATCATAAAGTTGCTGTTACAAAACTATACACATCAATGTCCTTTTTTTACTCCACTATATTAATACCAACATATGGCACCACAGTACATGGTTCCATTTGAAAACATTATATTTTGTTCTAAAAATCATTTTGATGAATTTTATTGGCTCATAAATCACATAATTTAGTTTTTCGACGAGATTTACATTTTTCTGGAATTACACAAGTCAATTAGAATAAATCGAAGCAGTCATGGCACACTTAAATAGAAAATTAAAAATTAAATTAAAATAAATATTGACGTTTGAAATGTCACTCACGTCATATCATTGAATTCAGAAAATTATTCATAATTTAAAAATTCAATAATATATAGGGTGTTCTCTTTGAAAATCCAAAGATGTCACTATCGGTGGAACTGGAAGTGGAAAAAATCATTTATCTTTAAAACCAAAGGAATAAAAGGAGGGCGGTGTATTATGATCCTGTTACATCCTTTATGCTTGAAGGTAAGGCAACAGATCTTTGTATATATTACTTAATAAGTTATTTATAGTTTGATCACTTTGGATGTATCGTGGTTTTTGTAATGAAACATATTCTTTATAGGATTTTGCAAACAGCAGAAAAAACTATATTTAAGAACTAAAAGAAAAACTATCTGTAAAAAAATTCTTTCGATAACCTGAATTCTAGTTATGCTAGCAATTAAAATTGAATTTATCTATTTTTTATTTGACAATTCTCATTTTAACGGTAGTATCCACACAGCCCCCTACAGCTATGCAGTTTAAACTAGTATCTACATAACCCCCCTATTGTGTTTTATACTTTATAGAAAAATTGCCTAGAGTTTGTCCAATAGGACAGAATTTGCAATGATCGTTTAAACATGATAATTAATATCTATTTAATTCTCAACTTCATCTTTACAGACATATAGTGAAATCACTTAAAACTATGAATAGCTCGTTTATGGTAACACTGTAGAGATGTCTTTGGACAAGAGAATAATCAAAGATGATTTTCAAGAAGGTTAATTTTGACTATTCTTTCACAATTCTTTTACATTTTTATGATAAAACCGCAATATGAAATAAGATGCAGAATGAGTGGTAATTATACATTGCATATATAGTCATTATATCAGTACTCTCCACAAAGATGGAGATTTGAAACTGCAAACTAATTTCTATTTGTATCAAGAAATGCATTCATGTTTACTATAGTCGCATAAGATATGAGTTACTGGGATTTAAATTTAATTATCATGCATTAGCATTTCGTTTTACTAGCAACTTGATATCAAATCTCGCAATTGCAAAGAAGGCATATGATAATTAAGAAGCAGTGTATCAAGCAACAAGGTTAATAATTGCATTATAATTTGAAATTTTGTATGTCAAAGTATACACATGTAATATCGACTGGAGTTTCAACTTTAGAATTATTCATACTCGTTTATAGAACTGAACTTCATTATTAGGTATTACTAATTGCTGAAATAATCTAACGTCGAAACGGCGCGGCACGGCGGTTAGCTGCCATATTATGAGTACCTATTTAAACCACCTCATTTCATTCGGAATGCCTGTTCAGTTGGAATAAAAGCAGCTATAGTCTGTTTTTAAACCAGGAGGAGTAAACATGAAAGTTCCATTCACACCATAAAAGTAACTAGAAAATACACTAAAACCTTTTTGACTTTTTGGGCAACCAACAATACATCATTACAGTGTTTTTGTGTGTATTTTATTACATTATATAATGCATCGACCTCTATTTGACCTCTAGATATTTTATATAGCATTCATACCATTTATGCAATATAAAGGCGCCAAGTAATTAGCCACTTTTCCCTTCAGGTTTATACAAAAGGGATTAAAAACTGATATATAATGTGCAAACGATAAAATAGAAATTATAACCAAATAATTCATGACACGAAATTAAAATTTTTTTAATATGTCAAAATTTACGACTATTGCCTTGTGTAAAACTGGCGAGGGCCTGTCCAATCACAGATGTATAATTTATCGCGTTAAATTTAAAACGCTCCTCCTGGTTTAAAAATAGACTATAGTTACTGCACAGAATTATATAAAATAATAATATGGAAAACAATAAAACAGTAACTAACGATCAATACAAAAGAGATGAACAAGCGCATTAAATTTCCTTTCATTTTTTTGTTTTAGAGCCTTCTCATCATTAAGAAAACAGTTAAAATTTGCACAAAGTAAATAACATTGTAAATGGGACCGTAAAAGCTTGTAAATAGTATCTTAAAATAAACCCAACTCAACTAACCCTCTGATGGTAAACGTATTTTTAATGAATATCAAGTCGGATGACCGGACGACATGAAAATTACCCAAGTGATTAAATGTTCATTTGCCACTTGCCTGACACTCTTCATAACACAATTTAAACGAGTAAATAGTTAACCTGACAAAATAAACATGCCTCGGACACATAATTTTATTAACGAGAAACAAAATAGTCTTTTATGTTACCAGTAACTAAATAGATACTTCATCCAGGAGCGGAATAATTAGCAGATTAAATTAACAGAGACATTTTATTTTATGAGAGGAGCAAAATAAAATCAGAACATAGGTCACAAATAAAATTACTTTCAACACATGGTATTCATTTTACAAACACTATAAAAAGTAAACTAAAGGTGCTAGAAATTGAATAATTTTGACATTTTTAAATAATTAATTTTAAGAAATATTATATATCATAAGAATTATTTTATCCACGACTATTAAATAATGTACTCAATATGTATGTGTTTCCTTAAGGATAATGCTATTCGTTATTCTCTGCAGTGAATAATGATTTCATTATTAAGAAATGACATTAGTGGCTTTTTACTAACAATTTAAAATGTCAAAATTGTAGTAACCAAAAGACAAGTGTTGTCTCTCTAAGTTTTCTAGGAAGCACTCAAATGCCGAAAAGGTATTTTAATAAACACTCAAAAACTACATTAGTAAGTTCTTTTCAAAGCATCATCTATTTCTATTAGCAACACGCGGAAATCCCCAACATTGTTTTTGAAACCATTTACCTACATGTCTACAAACTGTATTATTTTATTAGTAAGCCATGATGTGTCAAAACGTAAATTAATTTGAAACGTCAAAATTTGTGCGATTTCAACGCCAACGTTATTTACAACAATTTTACATTTTAGGTACTCAAAAAGGGTAATATAATTAAATAAATCGGTACTGACATTGAAAACTAGATTTCAAAGATACCGCCAGAGATAAAGGAAGCTGCAAAAATCGCCTCATTAAACTTGTGGCCCGAAAAATCTAGAAAATTATATATGATGTCTGATGACATATGAATTTTTCCTAAATAGAAGACATTGAATGAAGATGAATTAAATAAATATTAAATATTTAATAGTCGTGGACAAAGTATAGTATTCTACTCGCATATAATGGCTATTATTCGCTCTGGTGATTTAAACTTCACCCTCGTGAATAATAGCCATCATTATATGCTCGTTGAATAATATACTATTATTCCAGCTTTTGCTCTGGAGACTGAGGTAATAATAAATATTATTGTGTCGTAACATTAAAGTAATATTTGATTTGGCATGATTCATAATAAACAGTTATAAATGAACCGTACAGTGCAAATAAAAAACAAAAAACCTTCGCCATTAAAATTCCAACAAATCTGTGTTGGTTTTGGGTCACTTGAGTATGTATATAACGCACAAAATGGAATGAACTGGCTGAAAAGCGTTTTTTCTTTTCCAGTTTAACGCCCAGGGACGTCAAGAGTTCCGATCGACTTCAACCTTTCAGAAAATATACCTTTTGTTAAATACCACCCTGAAATTTTGGTGCCCAAATATTGGGCCTTGTGGACACAAATGAATCTGTTATCTGAAATTTGAATTTCCCGCCATTTTGTGCCATTAAGTTTCCGGTAACATTGAAAAAAAATTTAAAGTCAATTTGGCCACCTTTTTGGCATTTATTTAAAAATCAAATAATAACAAATAGATATTTTCAGCCATTTTAGGTAGACGAAAATCAACTTTTTTTTTTAATTAAAGTTCTCGTAATTCTCTTTCTTTTCTGATAAAAATTTTTCAAAAATGTTGCCAAAAATATTTTCAGAATGGCCGAAAAAATCAATTTGTTGTCTTTTGGCTCATAAATTAATGCAAAAAAAGGGACCAAAATTACATTAAAAGAAATTTTTTAATCTCATCGGAAAGCTGGTGTCCAGATCTACATTTTGAAACTAAAATGATCCATTTTGGACTTAATGGCACAAAATGGTGGGCAATTCAAATTTCACACAACAAATTTATTGGTGTCCACAAGGTTCAATGTTTGGGCACCAAAATTACAGTGTGTTTTATTTTTAACACACGGTATTTTTTCTGAAAGTTTGTACCCGATCCGAACTCTTGACGTCCCTGGACGTTAGAATGAAAAAAAAGACACTGAAGTTGATTCCATTTTGTACATTATGTACATACTCAAATGACCCGAAACCAACGCAGATTTGTTGAAATTTTAATTGCGAAGCTTCTTGATTTTTTTGTTTTTTCCGATCTGACCTCTAGAACCGGAGATATTCACCTTTTTACCTAAAAAACACTATTCAAAAAACAAAATTGTTTATAAAAAAAACGCAATAGGCCCTGGAAGTTCAAAACTCAGATATATACTCTTGGTGATACCCCAGAAGATATAATATCATAAAAATGCTGTTACAAAACTATGCGCATCAATGTCCTTTTTTTACTCCACTAATAGCCTTAAAACATTCGCCGTAATATAGTTCAGTCAACGGAGCGGTAAAATGACTAAAATCTCTAACTTAAGTGCTAGTGAATGAATATTGATGAAACCCTGTGCAATGTGTTTGTAATAACGTTAATAAGAAAGTTGAAAAAGGATTAGAGTAGGAAATGATCGGAAGGGGTAGAAAACACCCCCTTTGTCGCGGGTTCCGTAACTTGTAGAACTGGGCCAAAAATTTTGAAAAAAACAATATATGTATTTACCTTTTTTGGCCTAAAATAAATTATTTTAGACTAATGCATATTGTTCGAGAAATTGCCACTCGAAAATTCTTAAAAGTGGGGGAGGGGAAATGTAAAAGTAGAGAAAAAAAATCTGAAAAAAATCAGGTGATTTTATAATCGAAATACAACACTTTTTTAATTGTAATTTTTCGGTAAAGTGCGTATTCACCGAGTTTTTTTCCGAAAAACATGAAAAACTACCAATTTCTTTGAAACTGCAGCACATTAAAAACATGCAATTTAAAAATTTGACAAAATTCAGACGTATGCATTGAGGCCTTCTAAATATTTTTTATCCCTTAGAATTTTCTTGTAACTGGCCAATTTTCTGAGTTACAGACAGTCTTTCACTATAAGTAATGTACTACATTTTTTGCACATTTTCAATTAAAAAATACATCAAAATTCCAGGAATGATTGGGTGATTTATATGTTATCATTAAAAAATATGAAGCCTATATAGCTATACCATTTTTAAAGGTTCAGTATAATTTTTAAATTGAAAATGTGCAGAAAATGTAGTACTTTGCGAAAAAGTTGCAAATAAAAAAAGTCTTGTATTTCGATGATACATTCACCTGAATTTGTTCAGATTTTTTTCACAACTTTTACATTCCCCTTCCCCCCACTTTTAGCAATTTTCGCGTGGCCATATCTAGAAAAATACGCATTTCTGGAAAACATTTTCAAGAATAAAAACATCGTATTTGGGGCCAAAAAAAGCAAATGTTTTTTTTTTTTTTTTCATTTTCTACAAGTTACGGAACCCGTGACAAACAAACTCCATTCACTTGCACTCAAATTAGAGGTGACGAAATGAACATAAACCAGACTTGCTTTTCTCTAACTTTCTTTAACTTCTAACAGCCAGTTTAACAATGGTTGGTTAACTAATATTACGATTTTACCAATGGTTTGTTATAAGAATCTGTTTCCTAATGTCTGTTAAGGTCAAGGTCTTCGTTACCTTATGGTTAAGAAAACCAATAGATGAAGTATTGGTAAACCAACAGTTAGCGGTTAAATAAAAAATATGAGATAAATAAAAATAATCAAGATGCAAGATCGAGTAGCTGATGCAAATACACATTTTTGTTAAATTTAAACGGAGACACTATAATAGTACACACTAGAAGTTTACGAATATTTATTCTGAGTGTTCAGAATGTCCTTGTTGTTCCTATAGGTTTAGAAAAAGAGAATGTAAAACTGGCTGTAACACATGGATTATTAGGACGACTGACAGACAGTATATTAATGTCCTCGAGATCTGAGTCTGCAGACGTTTGTTACAAATTCCTTGGACAGATCACCCTATCAACAACTCAATTCACGAGGATGCACGCCCACTAAGATGACCCTCCATCATCGTATTCTTCAAAATACTGTAATGTTTTGACCACATTAACCTAGGAGAGTACAACACAGAACCGTTAATGGTTTGAGGATAATCAGATGGTATGCGGCAAAGGGTACACCTTGTAAATAGTTGGGCTGGCGTTACCAAGGTACCGGAGGGACCGAGATTTGCCAAAATCCTACGCCTAACAGGTAACCACGACAAATGTCGTGATACCTCCATTCGTGCCTTACAGCAAACGACAGTCAACTAAAATAACGCTTGGGTTATAATAGTCTGTCAAAATATTTTAAACAAGATAAGAAATAAGAAAAATACTCGGCAATGTGTAAATTATGCTCTCAGATTTAATTTAATAAAATTGCGAGTAAAATTGGCATTGTTACGTAACTGGGATATAATTTTGCTACAATCCAAAATAAATATATACCTGTAATATGCCTCAATAATTTTCACTATTTACCGTTTTTTTTTTTCAGAGGATTAACACTGAACCTTCGTTAAATATGAAATTTCGTTTACACCACTCGTTAATATTGGATAAAATTAGCTTAAACCAATTTTAGATTAAACCACCAAAGTTGGTCGCTTAGGGACATTATTTTCGGTTTCCTTTAAAAGTAAACTGTGGGTCAAAGTGATTCAGTTACCATGGAATTATACAATGATTTGACAGACGTTTAAAGTTTAACGGAGACCGAAACTAATGGCCCTAAAGTACTTTTAAAATTAATCGAAGTTTTATAACTTCAGTTTTTAGTATATTTTCATTGTTTTGACATTTTATCAGATGGACTTGTTTGTATATGTTTTAAAATTGTAAGATGGAAACCATCCTCGACATTGATATCTTCAATGATAACTTAGCTCTAATGGAGATCATAGATTTCGGATTCAAATATTTGAAAGAAATGATCGTTATCATAGTTTGGATAATCTGACCTTCTTCAGGAAGTTCAGATCTATAACATCCATTTCGAGCTATTGCGTTGAACTGATTCGTAATTTTTAGCCAAATATTAGTCTTCTCCTGGAACGTTACAGTTTATTTTCTAATACATGCCTATATTTTGTTACTGTATTTATCAGCAGTTTTTCTCCCAGCGAAAAATTATCCGATCCGAAGTTTTCCAAATGTACAAAAATGTTATAAAAATAAATATTTGACAATATTTAAGGGCAATATTATTATTATTATTATTATTTTACAAAGAGAAGTTAGCCGAATACCAAATTTCTCTAAATGCAGACGTAAAACGAAAAAATGGAGTACGGTGCAACAAGACGAGAGGTAGGCCTGGTTTAAAAATTAGACCTGGATTACTTATTCATCGCTTAAACTGAAAACGGTACAAGTGGCCGTTATAATTTCAAAATAACTGAATTATTTATGTTTAACATTAACCCATTCATGAATTAATTATGTTCATTTCAATTTATAACGCAACAAAGTCGTTAGTTTAACCGAACTGCATATTAATATCTACTTTAAAATTAGTTTATCCACCATATTATACTAGCTGACATTTTAATTATGTCAGCATGAAATGAAAAAACAATAGCTAAAATTTTATTAACTTCTGTTTTGTACTAAACTTTTCTGCTGAGAGCATATTTCAGTTTAAGACCTATTAAAATGGAAGTTCTTTTTAGTAAACAAATGGCACTTTGCCAAAATAGCGAAATATTAAATGCTTTCATTAAATATTCCTATAAAAAAGAAGTGATTTTGCTACATGAAATAGTATATCAACATCCTCATTTTGTTGAGTTTTGTATTCAAATCGAAATATAAAAGTTATTTTCAGAGATCCTATTTATCTATACATTCAACTACTCAAAACAAATAGGGACAAAGTGAATATTTGTACACATTTATAATAAATTAAATATTAGCCCAGTTCCCACGAAAAAAATAGCGACAAGTAAATATAATAGCCCCTAATATATATTTCTTAATAATTACACTAATTTGAAGGGCTACCCTTTACGACATCCTTAATAATAACAACGATTTAAGGCGTACTTCCATTTTTATAAAATACAAAGAATTTATTGTGTTTGTCTGTTAGGCATTGTAGGGTAATGTAGTGGTTATGAAATATTACTGACAATCAAATTATTTACAGAATACACATTTCAAACAAAAGGAGAAATGTAGGTGAATTGACGACCTCGCAAGAAATACGACGAATTTAATTGAAACAATGTTTGCTCAACATCCCAAATTTCAGATCGTTATTTAGGTTTGCTCGCGCATAGACGAAAATTCAGTGTTATAAGATAAACAACATTCATTGTGTTAACAATGATTTCTTTCTCGTTAGCCCCATCTATGATTTTCCTCAAAGAGTAAGGATTAGTTTCAATATAGTCAGATACTGAACAAGCATCTGTTGTATGTAAATCTGTAGTTCTACATGCACGAGATCTCGTATACAGGAGATTTGGTCCTAGATGTGTTAAGTTGAGTTTTTAAAAATATTATTTACGTGATAAAAGGGGGGCAATACGATCATTGGATGCAGTCGTTATTCCCCTTAGTTAAGAGACAGAGCTCCCAAGTAAGCATGCTTTGTTTAAAGTACGTGGTACCAGAGAATAAATAAGGAATATACGACAACTAACCGAAAATGCAAAGAACCATTACGTGTGCCTAGACAATTTTTGTTTCGTAGACTGTAATGCGTTTGGAAGCGGAAAATGGGACAAACTATGGAGTGTATTATTGGATATGGGAACATCTAGTCACTTGATATTCATTATTCGTTGACTATAATATGATAATTGTATAAAGTTCAACAACACCAGACAGATGTAAAGTTGGAAAATGAGGCAGACAGGACTATGTTTTATTATCAATATTCTAACATATTTAGAGAAAATCATCAGCCGATTCCCGAACATTTAATAATTCACACTAAATTGTTTCACCCTGTAGCAAGCGATGACTACTCTTTTTATCGAGAGAAATCTCCTACTAATACAGTGTATTAAGACAAAAATGATTCTGTTATTATCTTTAAATCGAATTCACCAAATTCCGAAATAAACATTTTTTTCTGCTTCAACAAGTCAAAACTAGGAATTTCCAAAAGTGTACCATGATCTATGATAAATTATAATTATCATAACGAAAAAAGATCTCTTATAATACCTCTAGTTTTTTTTTCACCATTCAATCAGCCTGTAAAATCCATAGAACAAACACTATAACTTCAGATATGTTATAATGAAAGATCTGGCTTTCGTGTGATAACAAAATCATACAAATCGAGTTGAATTTAACTGAAATTCTCGAACACGGTTTGTATAATTTTATAACACTTCAGACTTTTTAAGTCCCCATACAAATACACTAAAATAAAAATAATAATAATGCATATTTAGAAATGCCTGAATATAATCGTCATCTGTCTAAATGTTATTTGTGGCATTATCTTAATTTTTTCCTTCTTTAATTCTTTGGGACTTCCTGCTAGTATGTTTTCTTTTTAAGCGGTGCTCGGGGAATCTACAAAATATCACAATTAATCAGTATGTTACTGGACTTTTACGTCAAAGGATCAGTTAAAGGTTGCTTTTTTTAAATAAACAACACAAATAAGTACAAAAACTTGAAATTAAATACTTTGCCGACGTTTCGGAAATCTATTCTGTTTCCTTTTTCAAGGCTTTTTTCGAAAAATCTTTTTTGCTGTGTATGAAAAATTCTTAGAGCTGCGTATTTATCATACACAGCAAAAAAGATTTTTCAAAAAAAGCCTTGAAAAAGGAAACAGAATAGATTTCCGAAACGTAGGCGAAATATTTAATTTCAAGTTTTTATACTTATTTGTGTTTTTTATTTAAATAAAGCAATTTTTAACTGATCCTTTAACGTAAAAGTCACAGGCGTAGAGGTTATTTACCGGTAACATACTGGTTAATTGTGATATTTTGTAGATTCCCCGAGCACCGCTTAAAAAGAAAACATACATGTGGCAGGAAGTCTCAAAGAATTGAAGAAGGAAATAAATAATCGTCATTTGTTCCTTCTTAATGAGTATGCCTTACTACATTGAAAGGATATGGTTTTACATTATATATGTTAAGTACCAATATCTATAATAAGTGAATTCTTTATTAATTCCAAAATTACTAAAACGTATTTTGATTCAGTTTAAACTTCCCTCCGTTTAAACACTCAATGAAATAATTCGTTTGGCAGCCGAAATACAGCTTTCATATCTCTTGTATTTATGGTAATGTGTTTTCTTTCTTTATTATTAAATATTAAAGTATATCATCTAAACGTACGCAAATTACTAATAGATACAGAACACAAAATACTTAAGTCAATTTAAGACTATGTTCAAAGTTAAACGGAACACGATTTCCAGGAACTCATGACGGAAGCCAGCCAGGCATCCACGAGATATAGCGCCATGGCACTTGAAGGACTGGGCGGAATGGACCAAATCGACTAGAAATAGAACTTACCAAAGGCGAATCAAAATTGCAGTAAAGAGACCTCCAAAGTGAAATATTAAAACTTAGTACGGGAGCGTAGATGTTGGTTGCTTAAGCTTGAGTTTAAAATGCTGGGATTTATTTAAATTTTTGGCTACAATAAAATTTTATGATTAGTGAAAATAATTCAGAAAAACAAACACAATGAACAAACATGAGCAGTGATATGGAAGGCGAAAAATAATGAACTTAACAAGTTAGACAATGAGCATGCAGTTTTGGATAAAGAAGTTGAGGGAAAATCGTTACTGGTTATCACCATTTAATGTCAGTATTCGAGGAAAAGTTAAACTAGACATGAAATTATCTTTACGGGATTCACGACTTTTGGATATTTGCAGAAAATATAACTCAAAAAATTGAAAAGCACAAACGAAGATAACATATTAAACCACTACTTATAATATCAATTGATTGGGATTTCCCATAGTAGAGAGACTATTAATACTATACAAATATCCTTATTCATTTTGATGAAATTTAAGATTAGTTAAATTTTTCTTAGATATGAGTTTCCGTCGGTACATTTATGCGAAGTAATCTAGCACATAACACGAGGATTTATTATCTCATTTAAATTTGCATGAAATGACGAGAACAAAAATGTGTAGAAGATCCCTGTTTCTACTGATAAATTGGGATATTTAGGCATATGTATCTTTGAGACTGAAACTGAGACTTGATAACTTCCGGTGAACCCAATCCAGTATACTTAATGAAGTTTAAACTATCGAAATATTAACTTCGTTAGAAATTGAATAACAGAAGCTAGCTTATTGAGTTAAAGATTATTTATGGTGTTACCACAGCTGCAATACAATTAAACGACAATTTAAAGAGAACTATTATGATGTTATTCATAATTTGGAATGGACATATTTTACCAAAAGTGATTGTGACAATTATTAATATGGTAATCTCATAATAGTATAAACCTTTTCTTTCTTCTGAAATATTTGGCGTTTTGGTGATCATTCTACGGACAATTTGTTTCATAAACTAACAACCAATGAAATAGCTCATTTTCATAGCAACCACTTAGATAACGGCAGTCTTAATTGATAAAATCGACACCTAACTCTGTAAGTCATTTGAAACTTTTTAGTGTATTTTTTGAATCTCCATTGAAACGTTAATTATCTAATACAAATAATGTAATTAAAACATCTTATTTTACAGATTTAATAAAATTGATTAAATGGTTTAAAGTTTTTCTACATAAAGTGCCTGTGCCATATTTTTATATGGGATATGATTAGTTACCCCAAAATAAAAAACTGTGACCGTGCCACATCGATGCTTGGTTTCCATAGTGATATGTAATTAGTTGTACTATTTTAAATTTCTTATTCACCAACTCTGTGTTTTATACTATTCCTTCAGTAAAATTATAGCGCGAGTCAGTTTGGTAGCACTTGTATCCACGAAATTAATAACTATTTGGAAACAAAATTATCTCATAATGAAGTAAAAAACCGCTACCTAAGGAATCACTACTTCCACATCCAGATTTTTCATCGAAGTCACTTTAAAAGAAACATCTTGACTAGATTTGCACTCTAGTATGTGGTAGTTATTGGTCATAGAATTTTAAGAATATTTGGGGCAGGTGTCATAGAAAAGTTTGAGGCGTTGGTTTCTACCATATACGTTAGAAATGAAGTTTTTAGTTTACCCTACTTATTTTCCCCTATTCACAACCTATCACCTCCCACCCTTTCATTGGAATCATCTCAACCTCATGTCATTACAATACATACGTGTACTAACTTTCAAGTGAATATTTCAATTTTATGTCATCAATCCCATTAATATTGTAGCGGAGGTGGTTGGGTTTGAAAAATATTAGAAAGAAATCTGAAGCCTTGGCTTCCCAAATCCCAAATGTTTGTACTCTTAACAGCTTGATTTATTTATTTTTCCCTATATACTCATATTTAACCCCCAAACTTTCAACGGAATCATCTCAAAATATAATCTAGCTCCAGATGTCGTTATAATATATAGTCTACCAAACTTCAAGAGAATACCTCAGTTTTATTTCATCAACCCCTTTATTAATGGAGTTAGGGTGGTGGGGGGTTGAAAAATATTGTTAAAAAATCTGAGACCTTGGCTTCTAGGACGTATACCGAATATCAAGTTTTTGTACTCTTATCAGCTTGCTTTACTTATTTTTCCCTATTTACCTCTACTTACCCCCCCCCCCCTACTTCAACGCAATAATGTCAAAATATAATCTAATTTTAGGTATCGTTATAATACATACGTGTACCAAACTTCAAGTGAAAATTTAAATTTAATTTTATCAACTTTTTTAATAAGGGTTAGGAGATGGAAAATATTATAAAGAAAATCGGAGGCCTTCGCTTCTAGTATATACACCAAATCCCAAATTTCTGTACTCTTACCAGATTGCTTTAGTTATTTTCCCCTATCTAACCCTATTTAACCCCAACCTTTCAACGGAATCACCTTAAAATATAATCTAGTTCCAGATGTCGTTATAGTACATACGTGTACCAAATTTCAAGTGATCATCTCAATTTTATTTTATCAACCCCTTTAATAATAGAGTAGGGTATTGGGGGGTTGAAAAATATTATTAAAAAATCTGAGGCCTTGGCTTCTAGCACATACACCGAATTTCAAGTTTCTGTACTCTTACTGGCTTGCTTTACTTATTTTGCCCTATTTAACCCCCAACTATTCAATGGAATCATCTCAAAATATAATCTAGTTCCAGATGTCGTTATAATACAAACGCGTGCCAAATTTCAAATGGAGATCTCAATTTTATTTTATCAACCCCTTTAATAATGGAATAGGGGTGGTGGAGGGGTTGAAAATTATTACAAAATAATCTGAGGCTTTGACTTCTAATACATACACCGAATTTCAAGTTACTGTACTCTTATCAACTTGCTTTACTTATTTTCCCCTGTTTACCCCTATTTAGTCCCCAACCCTTCATCAGAATAATCCTAAAATATAATCATTATAATATAGTCATTATGATATATATGTGTACCAAATTTCAAGAGAATATCTCAATTTTTATTTTATCAACCCCATTAATAATGAAGGTGGTGGGGGGGGATAAAAGATATTACAAAAAATTTCGAGGCCTTGGCTTGTAGTACATACATCAAATTTCAAGTTTCTGTAGTCTTACCAGCTTGCTTTACATATTTTCCCCTATTTACCCCCCAACCCTTCACCGGATATCTTCAAAATACAATCCAGTTCCAGATCTCGTTATAGCATATACGTGTACAAAATTTAAAGTCAATATCTTAAACCGTTCCGGAGAAAACGTGCTGATAAAAAAAGGTTAGAGACTGACCGACAGACAGACCGACAGACAGACTGACAGAAAAAATTGTTTCCGTTCAAGTTTAAAATCTCGACGTTTCATGACATTCTAAACCTATTTCAAAAGAAAAAAAATTTGAACAATTTTCTACAATTCCAATCCACTACCTGGATGTGGAAGTAAAAAATAAAAAGTGTACTCGAAGCCTCTTTCTCGACTTTTATGCAGACAATATGGCTCAGTGGCGCAGTGCTAAGGTGTTTGGCTTGCGACCGCCGAGTCCCTGCTTCGTGGGACAAACTTCAGCAAGTTCAGTTTATTACTTTTTTTAAAACTTAATTAACAATTGTGCCGTTTTTTGCAAAATCCATTTATAATTGGGAAACCCATTGAAAAAATTCAAAAAACTATTGAAAAATAATATCCCGTCGTAATTTTTGAAAATTCGCAATTTTGGCTGATTTTATGAGATTTTCTACGCGTGAACCTTTTTATGCGCGACATAAACAAACAGATGCTAGGACAAACTTTTTTTTAATTTGTAAAAAACATCTCAGCTTTTAGGCATGCAAGAGCGGATTCTCTAAAGTTAAAATTTAACAAGATATTTGTTTTTGTACATTATCAGAACAACATAGACACCATCTTCAAGAATTTTTAGTCCTCTATGTGCGATTGTAGTGTAGTAGGGTGCAGTGAAAATAACGTGTTTTGAAAGCTTTTCAAGCCATTTGCAAGTTAACAATTGCACCTAGTGACCTCTATCGGTACTTATAACGAACAATTTTCCTAAAGCATGTGTTATGCTAAAAGTTAGCAGGAACTGAGATATTTAAAGAAATATAGAAAAGGGCCTATTTTACTCACTAATTGTTAATTAAAAAATCAAGCGGTTCACTAATTTGTAAGCAATCTTAGGGTGTAATGAGGCGATTCTAACAAAAATTTCGAATATGGGCCATACATTTATTTATTAGCGTTTTTTCCTCCCTACCATCTAGCCTATAAATATAAATAAGGAGATTGAATAAAAATAAATAACTAAAAATCAACAACAGAGGTAAACGCACTAGCAGAATAATTTACAATTTCATTATCTCTAACATCAGAGAAGAGAATAAAAATGTACGGAAAATAAAATTTTAATTCCGCAGTTTGAAAATCTCGACATATCCCGCATGTTTATAACATAAGCTGTTGGAATAGCGACAAAACATTACTAATTATTTTAAACTCCAAACCATTTTTGGAAAAACTAGCTAAAAGTGTTACAAAAATTCGTCAGTACATCATTGTGAGATTTCTAGTTGTCTAAGAAAGAGCAGAATTGATTGGCCTAGATATATAAATTTAAAAACCATAGCAGCAGGGCCGCAGCCAGCCGTAACAAATATTAACAAAGTTGGAATTGAGTATCAAACGCTAAGTAAAATAACTGGATACGGTACTGCCTCATATATTCAAGCCTAGCTTCAAAAGGATGAAGAATACCATGAAAACCTGATTGATAAAATGAGGAGAAACATAAATATAAATATAAAAAAAGTTAAATGCTCATTACAATAATAATTGTAGCATTAATTACGACTGTTATTGTAGTCATGAGAAATACTTAAAAACGATGTGCTCTTATTACAATTGTTCTCATTTTCCATTGTCAATGTCGAACGTCCTAGGAATACTGCAGGTTTTTGTTAGATAAACGTTTTAACTCCCTCCGGGATAACTACACCCCTTAATATGTTTATATACCATTCTAGAAACACAATTAACCAGAATAAAATTATTAACATTGCCACATTTGTTAAGTGTAACCAACAGAAGGGAAGCCTGAACCTTTTACAAGCCAATACAGTAAAACTAAATTTAACTTTTCACTGTATTAGCAAAGCAGATTTAATTAATGTGTCGCATCCGTCTGGAGTCTGGAGCTTTGTCAAGCTTTGATTTTGCAATTCTTATCAATCTTTTGATCATGCCGCAACCATGGTTCCTCCACAATGTGCACTGTCCAGTCATTTTAGAAAATATAGGTAAACAATTAGACGGTCACAAATTTTTCATGAAACTTGTTTTAATAAAACCCATTTTCATTTGCTCGTGTCTTATTATTATTCTATATTGGAAATAATATGACTACCTTGTCGTTTTTTAGGTGTGTTTTATAAGGAGCTTGTCAGATGTAAAAGTTACAAGTATTCAAATAGATTATCCATAATATTTATAACACAGCTACGCAAAAAGGTGATCTGAATCTGGGATCCGACATGGTAATCCCTAGGGCTTTGACATGCTGAACATAAGTCCGATGTCCGTTTAGTCCCATCACTCACCAATTTTTAGTAGTTTATCAAGAATAAACTAAACAGTCAGGTTTTCTATGTTATTTTCACGATATACCAAAAATACTTGGGTGATGGAGACAGACACCAAATTTGTTTTAAGCACGTCGAAATACATAAGGATTACTACGTTGGGTTCCGGGTTCGCATGACTTCTTTTGTGTATATCTGTGCACACTACCTACACAAAGAGAAGATCTGAACCCGGGATCCGACATAGTAATCCTTATGTATTTCGACGTGGTGAACACGAATTCGGTGTCCGCTTAGCTCTATCACCTACCAATTTTTAGTAAGTCGCAATAATAACAGAAAACCTTAATTTTCTAGGTTATTTTTGGGATTTACTAAAAATTGGTGGGTGATAGAGCTAAACAGACATCGAATTCGTGTTCAGAAAGTCGAAATATAAAGGGATTACTATGTCGGATCCCGGGTTCAAATTATTTTTTTTATGTGTCTGTGTAATTCAACTTAAAATAAGTCAACAATAGAATACAGGGACGTAGTTATGTCCCTTGGTTTTATACAAATAAACATAACTCTCCTAAGTAGAAAATAGACTGCACAAAGTTACTGAAAATCTCAGGTAAGTATTCGCTAACAATGTAACAAATAAAGAATAAAAATGCTTATATTATAATCGCAAGAGTCAATGCAACCATGAAATCCACCATTATTTTTTGGAGGTAGAGCGAACTTCGCAATAGAATTTTATTCTATAGGAAAAAGAAATAAAGAAGAACATATTCAAGCAAATAAAAAAATAGTTGGCGGATTGGAGCACGTGCTCTTACAGGGCAATAATGCATTAGTAGATGACGGTCGAAAGAAAAAGTGAGCGGAGGTATAACTTTTAAAAAGTAAGATGTAGACATTGAACTTAAAACACCTCTTTAGTCTTAATTTTAAAGACACTCGCTCTTGCCACTTGATTGTGCGGAGCTTAAAACACCCAAAGAAAAAGTCTGTTCAAAGTTGGAAATATTATTATGACTACGACTGTACTAGTAAAAGAATTTTGAAAATTATGGATAAACTAGACATTTCTGCAAATATTTTCTACATTTATAGTGTACCTCTTGTTAAATCAAAGCAGATCTGAATATTTGTGGACAGCATCGCTAGTCACGGGTTATTTTATGTACGTACACCGTTATTCGCTAATAAAGAGCATTCAAAACTCCAAGCATATTGTTTGCGAACTTTAACAAAGTTCATTCGATGACTTTTTGGTACAGTAAAATAATTCTAACCAAAGGTAGACTTCATTTTAATAATAGATGTGCCATTTCCTTCGCTAAACTTGATTGATGACATTACCTAAATTTCCCAAATGACCGTACACCTATTCTGAACTTCCCTTCTTTCCTAGAAAGTTCATGGATATTTTGGAACGGTAATAATATACTGTCAAACAGTGGAGGATGTCTCTTCAGTCTTTAAGTGTTTCATAACTTTCCTAATTTAAAAGTGAATAATTTTTTTCTTTACTTATAATTGTAACAAAATGTATTTTTAAATGATTTCTCAAACAGCAGAAAAAGCTATGAGATCTAAAAAACAATATATCTGTTTATAGTTTTTTTGCCAAATCCTATAAAGAATATGTTTTATTTGCTAACTTAAGTTCTGCTTGATATTGAAATTATTATTTATTTCTTTCAAATATATTTATGAATGGAAGATTATTGGATTTTGCGCCTAACTTTAATAGATGGAATAAAATAATAATGGCAGTCAATACGACAAATGTTTTGAAGTATTTTAAAGGAAAGGAAAAGTAAATCAATTATTACGTATTACTATAAATGCACGTAGAGATACCTTACCTAAGAAACTATAATACAGTGAAATAATACGTACTGTCGTGAGATATTTTATAAGTTATATAATATAATCGAATATTAAGTTATGAAAATGTGTTTCGTGTCAAAGATAATAGGATCGCAAAGTGTACAGACAGTTGAGGCAATATTAGATTTTCGTTATCTGCGCAATCCATCACATACCTACTGGCGTTTTTCTGTAAGGCATTGCCCTAGCAATGAACTGCACAGTGCACATTGCTGGATCAGGAAGATCGCGGATATATATTTATGGTAGAAAGCAGAGGAAGATCACTTGTTGGCCCAGCTTCGAAAGGAAAGGGCTGACGATAAAAGTTGTATTTCAGTCGAAAGGATGAGTTAATTTAGTTATTATAGGCCCAGCTCCACAAGCAGGGAGCTGACGATCAAAGTTATGTTTCAGCCGAAAGGGTAGGTTAATTTAGTTATTGTTGGCCCAGCTCCGGAAGGAGAGGGCTGATGATCAAAGTGATAATAATTCATCCGAAAGGGTAAGTTAATTTATTAATTGTTGGCAAGGCTCCCCAAGGAGAAGCTGCGATTAGAGTACCTCAATAAAAAGTCGGTCGGTAGGAGAGTGCCAATTCTGGGATACATACACATACATGCACATAAGTGTATGACTAAAAATTCGAAAGTTGTAATTTAATTTTCACTTGTTTTCGAAGTTTCCGTGTTAACAAAAATTTTAGTTTGCTCTTTAAAAGTGTAACGTTGTGACTGGAGTCCCGACTCGGGACCCAGGTTCAGTCCCGAATAACGTCATCAAATGACGTCATTAAAAGCGTTGTCGGGACTTATATTCTGTCCCGACTCGGGAGCTATGCCCAGTCCCAAATAACACCATTAAATTACGTCATTAGTAATTTTGTTGGGACTAGTGTTCCGCCCCGACTCGGGATCCACATACGGTCCCGACTTAATAGAAAGCGTTGAAATCGTAACAATAAACTAAGTCATGTTCATGTTGAGTTGAGTCATGTTGAGCTTGGCGGTGACCATTTTACTAAAAATAAGTTCGAAGAATTGATTGTACCGAAAACTAAACCCGATGAAGTTGTTGGACACCAATAAAATATAATCATTATAAGTAACGAAATATTAAGTAACTGCTCATACATCGGCCCAACTCAAAACTCTAAAAATGAATGCCAAACTGAACCGAATGAAATTTTACAAGATGCAAATAATAATGAAAGTATGACTAATTATGTGGATATGGAGTCGATTAAAATACGTGAGATTGTTGAAAAAAAAGTAGACCGAAAGGTTCAGATCTTACCGCGATCGGTTTAAAGAAAAAAAGAAGAAACAGTTATGGCTTTTTCTAACTTGGTCATGAAAAGAAAATAAGAGAAAATGTTGTCTTGGATTTTAAGTGATAAAGAAGAAGCAGCATTTTATGCTATTCAATCTGGTGAGAAGGTTGAGAACTACCATATAGAAAATAATCTAGAGGAAGTGTCAGACGTCGTTTTAGATCCCGATGTTGACCTCTCCTTAATTCAGTCATTCTTGACTAAAAACGGCTGAAATATTCTACAAAAAATGTTCTCTAAATGGGACGCTAATGAATACTTGTGCGAAATGCGTGATATGTTAGGTAAAATAATGTTAGATTACTGCATCACCTGAATAAAATGGAAAGCCTGCCTTTAGTATTTCCATTTGAAGCGTATACGTGTTAATAAAATTCTAAAGAGGCAGTGGTATCGTTTAAAATTCTTTCGTTAGAATGTTTAAGTTTTAAACTGTCAAACAAGACACTGTAGCCAAAGTCAAAGCCAATGAAACTATAATTTGTTGCTTGTCAACTCGGTAACAAATTACCGAACAAATTCCTCTATTTTCTGTAAACAAGTTTAGTATTTTTTAAATAAAATACAGTGGGGAACTATAATATTGCCTTATTTATTGGAACTATATATCATGTTTATAACTAATGGGGGTGTGATTCTTCTTATAAATTCCAAATGTGGGTCCTGAGTCGAGGCGGAACACCAGTCCCGACCAAACTACTATTGATGTTATTTGATGGTTTTATTCGGGACTGGACATCGGGACCGAATATCAGTCCCGATAATGCTTTTAATGACATAATTTGATGACGTAATTCGGGACTGGACCTGTATCCTGAGTCGGGACTCTAGTTACAGCGAAACTTCAATCCAGTAGGCTATTATATTTTTTAATTGTGAAGCATTATGCAACTTATGATTTGTTATTGACTACCTATGATTTTATAAAAGTGATAAGCAATACCACACATCTACTCACATTTTTAATATGCAAATATGGTGTTTATTTATAGTTTTTGCAGTGGGAATGCTCGTGCTGTGATTGAAGAATATCGACAACGATTTCCACATCATAGAGTTCCGAGTATAATTGTTTTGTCACGCTATTTGACATATCGTGTAAAAGCGATAAACTTCCCAGTGCTCACATAACATCGGAATGTGCCTGTAGACAATATGTAGATGAAGTGGAAAACATTATATATTTGGTAGAAGAACCTGGTACTAGCTCACGAAGAATGGCCTCCAACTTGAAATTCCTCAGACAAGAGTGATCCGCACACTGCATGAGCAGGGTTTATACACATACCACTTACAGCAGTACAGTATCTACAATAGAGAAGCCATGCTTGCCGCACACATATTTGCAGGTAGATACATTCTATTCGTTACTTGACTCCTTGTATAATTTTTACCGATGAAGTCACATTCACTGGCATCAACAGTACCTGTAACTCTCATCTATGGTCTGATGAAAATCCACATACAATAGAAACAAATTTTCAGCATCGTTTTTCAGTCGATGTGTGGTGTGGAGTGTGTGGTATTGTTGATAATGACTTTATTGGCCCTTTCATTTTTGAGAATCTCCTATTAGGAAGGCATAACTGTTGCCTGTTATTTTTACAAAATGATTTACACGCGTTATTAGATGATGTTCCATTAAACATAAGAAATGCTGTATTATTAGCACCATTGAGTTCCTCCACATTCTGCTCATCGGGTCACCAAGCATTTAAATAGAACTTCTCCAGGACAATGGATTGATCGCGGTGATCCTATTAGTTGACTGGCAAAGTCTCCAAACCTCACACTTTTAGACTTCTGCTTTTGGGGATAGATGAAAAGTGAAATGTATAAATCAAAAATGGACAATCGCAATGTATTAATTATTCGTATTATGCTGCTGCTCAGATAAAGGAACATCAAGACAATCACGAAAGATCAACACGCTCTCTTCGTAAATGAGCCATAAAATGTCTGAGGGTTCATGGAGACATCTTTGAAAATTTATTATAGATTAAATTATAATTTAACTTTTCTGATCTTTCTGTTATTAATGATTAATTGGAAAAGAAACAAAGATCGAATTACACTTAAGTGTATACAGGGTTATTCACAGAAGTCGGGCATTGGACGTTTCTTGGGATCTGCTCCGTTTAGAAATGTGAAAATGGGTCGAAGGGTGTTTTTGGTTATGGCGGATCTAATGAAAATATTTTCATGCACATCTTACTTCCGTTTACACTGGATGTAGCATTTAACTTTGTTATTTTATATGGAACACCCTATATTTTATTTCATATTTGGATTCCTCATAAAATTTTAGCTTTTGCGTAGGTACCATAATATACTCTTAAATCTACCAGATTTCGAGATAATTAATATTTTTAGAGATTTCTTACGGTTCCTACCCGTCCGAAGAAAAATCGATATCTTCTGTGATGTGGCCGATTTAGAAACTTTCTTTTCAAACTCATACAAGTACCCTATGATATAACTAAAAATTGCCTTATATTTTTACAATATCATATATATTCTACTTCACAGTCGAACGTTGTTTTAGTTCAAAGGTCCAAAAGTCTATTTTTTCAAATGGAATTCCCTGTATGTGTTCACAGAATTTAATAGACTGTTGAATTCTGGATTGATTGATATTAATATTGTCTATGCCTACCTTCCTCGTTTTTTTTATTAAGGACGAAGTTTTGTAAAATGTAGATATACAATCAGCATTGTACAACGTACATACAGCTACATACATAGTAGGCAAAGAAAAATTTCCGAATATTTTTTTATCAATGTAAATATCGTGTTAGTGTTGCCGAATGGTAACGCTAGTACAGGAATGTCCCAACTAGCACCAAAGTGACAGTAACTGAGATGGAAACCCCGGATGAGTAACCATTACATAATTGCGACTAGATTTACGACTTTGATGTAAAAATAACTTCATTTGACAAGTCTACAGTCCCTGCCTCGTAATTTCTACCACTAGTGATTACTTTATAGTTATGCTACTTCTACGTAGCTTTCGTGGTACATGGGAACGTGGTAGTTATCAGTGACACGACTATCGGGTTTTCAGAACTTGAAGGTGGTAAACGATAATAGCAGCGACTAACTCGCATCACTGAAGTGTGACTTCAAAGTTGCAATCACTTTCAAGTAGCTTTAATAGTTGCCGCGATGTTCTGGGAACCTTTACTATTGCTTTAAAGTAGTGGGACTTGTAAGTAACATTCATAGGTGTTAATGACGTTACTGCTACCTACAGAACTGTGCACGGCTACTACAAAGTTCACGTCACCTCTGAAATTTAAGATGAAGTAAATTTCACCATCTAGTTCCCAATGTTGATCATAGATAAAGTTAATGCAACAAACCTAACCTATATATATTTGCCACAATAGGCCACAGGTCACAATAAATTTTCATTTTTTTCCCACTGATATGGAACAACAGTAAAATATATTCCATGTTTTTCCTGCGTCGACACAATTTTAAAAGAATCCATAATTCCTTCAAAATAAGGCAGCAGAATTTAATATTTCAACACAATTTTATTACACCTACCTTTTCTTCTATATTATCTATCACTGGAATAGTATATTATACCAACGAGGTTTATGTTTATTAAGTCGTTGATATATGGCCGCATAAAAGTAAATTGCGACAGCTGATAGGTTTTTCAAGGTAAATAATAAAAATCAAAAGCTAGGAGTGCGTTCAGTTTAGACCTCAACCTACGGCCAACACGTACGTTCCGAATCAATATCGGGAAAAATGTAAGCATGACGTGGCAGCGGTAACTTTGAAAAGGTAATTTGTGGTAGTCATAACTTTGCTACGACTTTAAAGTGATGCTACAGTCCCATTCGCAGATTTGTAGTAAATATAACTTTAACGTTACGTATTTGCAGTTTTCTTCACTATCGCCAAGTAGCAGTTACTTTCAAGTAGCATTTCTTGGTGAAAACGACTTTAATAAAGCGATATTTTCTGAAATACGCCATTTTGATGACCAAAATTTTCGACGCCATTATTATAAGATGAACCAATTTCACAATTGACTAAACAATTTAATTTATTGCCAGTTCTGCACCAAAAATAACAAATGAATACATAAAAATTAGTGTTAAGTTCCGAACAACAATTAAAAATAGGTTTCGTCATCTATTCTGTCATATTCTCGCATGACATTACATATTTTAAAAACAACATTTTCATTAAAATATGCAAATTGTAAAGGCGCGTGATTAGATTCGGATGTTTTATGATTATGTTTGTCAGTAAAAACGCATTCGTTTTAATTGTGACCCGTAGACCATTGGAAAATGGCACAAGTTTTGCTACCTTATGGTATTCTATTGAGTTTCTGAGTTAGGGAAATGAACAAGAACAAGAAACATAAATATAATAAAATCAGTTGCAAGACAAAGAAGGGGCCACATCGATTTGAAAGAGTGGGGCGTGGTAAAGTTTTCTGAAACTTGCGGCGTCTACGCCATGACGTTGCCGCTCCGGAACCACAACGTCATAGGAACGTAGCCAGACAAGTTCCAGGAACGTGGCTGGAACGTTATCGTCACCAAAAAATGTTCCCCATTTTGGTCATAAACACGTATTATTAACGTTCCTACTACGTGCCTGCAACTAGTACTAAAACACTTTAAAGTGCCTACAATAGTCATTGCTACGTTCCTGCGACTAATTGTGCTAGTTGGAGTAGTATTTGTTCACATAGAACAGATTATTTTAGGCATGTGATCGTACGTCTTCAAGAAAATCACGATTCTCTTAAAAGGATTATTTAAACTGACGAAGCAAAATTATCCAAAGAAGGAATTTTTAGGAGACGAAATGTACACCACTGGACACAACAAAATTGTCATGCGGTACGAGAATCACATTTCCAGCACAAAAGTTTCAACGTCGTCTGCTTATTAGTAGATAACAAGTATAAGTATCATATCTACTAGAAAAATTTAAATTGCAATAAATACGTGGAAATTTTGTGAATAGTAGTTGTTACTTATATTGATAATTTGCCCCTAAATATTTATAATCCTATGTATTATCAAATGAATGTTTGCAGTCCACATAATACATGAGAACGTAGTGACGAATTAGTAAAATCGTTCGAATTTTGGTGGATTGACTACGAGGATCTTGGAGATGGTCAGCAAGGTCCCCTGATTTGATCCCCTTAGACTTTTACCTTTGGTTTAATATCAAAAATATTGTGTACCTGCTGCTACTACCAAAGCTACTGAACTGGGATATTGGCTTGTCAGCAGCAAAGTGGATAACATATTGAACAGTTGTTGCATTGAACCTTTATATTCAATGTGTTCATTAATTTTGTAAATTTGGTTCCAAAGTGTTTGTTATAAATCTAATATGAAATGATATTTTATTTTCAATGTTATTATCTTGAAAATAGACAAATAATAAAACACCATGTATGGTATTGTGAAAGACAATTTTTAGCTCATAGGGTACTTGTATGAGTTTAAAAAGAAAGTCTCTAAGTCGGCCACATCACAGAAGATATCGATTTTTTTTTTCAGAAGAACAGGAACTGTCATAAATCTCCATAAATATTAATTATCTCGAAAACTGGTAGGTTTAAGAGCATATTATTGTACATGAACCCAAGGTAAAATTTTATGAGGAATCCAAATACGAAATAAAATATAGTGTGTTCCATATAAAATAACAAAGTTAGGTGCTACATCCGGTGTAAGCGGAAGTAACACATGCATGAAAATATTTTCGTTATATACGCCATATCCAGAAACCCCCTTAGATCAATTTTAAAAGTTGTAAACTGAATAGATCCCAAGAAACGTCTAGTACCCACTTTCCGTAAATAACCCTGAATACACTTCCGCAGTTTGGTAATTTTCTTCCGACTTATCCTGTACATAAATAATACTTGAATGCAGAAAAAGGATTATCCTTTGTGTAACGACGTATGTTACAAAACTATTCTTTACCGTGTAATATAAAGATTGCATTTTACGATAATGTTGTAGTAAAGCTTTGAGAAAACTTTAATTGTTACTCCTGCCAACGTAGCTACTGCATAACGGCAGTAAAGCACATTTAAACGGGCAGCTTTACAGTCTGTTAGCAAGAATATTTTGTTACACTGGGCAGAATTTAAGATCTTCTATATCACGAAAGAAAACAATTTAAACAGACACCTTTCACGGTTTTAAGGATTTTCTTTGTATACAGTTCACCTTACTTTACCAAGATATACCCAGCGTCTCTTGTATGTAATGAAATAATCCAATCACTTTGGAAGATTGTAAATTGACAGCAGACTTCTTCTGCTTATTTACAACCACCTGGAATATGTTTTGTGATCCATATACTATTTTACTTGGCCACCTTCTGGCATGTCTGAAAACATTGCACCATCTATCATAGTTATCCGTTAGACACACTACCTCACCAAATCTGTCTCCTATCCCCCATGTCCTTGGTGACATCAGCCCAACGCCCAATGTTCTGTAGGGTATATTTGCCTTTTGCCATCTGGTCTTCCCTCAATTATCACTTATTCTATATTGTCCTCTCTATAATTGATATAATAAAAAATAAGATTATTCAAAAGCTGAGGAATCTCTCAGAAAATCGAGAAAAGAGAAATTGTTAAGACTAGAGCGTTAGCAAATCTGATTTTTGTGCGTCTCATTTCTGTTGCCCCAAATTTCTCATACTCATAAACTGTTCATTTTTAGGACGGTGAAATTTTATTTCATCAATTTGGTGACTATGTTTTTAAGGACGCACTGTGGTTCACAAGACGGTCATAATTCAAAAATATTGACATCAATAGTATTACGAATAATTTTACCTGCTACTTCTTTAACAGCAATAAGCAGGTATAAGCAGGTACAAAGATACTTCCCGATAAGAAATTAGATCAGTTGAATTTCGGCTTTCGAAGTGACTACACGTCGTTAAAGCTTACTTGTGTTAGAAATAGCATCTGCCACCCTAAATTATTAATCGTTAGTTCTTGGAATTGTTTTGGTTTCAATGATTGCTTTGTAATGGGGTTCCAAGAAGAAGGTATGTACTTTACATTGGTGTAATATAGTAGCGAAATATTTTCAAAGTATGTACGTTTTGTGGCATTCACAGGACGCGAAAATAATACAGTAATTTTTACATCATTCACTTTTTTGAAAGTTTTAACTACTTTACAAATTACTATACAAAAATTTAAAGCTTGGACTTTCTTGTATATAAACCATTTTAGTTATCTGCTACGAGCTGCGCGTTTTTTTAATACAGCCTCTACGTCACCATAGTGCTGGTTGCAGACATTTTGTAAACGAAATTATACATACCAATTGAAGTTAATTTTTTATTACTTTGTTTTTAGGTACCAGTTACAAATGTTCCTTTACAAGAAAATACGTATTTGACTTCTGGCAGTGTAAAACTGGGAGTGACGCGGAAAGAGCCCGGCACGTATTACGCATAATGGCAGAGCCCTTGCCCGACATCGAAAATATGAATACTAACAATTTACAAAACCGAGTAAGTTACATTTGCAAAAAACTAGCGGACTATTAGAAGAAGTGTAACCGTATACAGTCGCGGTTCACGGAAAAGCTTTGAGCATGGTTGAATGTCGTTGAAGCATGTAATCCTTCAAGAATTATTGGTCGAAAACTTTGTTCATTCTCGTACCTCTTCTGAACTAATGCCATCTTATAAAAAAGTATTGAATGCGAAAAAGCAGTGTTATCCTTCTGAGATAAGAGTTACCGAATTTTCTGCCGAAGTAGCTTTGCAGAATTTGTTAGATCACATTGTCAACCAAATACTCGACTTCCAAAAAAATGTGTTAGAAAATATTTCTCCCTATTTAGTAGGTAACATGATTTTAATTGAAAAATGGAGCTTTGATGAAACATAGCGAGAACAAACAAAAATTTTTGGATTCTAATATCGAGGATGATAGTGGTATATTTGTTACGTCGTATGTTCTTCTTCAGTTAATTTGTAGATCAGACATTCCCGATAGCAGAGACATAATCATTTGGAAAAATCTGCGCCCCTCTTCCATGTGATATTGTAGGTCGATTCGCTATCAGTTTGCAAAGGAAACTACCGAGTTGTCTGTGCAGGCTTACTTACAAAGACAAAATTAATGATTTGCAACCAAGTATTTTTAATGAGACATATTCTTTATGGGATTTTGCAAACAGCAGAAAAAACTATCTATGAGAACTAAAAGAAAAACTATTTGTAAAATTATTGATATCCAATCTTTACATTTTTTCGATAACCTGAATTCGGGTTATGCTAGCAACTGAAATCCTAAAATGAATTTGTCTTTCTTATTGGACAATTCTCATTGTAACACTAATTTTCACACAGTCCCCTACGGCTATGCAGCTTAAACCAGTATCCACATAACCTTCTACGGCTATGAAGATTCAGTTAAAATGAGAACAAAGGCCTAAAATGAATTTATTTACATACCTCGTGTTTTGGAAAATTTTTCATTCAAATGGATTACATTTTCATGAAATCTATCATTCTAGTTCTTGGAAATGCTTAGCCTTTGAAACGTGTTTCGCCCTTATTCTGGAACTCATCAGAAAGGCACAAAGCCACTCACACGACGCTTCATGCAGAAGCCAAGACAATTGCCAAGTTTTTGATATTAATTTTTTGACATTAACTGAATGAAAAACAGATTTTCACCTATGTATTACCTAACTAGTAATGGAGCCTATATACTCTATACATGTTTAAAAGTCAATTATTTTTTGTTTGCTTATACTTGTAATGAAACATATTCTTTATAGGATTTTGCTAAAGGCTAAGCATTTCCAAGAAATAGAATGATGGATTTGATAAAAATGTATGTAATCCATTTGAATGAAAAATTTTCCAAAAGACGAGGTATGTAAATAAATTCATTTTAGGCCTTTGTTCTCATTTTAACTGAATCTTCGTAGCCGTAGGAGGTTATGTGGATACTGGTTTACTCTGCATAGCCGTAGGGGACTGGGTGGAAACTAGAGTTACAATGAGAATTGTCCAATAAGAAAGACAAATTCGATTTCAATTGCCAGCATAACCAGAATTCAGGTTATCGAAAGAATGCAAAGGTTGTAAATCTATCATTTTACAAACAGTTTTTCTTTTAATTCTCACAGATAGTTTTTTTTGCTGTTTGCAAAATCCTATAAAGAATATGTGTCATTACAAGTATAAGCAAACAAAAAAAATTCACTTTTAAACATGTATTTCTAAATATAACGATCGCAATATTCCTTACAATTAACTATGGCTGACGGGAAGGCCTGGAACGCTCTTAGCGAATCAACTTCAAGTAGGTGTTACATTAGCGATGCATCTCCTAAAGAAATGAATGATATTGATAAATGTCTTAAAAAAACCAGCTGATAAAAATAGATGATGAATTTGGCTTGTCACCACTTCATTCATGCATTTGCTTTTTCGAATATTTTACACATCTTTCGTATAGACTTCCACGAAAGAAATGGCAAATTAGATCAGCAGAATATAAAGCTCTCTTTGCACAGAGAAAGAAATTCATTCAAGCCCATTTAAAGAAAGAGTAGGCTTAATTATTAATAAGCCGCGTAGTGGTGAAAGTGGGATGTCAAATGATGGAAATACCGCTAAAACATGTTTCGCCTACTCTGCCACTTGTGCAAAAATATAATTGACAGGTGTGGCACCTTGCTCAGTTGCTTGTCATTGGGCTACAATATAAATAAGGAAAAGTTTAGGAACTTCGCGTTAGATACGGCCAGGAAATTAATTCTGGAATATCCCTGGTATAATCTTCCTGCTTCGGTTCACAAGGTATTAATTCATGGGCGCGAGGTAATTGATGACGCATTGTTTTCTATAGGTGAATTATCTGAAGAGGCTGCAGGATCAACAAACAAAGTTATTAAATTCTTTAGACACGCTCACACCAGAAAAATGTTACGCGTTGTTACTAATACTGACCTTCTATATAGACATCTTCTTAACTCGGATCCATTAATTACTAGTCTCCGAATCTTGCCTCGTAAAAAGCAGTCAGCCTTATCTAAGACGTTAATAAGCCTTTTAAATGTTTTTTAACAGACTCATCTACATAATTAAAGTGTGCGAGTAAATACCTGCATTATTAGTTTTAAGTGTGACCAGACATATTTTTTTTTTGCAATGCGCAATGTTTTTTATATTTATATTACAACTAGCTAACCGTTACTCTTCGCCGATTTACAGCACTTTTTATATAATTGTTGAACGTTCTATAGGATACGTTTCGCAGTTTTTTTGTAAATATTATTAGTTTCAGACATTTTTAGTTTAATTACAAAACGTTGAAAAAATTATGTAAAGAAATTTTCTTTTTTATTTAAAATAATGTATTACTTTTTTATTTATCAATCGATTTTGCTCAAAATAGGGTTTTTCCTCTAGCTAACACTAACTTATTTTCCAAATTTCAATATAATCGGACTTTTCGTTCTTAAGTTATCGTGCTTACAAGAAACGTGACGAAGGGACGGACAGACAGACAGACGTACAGGCGAACGGACAGACGGACGGACAGACATTTTGAAAGTTGTTCAGAATTCGATCACCAACACAGTGATGTGAAAATTTTTTCTCTACGAGCAATATTACCGGTTTTAGAAATGTTCCGATCGAATGCAATATACTCTTCGTTTTGTATTTGCGAAGAGTATAATAAGACTTTATAAAATAAGCAAATTGTGTTATAATACTATAAATTGTGTATAACGTTGATATCAGAAGTATCTACAAGTAAATTATTTGACATGATTAAATAATTATTGTTTTGTTTCGTACTTACCCTATTTTCTTCTAATAAAGTGTATAAAACCCATTAAAAACTAATGTTTTGGTATCAAAATGTGTCTCTTATGTCCTAAATACCCATACTTATCTTAGATGGAAACTTAAAGGAAGCATCTTACAAACACCTACACTTCCCTTCCTATAGTCCTACATCACGCAATTGGCTCTCGCTGCTGGCAACAAGCACGTCCCATATTCAATCCGGCGGTATAAAAAAATATCCAGATTGGACATCTAGAAGTGGCAGCAATGCCTGCCATACGCTGACTAATCAAGCAATCAATTATCTTCACACTCATAGCGGATTCCGTATTTTTAACACCGACAATTTTATCCTTGATTTAAATTCCTGATAATACAGGGTGTTTCAAAGTTAAAGATACATATGTTACTTGTGGATAGAGCGCACTTTGACGGTTCCAAATTACATGGTACTAATGCATCCGTCGTCCTTCCTTACTGAGATACAGGATGTTTCATTGATTTTGGCCAAATCTTTCTTTGATCATAACTATTGAACCACCCTGAACAATTAGTTCATACTTAGAACATATGGTTCACTTATTTTTCTTGATAGAACTTCATAATAAACAAAAAAGAAATTCAGGTCCTGCTTGATAAAAAAATTGACGATATTCGAAAAGAGCGGAAAAAACTGAATAGAATAGCTTACTTGCCGTAAATCCAGTTTCATTAAAATGGTCCAGACAGTTGGAACTTGAATATCTATTTCAGGGTTAATTAACAAAAGAATTTAACTTGAAGCAGTGACAATCCTTTCACTTCTAGACTAGGTAAGTGAACTATTGTAAAATAATTTTAAAAACAATGTAGATTTGCCCACATAAATCAAAATACTAATTTTGTGAGTGTATATTTAAAAATAATATTATTTTTATTGATAAATACGTGAAAGTAATAAATACGTAACTACAATAACTGTTCAAAGTGGCCTCCATTTCGTTGAATACATTTCCTTGCTCTAGTAGTAATATTTCTAATTGCACGTCTAATCATATCTGGATTATTTCTAACTTCTACGCAAGCGTTATTAATGCGTTCCAACAGTTCCTCTCTACTATTAATGGCTACGTCATATACCTTTGCTTTTAAATGTCCCCAAAGATAATAATCAACAGGATTGAAATCCGGAGACCTTGAAGGCCAATGATGAGGTCCATTTCGACCTATCCACATATTTGAAAAATTATTATTTAGGAAAGTTCTCACAATATTCCTAAAATGGGGTGGAGCGTCATCATGCTGGTAATACATTCCCGCAATATTTTCATTTTCCAATAACACGGGTAAAAACTGTTGCAAAAAGTCTAAATAATGTTTACCTGATAATCTATCAGGGAGGATATGTATCCCAATCAAATGATTGTTGAAAACAGCGCACCAAATATTAACAGCAAATCGATGTTGGGATTTATTCTGTCTTGCAGCATGAGGATTCTCTTCGGTCCGAACATATGATTTTCTTAAATTATAAACACCATCTCTTGTAAATTGTGCCTCATCTGTAAACAGACGTCTGTTAAGAATTCTTCAATTCCGAATGATCCTGTTACTAAAATTTAACCGATGAACTTCATCCCCTTCCTCTAACCTCTGAATCAGTTGAACATGAAATGGATAGAGATTATTTTTTTTTTTTAGTGTTCTCCAAACACTGACATGTGGAACACCTAAAGCATGACCAACTCTTCTTGTAGTAATTTTTGGATTATTTACAACAATATTTATTATATTCTCTTCTATAGCTAAAGGTTGCCTTACTTGATGCTCATTTAAGGTGATCGTTGGATACCGACCATGATTTTTAGAATAATTGACAACTTTAGCAAAAGTTTTATGATCAGGAATTCGGCGTCCAAGAAATCTTTGATATTCTCTCACAGTAGCCCATCCATCGCCATCACAAAATCCGTACACATAGATTATATCCGCATATTCACCATTTGAAAATTGATAAGGCATATTATGTACTTTGTAATGTGGGTAGTAATATTAATACAAATTACAAATATTTTAGAATAATAAGACGCAAGTATGTCGAATCAGTAAATATGAACTGTCAAATACTAAAATTTTCAGCATTGCCTACTTGACGACAAAGCAGCTATGTTATAAAATCATCAATCAACTAAATGGATTATTCGGAAACAGATGTCTGTTTATAGATGAGGCACAATTTACAAGAGATGGTGTTTATAGTGTAAGAAATTCACATGTTTGGACAGAAGAGAATCCACATGCTATAATAAGACAGAATAAGCCCCAACATCGATTTGCTGTTAATATGTATGTATTTGGTGCGGTGTCTTCAACAATCATTTGATTGGGCCACATATCCTCCTGAGATTATCAGGTCAACTACATTGTTCTTAATATTATTTTACAATAGTTGACTTATCTAGTCTAGAAGTGTAAGAATTGTCGCTGCTGCAAGTTAAATTATCAAGTTCCAACTGTCTCGACCATTTTAATGAAATTGGATTTATGGCAAGTAATCCAGGTTGATGAATGAAATGCGCAAACAAATTAAGTGAGCTACTCTAGTCAATTTTTTCCGCTCTTTTCGAACATCGACACAGATCTACAAAATTTTGTCAAACAGGATGTTGATTTTGGCATACAACATATTGTCAATTTTTTATTAAGCCGGTCCTGGATTTCTTTTTAGTTTATTATGAAGTTCTGCCAAGAAAAATGAGTGAAACATACATTCTAAGTATGAATCGATTATGGGTGGTTCAATAGTTATAATCACAGAAAAATTTGACCAAAATCAGTAAACCATCGTGTATCTCAGTAAGGAATGACGATGGATGCATTAATGCAAGGTAATTTGGAACCGCCCAAGTACCCTCTATCCACAAGTAACGTATGTATAGCTTTAACTTTGAAACATCATGTATATTATAAGTGAGTACTACCATCGAGAAAGTAAATGAAATTGACCAACGTATGAACCTAATATTTATACTGTCTCATGTCTACAAAATTTAAAAAACCTATTATTTACTTACAGGTGACAAGCAATACATAACCAATGTATCCTTTTGATCTTATTTTCGTCTCTTTTAAACTACTAGCACAAAATATCCGTTATACGTGAACACACTAAATAAGGCTATATCCACCAACAACACGTTTTAAATCGATTTTTAATGTAGCACTCGCTGTTCAGTCCCCTTATGTATATTTCACTTCCAATTTACCAACGCGGGGTACGGTTAAAAAACCATTAGCAGTATTTTTATATTCTAGATTACTGCATTATTTACCCAACAAAAGGATAGTGTATCTTTGAGAGGAACGAATACTGAACACGATTTAAATGGTGACAAAAGTTAATTGCAATATTCGAACAATTCCATTAAAATATATATTTTTTAAATGATGGTTGGTCATTTAGTTCACAAAGGTTACTATATACAATACATATTTTTCCAAACGTCATAATTATAATTATATCTTATAGCACAGTAGCCAGCTGCAATTACCTGAAACATTTGCATCAGCTAGAGACATTATCAATCCTACTCCGTAAAGCATGGCAGACAATAAAATGGATGCGAGATATTTTCAACTTCATTAAATATCTCAAAATATCTCTTATAATTGCTGCAAGTATTTGCATCAAGTGAATATTTTTTTAATCGATTACTTACAACTTAGTGGGTACAAGAATACGATTGGCACACATCCCGGTTCGTGGAGGATCACAGGAAGATATTCTAAATCTGCAAGCTATGTTACTGAACATGACAAACAAGCACCGAGCTGTTGATTAATTACCACGGTGTCAAACATGCAAGGTGTTTACATTTAAGCCATTACTAGTAAATATCAAGCTGACTTTCTTTTACAATTAATTTAATTTATGAATTAAGTTCCCACCACTATGAAAAACTTCTCATATCACTTTTATTGCCTTCAATACTATAAGGAACAGAATTAATCATGTCTCTAACTGATACAAAAAGGGGTGGACATATGGAACACATTTTGTGAAAGTGCAGTAGACTGCAAAACTTTGTTAAACTAGAATGCGTTATTTCGGTTTTGCTATCAAGTAAATTAATTACTTCCAGATCCACGCAGTGGATTGGAAGTATAGTAATCGTAAAAAATTTTCAAATTTATTTTTTCTTCAAACTGATTTAGAATGTCATGAAACGTCAAAATTTTAAGTTTGAGCGAACAAAAATGTCTGTCTGTCTATCTGGCTGTCCGTCTGTCCGTCTGTCCGTCTGTCCGTATGTCCGTCTGTCCGTCTGTCCGTCTGTCCGTCTGTCCGTCTGTCTGTCTGTCTGTCTGTCTGTCTGTCTGTCTGTAACTTTTTTTTTGTCCGCACATTTTCCCCAGAACGGTGTATGACATTGACTTGAAACTTTGTACACGTATATACTATAATGTGATCTGGAACCATACTGTTTTTTGAAGATATCCGGTGAAGGGTTGAGGGGTAAACAGGGGTAAATAGGAGGAAAGATGTAAAGCAAGCTGGTAAAAGTACAGAATGAAATTTCATGTATGTACTACAAGCCAAGGAATCAATATTTTTTACAATATTTTTCCACCCCCCACCCCCTTCCTCACCATTACTAAAGGGGTTGATAAAATAAAATTGAGATATTCACTTGAAATTTGGTAGACGTATGTACTATAACGACATCTGGAACTAGATTATATTTTGAAATGATCCCGTTGAAGGGTTGGGGGTTAAATAGGGGAAATTGGGGAAAATAAGTAAATCAGCCTGGTACATATTAGAAACCAAGGCCTCACATTTCTTTCTAATATATTTTAAACCTCACCACCTTCGCTCCATTATTAACGGGATTGATAACATAAAATTGAGATATTCACTTGAAAGTTAGTACACGTATGTATTGTAGTGACATCTGATTGAGATGATTCCATTAATGGTGTGGATGGGAGGTGGTATGTTGTGAAGAGGGAAAAATAAGTAGGGTAAACTAGAAACTTCATTTTTAACGTATATGGTGGAAACCAACGCCTCAATCTTTTCTATTACATCTGCCCCATATTATTAAAATCCTGTGACCAATAATTTCCCACATACTAGAGTGCAAATCTAGTCAAGATGTTTCCCTTAAAGTGACTTGGATGAAAAAATCTGGATGTTGAAGTAGTGATTCCTTAGGCAGCAATTTTTTAAAATGTAATAATTAAGTCTGGCTTGAACTGACAATGCGCGAATAATGTAATTAAAAAATTAATTAAGCTAAAACTGAAGTAGAGATAAATTCATTATAATCGACATGTTTTGATGGCAAGAATCTAAGATGGTCACAACCTGTATGTGCTTATTTTGATTAGAAACGAGCTATTTTAGTTTACAAACTATATATTATTCAGCCTCAACCTAAATTTTCTATTAAGTAATTGAGTCTAAATCGAAACTGTAACTCTAATAAATTTGGCGTATGCACACGAATGCACCATATGTTTTTTAAAATTATATGATTTATGTATGAACTACTATACGTTTTATGTAAACTTCAGGTCAGTAACAAATTCGCTCAAGCTACATTTTAATATTCTGGCTAACGGCCAAATTAATGTTCGTGAAATTATTACCCTGCCTATTTAAAGGGCCACGTCACAATGTTTTGTCTCGGCTTAAAATCTAAAAATTCATATACGAGAAAATTTTATTTACTCAAAACTGTATACATATTTTCAGGAAAATGAACTAGCATTTAAAACTATTAAATAAAGTCTTTTATTGAAAAAATACTGTCGGCCCTGTAATTTTTTTACCATATGATATAACTAGCAAAGTTTTTGCACGGAAGTGTGTGATTGTTTAGAGTGATTGAATAATCCGTTAGTGTGTTACCGTATTCTTCTAATTAATTTTAAGTGAAATGGGCCTTTTGGGAAGGCGCTTAAATTTTAAACTATTTATTTGAAAGTTTAAACATTACTACTCATTTTGAAGTTTCGTGTAAACATTTGCTTAGTTTTGGAAAGAAATATTAATTTATAGAATGCATTTCAAAGTGCACGTGTCGATGACGTCACTTAGACTGCAGAGTAAACTTAAACTACCTAAACTATGATAGGTACAATGATTACGATAATTTGACGATGAAGTAGCAGTCGGCTTGTGTCTTGTGTCTTCACAGAAAAAAATGTTCTCAGCTTTAGGTATTTCTTCTCTACTTCTACCATTTTAAACCATAATTATTTTCTTCCATTTGGTTCTTTAGGAAGGTAAAAGAATATTTTATTTGGGGTATCCATATTATTATATAAGTAACTAGGCATAAAACACGCCATAATTGTGATTTAGCTGGTCCTAACTTAACCTTCTAACATATATGATGTTAAATGACAACTGACAAACAGCAGTGAGCTAAACATAATGGCAGTCAAAACAGTAACTATATAAAAATAAAATAGTTATTGTGACGTTACTCAAATCGGTGTTTAAATGGTACGCAAAATTTCACATTTCTCATTTTATCTCTGTCATAGTGCAATAATTACAAGAAAAGTGTAGTAAATCGGGGGAGTATAATATTTCTTCTAGTTTTCATTATATAACTATTTTATTAAATAACATGACATACTAAATATATTAGACAAATTCCAAATCCAACGCCAAAGCTACCCGGAACGTGGCTACATGATACATATTTGAAAAAACGCAAACACACATCCATTATCCAACGACATTGTCAGTGTCGGAGCTGAGAATCGAACTCAGTACACGATAGACTGTGTGACCAACTATGCTAGCCACACAACACGCTTTACACCATTGCGCTATGGTACCTAGTATTGTTATACACTTATGATAAACAAAGTTAACACAAGAGAACTATTTGGTTTCATATTTAGAATTATAATCATTAAACGACTACAAACAAACACAGGCAACCTAAAATAATATACATAATAAAAGTACTAAATGCAAGCCATTGTGAAAAAAATGTGGGTAAATTGTACTGGTCAATTTTTTCACCTAAAATCGATATGAAATAATGCCATTCTACTCCGACTTACACTGTGGCGTCGCGTTATTGACGTGCCCATATCTGCTTTTATTTTGTAGTTTAAGTTGAAATTAACATTAATATTACATTCATAGGCAACACAATCCCCTGTATCCCTAAAGTAAACCCAGAGTAATAGGGAACTACACATTTGTAGACAAAGGACACACCCTTTTATCTGAGTACACTAACTAGAATTAATTTCTCTTTCGGAACAAATACCACAATAGCTTTCTGTTAATGTATTCCCCTAGATATGCAGCATGATTAAAAGCACTTTCTACAAAATAGATAACCTCAGCATAATTTTAATTTTATTTCACAGTTTGTTTTTTGATTTATGCATTTTTATACATTAGACATTTTGAGGTAGACAACGGAATGCTAATATTTAATTATAATTTAGTGTACTATGGGCAAAACAGGGCAATTCATTCTAAGTAGATTTAAAAAGCTTATGAACTGAATACAACAATTAACGTAAAATGCAGATATGAGTATTATTAACTTATAGATTTAAAGTGAATTCGGAACATAGTGAAAATAAATCATACATAATAAATACATCTACTATTTCTAGTGTGTCCCACGACTGTGTCCTGAATCCACCGGTATTTGCTATTTCTATTAACGAAATTATTGACTTAATAAATGTATAATATTTACTCTAAACCGATGACCTAAGACTCTACTGACGCGCAATGATAACTGTAACATACTCAAAAATAACTTAAACAAGCTTATAGAGTGGTGCCTCAATAATGCTAAGCCATCAAATATCGTCAAAGTGCAAGGTTGTCTCTTCCCATAGAAAAAAAATGTATTGTGTTTTCCCTCATCTAAATGAACTAATTTTGGACCGCCCTGAATACACTTCTGTGATTTAGGAGTAACATTTGACAAAAAGTTGAAAGCTTACTGAAAGCAGTATATATTGAAAAATTAACGAGCAGAATGTGCCAAGAGTGCACCGTAATGGCAATAAGAAGCACGGCCTACTTCTGCAGTCTAGGACACTCGAGCGTTTTCAAGGAGTAATTAAAACTTGTTTCATCACTCTTCAATTTTTGTGTTATCTCGATATATTTTACTTCCACATCCACGTAGTGGATTGGAAGTACAGTAATCGCAAAAAAATTTTCAAAAATTTTTATTCGTGAAATAGGTTTAGAATGTCATGAAACGTCGAGATTTTAAATTTGAGCGAAAAAAAAATTTCTGTCTGTCTGTCGGTCTGTCGGTCTGTCGGTCTGTCTGTCGGTCTGTCTGTCTGTAACTTTTTTTGTCCGCACGTTTTCTCCGGAACGGTTTGAGATATTGACTTGAAATTTTGTACACGAATATATTATGACGAGATCTGGAACTGGATTGTTTTTTGAGGAAATCCGGTGAAGGGTTGGGGGTTAAATAGGGGAAAATAGGGAAAAATAAGTAAAGCAAGCCTGTAAGAGAACAGACACTTGAAATTTGGTGTATGTACTAGAAGTTAAGGCCTAAGATTTTTTTATAACATCTTTCAACCCCCCACTACCCCTACCCCATTAATGGGGTTGATAAAATAAAGTTGAGATTTTCATTTGAAATTTCGTACACGTATGTATTATAACGACGTCTGAAATTAGATTATATTTTGAGATGATTCCGTTGAAGGGTTGGGGGTTAATTTGGGGTAAATAGGGGAATATAAGTAAAACAAGTTGGTAAGAGTACAGAAACTTGAAATTCGGTATACGTACTAGAGGCCAAGGAGTCAGATTTTTTTATAATATTTTTCAACCACCACCACCCCTACTCCAATATGAAAAGGGTTGATTAAATAAAATTGAGATATTCATTTGAAGTTTGGTACACGTATGTATTATGACGACATCTGGAACTAGATTATAATTTGAGATGATTCCGTTGAAGTAGAGGTAAATAGGGAAAAATAAGTAAAGCAAGCTGGTAAGAGTATTGCAACTTGAAATTCGGTGTATGTCCTAGAAGCCAAGACCTCAAATTTTTTAACAATATGTTTCAACCCTTCCACTACCCTTACTACATTATTAAAGGGGTTGATAAAATAAAATTGAGATATTCACTTGTAATTTGGTAGACGTATGTATTATAACGACATCTGGAACTAGATTATATTTTGGGATGATTCCGTAGAAGGGTTAGGGTTAATAGGAGTGACTAGGTGAAAATAAATAAATCAAGGTGATAAGAGTACAGAAATTTGGGTTCGGTGTATATACTAGAAACCAAGGCCTCAGATTTCTTTCTAATATTTTTCAAACTCCACCACCTCCACTTCATTATTAATGGGATTGATAACATCAAATAGAGATATTCACTTGAGATTAGTACACGTATGTATTGTAGTGACATCTGATTGAGATGCCTCCATTGAAGGGGTGGGAGGTGAATAGTAGAAAATAAGTAGGGTGAACTAAAAACTTCATTTTTAACGTATATGGTAGAAACCAACTCCTCAAACTTTTCTATGACATCTGCCCCAAATATTATTAAAATTCTATGACCAATAATTTCCACATACCAGAGTGCAAATATAGTCAAGATGTTTCCTTTAAAATGACTTGGATGAAGAATCTTGATGTGGAAGTAGTGATTCCTTAGGCAGCGGTTTTTTCTTTTTAAAAGCGGAGCTTAGACTCCGTTCCCTTACTCGCCCTACCGTCCTAACCCCCTTATCGTTCTCTCGTCTCTCTCGGTCTCATTATTTAATGAGATATGATATTTGGGCACAACTTTAAAAACACAGGTGGTCATGATTTTGTTGGATTTTTTAAATTTCTTATTTCATCCAAAATAAATTGATTATAAATCAGCATCTCGAGGAACACTTTTCGTGAATTTATCTCGAACTCTCCGTAAATAAATTAACAAAACCGAACCTGTTGCATAATACCTTGTATTTTCTTAGCTGAAGATTCTCGACAATGCACCGAAATGACATTATCTCGCACGGCCTACTTACGCATTGTAGGATAATTTTTCACGGCGTAATTAAGACTTGCTTCATTATTCTCATATGTTCTTGTATTAAATAAAATATACGAACTCTTATCTTGCTGGATTAATAGATACGTGCCTGTGATTATCGTCAAGACGTTAACTACTGATATGACTGCTGTGATTGTCGGTACGACTATCGTGACTGCCGATATGACTACCAACATTAATTATCAGACTGCGAAGACTGCCAACTAGGCTGCTACGACTGCCCATTACACTGCAGTGACTGGCAATGATGGTTGACCCAACGATACATTATTAAATAAAATCACACTTCTACATTTTTATATTCGCTATTTTCTTTGTCTTTTCTTTGTCTTTCTCAGAATGTAAGGCTAATTACAATAAGTAATATTAAAATAGTGGCAAACATTTAATATTTAACAAAGATAAGGATCAACAATCTGCTTTATGCAGCTACATTAAAATTAAATATAACCACTACATTTGCAACCCCACTACGTATGTTTTTCAAGTGGTCTACTTTAAATACCACCGGAAGAACCTTGGACTCAAAGCTTAAGTTACTTAAGGTTCAAAGAACGATTTGTCACATAATTTACGTCATTTGGTTAATTATTTCCACATCCACGTGGTGACCTGGAAGTATAGTAATCGTAAAAAAATCTTCAATTTTTTTTTGTTGAAATAGGCTTAGATTTTCATAAAACGTCGAAATTTTAAATTTGAGCAAAAAAAATGTCTGTCTCTCTCTGTCGGTGGGTCTATCGGTCTGTCTGTCGGTCGATCGGTCGGTCTGTAACTTTTTCTCAGGAACAGTTAAAGATATTGACTTGAAACTTGGTACATGTATGTACCATGACGATAACTGGAACGAGAATATATTTTGCACTAATTCCGGTGAAGAGATGGGGGTTAAATAGGGGTAAATAAGGGAAATGGTAAATAAAGCTGGTAAAAATACAGTAACTTTGGATTTGGCGTATATACTAGAAGCCAAGGTCTCATACTTTTTTTATAATATTCTCCACACACTCCAGCCACCTTCACTCCATTATTAAATGGGTTGATAAAAGAAAATTGAGATACTCACTGGAAATTTGATACACGTATGTTTTATAACGGCATGTGGAACTAAATTATATTTTGTGATGATTCCGAGGAAGAGTTGGGGGTTAATTAGGGGTAAATAAGGGGAAATAAGTAAAGCAAGTTAGCAGGAGTACGGTAAATTGGAATTTGGTGTGTCTGCTAGAAGCCAAGACCTCAGATTCTTTATAACATTTGCAACCCCACTACTACTCCCACTCCATTTATAAAGGAGTTGATGGAATAAAATTGCCATATTCACCTAAAATTTGGAACACATAAAGACATTTGGAACTAGATTATATTGTGAGGTGATTCCGTTGAAGGGGTGGGGGTAAGTAGGGGTAAATAAAAGAAAATAAGTAAAGAAACCAGAAACTTGGGATTTGGTGTATATACCAGAAGCCAAGGCCTCAGACTTCTTTATAATTTTCAACCGTCCACCACCTCCACTCCATTATCAAGGGTGTTGATAAAATAAAATTTAGATATTCACTTGAAATTTCGTACACGTATGTATTGTAATGACAATTTGATTAAGATTATTCTGTTGAAGGGGTGGGGGAGGTAAATAGAGAAAAATAAGTAAGCAAATTAATAAGAGTCCAGAAACTTCACTTTTAGCGTTAATGCTAGAAGCCAACACAACTTGTTTAATGACATCTGCCTTAAGTGTTATATTATTAAAATTCTATGACGACAAATTATTTCCACATACCTGAGTGCAACTATGGTGAAGATGTTTTCCTTTATAGAGACTTAGATGTGAAATCTGGGTGTGGAAGTAGTGATTCATTCGGCAGAGGTTTTTTATTTGTTTTTATGAATTTTTTCATTTGCGCTGATTTTAATTGAAAATTTTTACAGTTTTCGGCGAATAACATTCTGCGCCCCCCTATATCACGGCTGTTGGTCTATAAGTGACAAATAATCGATACAAAATATTCGCCGGAAAAAAATACTAATTTTCAATTATAAAGAAATACGAAACTATTAATGGTCTGTAAAGATAAAACCAACACAGAAACTCTCAAAAAGTAAAATCCGATTAAATAAGCACACAACGAAAATGCCGAATTTAGTGAGGTTAGAAAACGTACCCTACGCGAGGGTAGGTGAAGTGACGTTACTTACCTTAGCACCACGTAAGCCACACTGCTGCTTGTTTTGGCTGTAGGTTTCGCTATAGCTGAGTGTAAAATGAGTCTAAGTAAGTGGTATTCTGGTCTTGGGCGTATTAATACGTCGAAAAATAATTCTCAGAATTTTTTTATAAGTGTACTGCGAAATGTTTTTAAAAGAAAGAATGAGAGAGCGGTCAACGGATTTAAATAATTGTGGTAACTTCACATGGATTTTTTCAACAGAACGCCTTTTTAGAATTATCTTAAATCTTGTACATGCAATTTAAAGGGTAATTTGGATGTTTTTATTGTTTAAACAAGGTTTCATTTTTTGTGAATAATCCCTGTTGTACAAATATTGAAAGTTTTTACCACTAAGAAAATTTCTCATATCACTTTCGTTGTCTGCCAGCATTAATAATGTCACTATGCTACACGAAATGTGTCAGGTAATTGCACGCTGGCTCCTGTACTACAGAACATTGACATATTATATCACCTCAAGGTACGTGCTGTATTTTTTAATTACAATAAATAATCAAAGGATGGAAAATATTATTAACTATTTAACATTTCACACAGGCAAGTGTTAATAATTTGCAATATGTAATTAGATACTCGATAACAGTAAAACAAAATTGCATAATTTAATAATAGAGACAGGACTAATCAGTGAATGTAGCAGGGGCAGATGAGCCATTGTGTTAAACTAAATCGAAAAGCATTTTCTGCATAATAGCCACCTACTCATTGCGGAAAGCTTCATAAAATAACGTGTCAGCATTGTATAATAAATTAAATACATTAATAGCCCCAATGTATGATAACATGCAATTTACCATAATCAAATTTTAAGCTCTATTACCAGCTTTTAAAACTGTTGTCTTTAACAATTTCACACCAGGTTTTGTATAAGCATATTTTTTATTTGTATCTTCTTATTTACAGTTATGCAGTGTCCTTTAAATAAATGCCTTAATTGTAATAGTATTTTCTATAAAGATTTGTTTCATATGTAAGATACATCTAAGACACAGCTAATTAATGTTTTTGAATTATTTTCTTTTTCTAAAAATATACAGAATGGCCAAAAAGATTTTTCAGTTTAGAACTTTTTGAATTGAATTTTCTCAATTTTTTCAAATGGAACACCCTGTATATTTTTAGACGATGGGATGTAGAAATGAAAAACGAACATTTTATAAAGTACATCTCTATGGCAATTTGTAAACATTTTCGATTGATTGAGCAACAGGTAAAAAATTCAAGAATAAACTTACAAAATAGAGGATCCTTCAAATAATTCCACAGAAAAAATTATAAGTGCACCACATATTGCCCATTTTGATTGACACACATCTCTGTGCGCACTGCTTCCCCTGTATACAATAGTATACTTACATACATTTGTTGAAAACAAGAACTATTTTATCATTAATAACTTTTAGAATGTGGCATGCCATTGGTCTTTATAGTGCAAGATCTGGTTGGCTTTTTAGGCACGTCATTGTTTTATGCTCTTTCAGATATTTTTCATTCTATGGAACTACAAAATAACTTCTGGCGGGGCACCTCACGTCAGGTACATCACGAGCTACTAAAGTTGTAATAAATAAATAGAATTATAGCACGTGATCATTAATAGATTTTTTTAGATTAAGAATATTAATTTAAATATTTTGAACACAGAGAAATATTTCCAGAAAAAACTGCGGGTAGTTAAATTACCAGAAAGGTAAATGTTTCCAAATTTAGAAGATATTCAGACTTTGTAATGGTGTGAATCAAACAAAGTTTAACTTTAGACTGTCTATATTTAAAACATCTCAATACATTCAAAAACGTCGCGAACGAGCGCTACAAAAACAATATCAATTAGAAGTATAAAAACTCTTTAAGTATAAAAACTCATTAAACACTTGCGTACACTATATATATAAACTAAACTAAATATATTTATTACATCATAAGAATAATAACTATTACATCCCCCTTTCTAAAAAAAAATCTATGTATTATAATATATAATAAAGTGAATAATTACCCTTCTATTTGTAATCTGTCAGGTTGACGAATGATTCTACCAGAACGAGTTTGTGTGGTAATATCATTAGAAATATTTTGTTCTACAACACTAGAGGAAATATCATTCGAAACGCAGTCTTCATCATCAGATGAATAATTGGTGTAAAATTTATTTTTCGAAAATTTTAATTCATCACGATTAGCTGTGCCTGCATTTCGATTGATTACAAATTTACGATTTCTAACTACTTCTCTACCAGAATTATATAACTTAATATTATAAGATCTAGGTCTAACATTTTTACTTATTATTTTGCCTGGACTATTACTACAATTTTTTGTTTTAACAAAAACCATTTCATTTCCCTTCAAGTCTGATAATGGCTTGACATGCTGATCATAATAAAATTTTTGTTTTTGTTGTTTGCCTTTTAGTTTTTGTCTAATTGTGTTTGTTTTAATTTTTACTGGCATTATTATTTAAATATTTTTCGACTTTTCAATTTTTGTTATAAGTTCACCAGACTATTTTACTTTTGCACTTTAAAATTACTTTCTTTGCATTTGATGTTACTTTAAATGTAAAGATTATAGTGTATTATTTATTAATTAATTACTTATTTTCAACTGCGCCAGTATAATATTTCACGAGCCCTAAGTTTAGTTTTTTCTTTTCCTAAATGACTAGCATGCAATTTAATTAGAATGCCTTTCCTCAATTTCTTTGGTATTATAATTCTAGAATTTTTAAACAACATACCGTCAGTAGAGGACTTAAGCCGGAGCTGGATACTCCCCCCACCACTTTTCGTGACGTCATAGGTGGGCGGGGCCTATGTGATGGGGTGGGGGGTAATTAAAGTGGTGGGGGGTAATTAGAGTAGTGGGGGTAATTAGAGTGGTGGGGGGTAATTAGAGTGGTGGGGGGTAATTAGAGTGGTGGGGGTAATTAGAGTGGTGGGGGGTAATTATTGCAGTGGAGGGGGGTAATAAGAGTAATTGCATAACGAAAGTACTTACTGTAATTATTATGATGGAGGGGGGTAATGAGAGTAATTGCGTAACGAGAGTACTTACTGTAATTATTGTGGTGGAGGGGGTAATACCAGTAATTGCGTAACTAGAGTACTTACTGCAATTATTGCAGTGGAGGGGGGTAATAAAAGTAATTGCATAACGAGAGTACTTACTGTAATTATTATGATGGAGGGGGGTAATGAGAGTAATTGCGTAACGAGAGTACTTACTGTAATTATTGTGGTGGAGGGGGTAATACCAGTAATTGCGTAACTAGAGTACTTACTGCAATTATTGCAGTGGAGGGGGGTAATAAAAGTAATTGCATAATGAGAGTACTTACTGTAATTATTGTGGTGGAGGGGGGTAATGACAGTTATTGCGAAAAGAGAGTACTTACTGCAATTATTGCAGTGGAGGGGGTAATACCAGTAATTGCATAACGAGAGTACTTACTGTAATTATTGTGGTGGAGGGGGGTAATGACAGTAATTGCGAAAAGAGAGTACTTACTGCAATTATTGCAGTGGAGGGGGTAATACCAGTAATTGCGTAACTAGAGTACTTACTGCAATTATTGCAGTGGAGGGGGGTAATAAGAGTAATTGCATAACGAAAGTACTTACTGTAATTATTATGATGGAGGGGGGTAATGACAGTAATTGCGAAAAGAGAGTACTTACTGCAATTATTGCAGTGGAGGGGGTAATACCAGTAATTGCGTAACTAGAGTACTTACTGCAATTATTGCAGTGGAGGGGGGTAATAAAAGTAATTGCATAACGAGAGTACTTACTGTAATTATTGCAGTGGAGGGGGTAATACCAGTAATTGCGTAACGAGAGTACTTACTGTAATTATTGTGGTGGAGGGGGTAATACCAGTAATTGCGTAACTAGAGTACTTACTGCAATTATTGCAGTGGAGGGGGGTAATAACAGTAATTGCATAACGAGAGCACTTACTGTAATTATTGTGGTGGTGAGGGGTAATAAGAGCAATTGCATAACGAGAGTACTTACTGTAATTATTGTGGTGGAGGGGGTAATAAGTGTAATTGCATAACGAGAGTACTTAGTGTAATTATTGTGGTGGGGATGGATAATTGGCATGGTAGTGGGGGTAATTAGAGCGTTACATACACTGGTGGTGGGGGCATCGCATAGTGGGTGGTGGTAATAAGAGTAATTGTATAAGTGTAATTACAGTGGTGGGAGGCAATTAATGTGGTGGGGGAAAGGAAAATTATTGTAGTGGGGCAGATCTATTACTATAAATGGCCTGTGATAGTATGACAAAAGTCAAATCTATCTCTGATTACTCAATAGTTAACAAGTGAGTGTAGTGCAACCACCTCAATTATTTCAAGTGAGCAATAGTTTTATATTACTTTTTGCGGTTCTTTCACTGTACACATCCATTTTAACCATGGAAATTTCGGAACAAGATTTATTAGCACTTAATGCAATAATTAGTGAGAGTACTGAGGTTTTGGAGCAAAAGCCTATTACATCATTAATTAAAGACAAAGCCTATGTCATAAAGAAAATGTCAGTGGTCAATACGCGGTTTGGAAAATCAATCATCGTAAATTTGTTTGAGGAAAGTACAATAACAACTTTCAAATCATTTTTACCCAAACGAGTTGTAGAAAATATAAGTGAAGATGTAATCAATAAGATTAATTCATCGGGTGGTAAATACACGTTGACATATTTAGGTCAGCGTCCTCCAGTATATGTGGGAGCGAAATCCAGTGCAATGATACGTTTAGGTTATTAATTTAAAAACAATAATTGTACTAGTTACTTTTTAGTTCTTAGTTTTAATTTTCTACTAGATAATAAAATACAGTTAGAAAGAATGGTAGGAGTACTATAAAGCGTAATATTGCTATCTCATTCGAAAATATGGGAACGTTATTATTTTGGTTAATGGTAATAACTTGATTTGTACAATATAACTCCATCAGTTTTAAATAGCGCTCACACCCTACCTAAGTAAGTGAATAATTTAGAGTTTTTATATGCATTTCTAATATATTTGTTTGCTTTTAGTTTAACCGATACCAACAAAATATGTGGATGCAATATTCAGCTCAACGATGGGTGAGGGCAGAAGACATTAAATCAGCCATCGAAAGCTTGTCTTGTGAACTATGGGACTTAAGGAGGGATGCACAGCATTCGTTAGTCTACGATATAAATATCTGCTGGGATGTTGAAGAAGTTCGACGTGTTGAAGAAGCTTGTAATACATATGAATCTGGAGCAAATTTATGTGACAAATACTCTCGAGGCATTTTAAGTTTAGATGAATTTTGTGAGTCTATGATTAGAATGAAATTAAAACGCTTCCTGTATGACCTAGTGAAGTACCTACCAGTTGGAGTTATTGAAAAACATCAACTTGATGATGAAGACAAATAATATTTATTTTAAGTTATATTATTGTAAATAAATAATTGTGTAATAAACAGTATAATATCTCATTGATATTTATTATTTTTACAATTATATCATGAAGTTAAATAAATAAAAACCACATTAAAAGATTATATTTATTTTATTGCCTATTTTTATTACATATCTAGAAAAATATACCTTACACTTAAACAGTCTCACTGTAATTTTATATTTAAATCTATAATACTTCTATTAAGAAAATGAGCATTTGCAAGAGCACAATGAGTAATATTATTGTACTGAAAATGTTCTAGACATTTTGGTATGTTCAATGATTTAAGGCTGGGAGCATGGGGCAAATAGTCATCTAAGTCTATAATCTTATTCCGACTTAGATGTTGCAGTAGAAAATTCCTCTTCATTCTGCCTTTGCATACAATTACGACATCCTCTAATAGTAATTGACATTGATAATTATTAACTACATTCTGGCAAAGTCGCTGAAGGATCAGTGGTAATTCTGTCAGTTGAATGTATCCGTGGCTCCATTTTAAACCATGGTATTTTTTCTCCAACCATTGGTATTGCATCTTCCTGTCACGTGCAAGTGATGAGAATGGATATGGTGGTTTGAAAAAGTAATGTGCTTGTTGTTCAGTATTACAGCACACAGCAGCCAATTCCTTCACTATGAACTCACTGTTTTTACATTGAAAACCTTGTAAGTCAACTATCAGCATAGGAACTGTATTTTTTGTTTGCTCCATAATAAATATTTTTTTTACTTAGCAGCAAGAAAACCGTTTTGAACTGAACCATCCAATGCACTGTAGCTTAAATATGTATCGTGAAGTATAAGTGCATACACACGAGTTTGTTCGGGGAACTTCGTCTTTCGGGTTTCAAATTCTATCTTTATGTCGACGGTGGATGATTTCATTGCATCCGGTTGGTGGGAGCAATCTATGACAAATAATGGAGATTTTCTGAATTCTGCAAGATCCATCATAGGTTCACTCATATCTTTATCATAATAACTACGCTGGAAGTTCTCATAGGCATAGTAAGCTGCAGAGTCCAATTTCTTATCAAAATCTAAGTTCCAGCGCTCATAAGGAAATACTTCGGCATTTAGATATAGTCGAATATTATTAATATCTGCATGTATAAAATTTGTCACATCTTTGCTTCTATCATTGGAGTGACTATTGTTTTGAAATCCAATAATTATGTATCTAGGTCTCTCAAGACTGTTAGTGGTTTTAACGGCCCAAACATCAGAAGCAGTATCGCGCAGAGTAGGTAGCTCATAGAGATCCCACATACGATAAGCCATCTTAACTTTAGCATTATTACTACTTTTATTAATTCTGTTTAGTAGTTTAAGCTTTTGTCTATCCTCAGGCACAATATGTCTAATCTTCCATTCAATTTTGTTAATTTCTAAATCTGCATCAACTTCCCCAATGTAGGAATCTTTGAATGAGCGAGCTATTATTAAAATTAATTCCTGCTTGACATTTAAAATACCTTTGGTGTAGTCTTCTGCAAAACCCATAAGGTATTTAAGGGGTAGTCTACCACTAAACACATGACTAGTACTATCTAAAATATCTTGTTTCTGTTCGTTGAGGCCCCAACCCGTAGTTAATAGTGATCGCAGATGTGTCTGTCCATATGATACCATAGTCTTCATTGTGGTAGTGATGCCAGGCTTCCTAACTACAGCCACTTGCTCGCCACCCATTTCATACCTAATCTCTTCGAAGAGGAAAGCTAGAGCATTATTGGATAAATAACACCGCTTGGTAACATCGCTAGGTGTAAATTTCCCTTCTATATAGATGTAGCTTTCTGCAATGTCGAGTATAAGGTCATGAAAATTGATAGGGATTCGTATTTCATCAGAATTTCTATAATATGGTGACCCATATGGTTTATACGTATGCTCATGTAAACTGATAAGTGACTGATCAAACACAGGTTCGTCGAACACTTCAAGTTTTTCACTAGATGTAGTAGCTGTCATTATTATTTAATTTTCTCTCAGTTCTAACCCAATAGATTGAAGAAATGCGCGGTCCTTTACCGACAATCTATGTCTTAACTGTTTAAGAGGTATACGCTGAATGAATGGGTTTCTACAATCACTCTTCTTTTTATCGTTAAGCACTTTATATCGGCAGTGTGCTAATCGTTCCTGATTATATCGAAAACCCATTTTTTTTGCTCTTAATATTAAAATTGTTTCAATTCTAGCTTCACAATAATCTTTTCACCTCGAAAATTAATTAAATCTCCGTTGTCATCCAATATGCGTAGAGTAATGTTGTCGATAAACTGACGTCCTTCAGGTCTAACAGGTAAATATATTATGTTAGCTGGCTCCCTGGTAAGTTTGTATCCAGGTTCAACATCAATATCAAACTCAAAGAGTGTGTGGGATTTAAGAGCGTTCAGATACGCTCCGGAAATAATGTTGCAATCTACACGTATCATTCTTACTTTCATTATATCAATGGGGAGTGTTGACTCATGAGTCTTGTTTGGTTCTAAATATGTCGGCTGAAATCCCAACAGACTACCAATAGAGTTTGCTTGTGTAAAGTCAATTTCGTATTTTGATCTTATCTCGCATTTCATTGTGTTATTGTTTGCTCGCAGTCGAAATAATTTTTCTTTTTCTTCATTTTTGTTAGTTGGCATAGCTTTCAGTATTGCATTATACATTTCATCAATTTCATAGACTCCGTACGGTATGTGGAGAAATGTGGGAGCTGCTTTCGGTGAAGTCCTATAACAGAAACCATTGTTCGTCTCGTCTATATTAAATATAGAGTTGTATGAATAAAATCCGGTTAATCCCAGACCATATCGACTGCCTATATCTAGTTCAATCGGTGGATAAAACTCTGCACTGAGCACGCTTGAGCGGCTTGATAAAGTGAAAGTGTGTGACATGACTGACGTTTTTTAGAGATTGTTGCATGTCTTTATTGCGATTTGCAGCAATAGTCGTGGATTAATCTTCTTTTTTTGGGCGGTGATGGAGATATACTCACATCATTTTTTGACGCCACGTTCACCTCGTCCACTTTACAGTAGCAGCAAAATATTTTTCGAGGCGATGGACCATCGTTAACATCAATATTATTTTCGTCTTGATTAGAATAGTGTTCTTGACAGTACTGATATTTTAAAATATCAATGTCATCCTGAAGATGTTTGGGTAATTTATCCCACACTAATGCAATTTCATATGGGACACATGCAATTATTACTTCTTTAGGCATATCTGAAAGTTGCTGTTTACTCATCTTCAGCAAGCTGCGTAGTCTAGAGAAAGCAATCAACGAGTGGCCCATCCGTTTAATTGCTTCTCGATCCATTGATGGGGTCACACATGCCATTTGAAGAGTTTTATTTAACTTTTGAAGAAAGAAACTTTAAGCACAAATGGCCACACCACACTGTGTTGAAATTTTGTTGGCGCTCATAATTATAGTAGATTTTATCCGTAAACCTTGAACCGTTGCGCAAGTACAGGACTAATTCTCTTGGTGGGGGCAAATCTCCAAAACTATCGAAATATGTGACCAAACTACCTCGTTTTTTATATGCCACCCAATGCGTTCCCGGACCATCTATAGTATCCAAATTTATGATGGCGGATTCATTACGATGCGGTCCGGAATTTGGTAAAGTGTCGCGCATAAATATACCTCGAAAATGGGGCACCTTCATCTTCTCAACATAATATTTGAGATCGATGTTGGTGAGAGGTTTTCGAGGTAGGGTGTCTAGTAGTTTTTTGAACTTTGTGATTTTAGATAGAGACCCAGTCCTTTACGATATGGTTTCAAATAAAGCCCTTTACCACTTTTCCCTATAGCAATTGCCTCCATATGTCTATTATGGCGGCTTTTTTCTGCCAATTCTTCTCTGCTAGTTTTCACATCATTTACAGCTTTAGCTATACCAGCTGCAGATCCTGCCAAGCTACCTAACGCCGATAAACCCGCAAAAATAGGTATTAAAGGTAGAATTCCACCAACTTTCGGAATCGGTATTATGCGAGGCGTACGAATATTTCGTTTTCCACCAACTGATCTCATGTGTCGCCGTGCAGCTTGAAGCGCTATTTGCATAACTTTTCTAGTATCCTTAGCTACAGATCGCTTACCACCAGTTTTACGCAGATCATCACGAACCTTGCGTACTATCCCAGCACCAAAGGCTACCTTTCTAACGTTCTTCCTGTTTTTATTCTTCTTTTTAATTATATTTTTTCTTTTTGTACTACGAGATTTTGTTGATCTACATCCCATTCCAAGACGCTGTTTTCCCTTCATTATAGTCGTAACCAACCACGCGGCAGCCTTTTCTTTTAAACTTGCTTCTTTGGATTTAACTCGATTCCACGCAGCTTGTTCAAGTTGATAGTCTGCTCTATGTCGAGCTGATAAATCGCCCGAGTTTTGGTCGTATGCAATATCGTGCTGCTTGCATGCAGCGTCGAGCTTGTTTATACCTGGATCGCCTCGCGCTAATCTTTTTTTTAATTTGGTGCCTGGACCACAATACTGGTAACCACCGGGTAAATGCAGTTCAAATGGAAGCTTATTTATTAGGGAATTTACTACCCCCTTACCGACCTTTAAAAAACGGCGGTTCTTACTTGTGCGCTGCTTGACTGACAACATTTAAATAACAATTGTAATGCATAGATCTATTTATATAGTCTTCAACCGTGGTACAATGCGTATTGTAAAGCAGAGACAGAAGTTTCCTATAGACAATTTAGACGAAAAAGTAGGATGTGGATTACAAATCGAATCGCGCCATGGGTCACTACTTCCGTCAACTGTTCGTGGACTTCTAATTGGTCCAAGTAATTGTGGCAAGACGAACTTAATGATATCTCTAATTACTCACCCCCTTGGATTACGTTTCGCAAATATATACCTATATTCAAAGTCTTTAAATCAACCCAAGTATGAGTACTTGCGCAACATATTAACACCAGTTAAGGGATTGGGGTTTTACACCTTTAATAATAATGCGGAAATAGTGCAACCATCTGAAGCCAAGCCTGATTCTATATTTATATTCGATGATGTTATATGTGAAAAGCAAGACATAATTCGCACCTTTTTCTCAATGGGTCGCCATAGAAATGTAGACTGTTTTTATTTGGCACAAACATATTCTCGCATACCTAAGCAACTTGTTAGGGACAACGCTAATTTTATAGCGATGTTCAGACAGGATGATATGAACTTACATCACATTTTCTCCGACCATGTCTCACCAGACATATCTTTTAAGCAATTTCAAGAAATGTGTGCAGAGTGTTGGAAAGACAAATATGGGTTTCTTGTAATTGATAAGGATAGAGAGGTGAATGAGGGTAGATACAGGAAAGGACTTGATAGTTTCATATATCCGTAAAGTATTAGAATTAAAGATTCAATCGGCCTGTAGACAGCATCGAGATTACATCGGTGAGGTTAGACACTGGAAATGAAGATTAAACACAATAGCAATATCGATGGAGACATGGCAAGGGAAGTAAACCTCAAACGACAACTAGTTGAAGCTACTGATTCTGTGCGTAAAAAATTTAATTCACTGAAGCGTAGAAATGTTGAGAGTCAATTAGCACTTGAAAAGGTTTATGAACCCATAACAAAACCTTTAAAAGTAATATCTGCCTCACAGGTAAAATCACATAACCAGGCGCCGCCAACACCGACACAAAAATCAACGCAATCTCAAGGCAGTGCAAAAGCTAGTACCAGTACGCTTAACGCGACATCTGAAGGTAGCAGTGAAGATGGGGAGAATAGTGCAACTGAAGCATATTATATGGAAACACCACCAAGATCGTCATTAATGAGTACCCCAGGTTCAGAAAGATCCGTTGGTAGTGCAGAAAAGAAATGTGACGTGATCAAACAACATTTAGATAATTTAAAGTCCGGTCACTATAAATATGACACTGTATACGGTGTACGTCTAGATCCCCATACAGGCAAACTACGAATGGGTAACGCCGAGGTGCGCTTTTCTAATGGGGACATTACATTGTGGTATGGTACTAAGGCATTGGGAACGTATCCTGGCAGTCCTAAGTTGTATGATGTAATATTTATGAAGTATCCGTCAATACTACGCAGTGATGAAGTATCTATTGGTGACGAAGAGTATCAAATATATGGTGAAATATTAAAAAAGACAAGAGCGGCATATAAGAATTATGATGCAAAAAATGGTTTGAATAAAACTAAATGGAGGAAATTCAGTGATATTATAAAACCACTAACATCTTCTACAATAGTGACGAGATCGAGAACCGGTTTGGGTTTTCCACAAATGCCACTTCAGAAAATATACAATAGTAGAGGTGTCGATTATGTTTATTGGAATAAGCCAAAAGAGCTGGTAGATCGTCTACGTCTGCTGTATAGCTCAAAAATGGCAGGTAACAGTGGTGTTAATAATGAAATAATTAGTTTGTTGGAGGAAATGAGAGAAGAAAAAATAATCTATTAACAAAATTATAATGGGGAAGTATAATATACTGTGAAATGCTTAAATCAGATCAGATGTAATTAGAAATGCTACCTGGTCACAACACAATTGATAAATTTGGACGCAGAAGAGGCGGCGCTAATAAATCATTAGTCGTGCGCGGTCCACCAGGTCTTGGCTTTAAGCTCACTGCAGATAATCACTTCGATATTCAGAATAAACGTTTAAAGAACATTGGAGAACCGGTGGATAGTCAGGATGGTGTAACACGTAACTATGTTGAAGAGCGACTTACTACCTTCTTTGCAGACATCCGCAAGGCTATGGATGAGGCCACTAACTTAATTATTACGGCAATGGAAAAGTACGTTAATGGTCAAGTTTTGTTAGCTGTTGCTACTGCAAAAACTTATGTAAATGAGGAAATTCCGAAAAAAATTGATAAAGGAAATGTACGGGTTGTTGCAGAGATGAAAAAGTATATTAATGAACAAATACGAGCGGATATTGATAAGGAACATAAAACAGTGGAAAATTCAATTTCTCAGCAAGCTAGAGAGCTTCAGAAAATAATTGACAAAATTAATAAATTAGAAGAATTAACTTATTAGAAATTAGTCTATCGGCAAACATGTAACAGCTTAGTGTATTCTCTGCACACCCATTGGATCCAATAAGTTAACATGGAAATTAGTGCTACAAAGAAGGCCGTTGTGCAGGAACTGCACAGGTTACCCCGAAAAAATTTTCGTAGAAGAAGAACAATTATCAAGGGCTATGGCGATTTATGGCAAATGGATTTGGCTGAAATGCAGCCATTTGCGAACCTTAATAAAGGTTATCGATATATCCTCGTAGTGATCGACTGCTATTCGAAATATGTGTGGACAAGACCCTTAAGAAATAAAACGGGTATAGAAATTACGAAGGGTATGAGGAGCATTTTGCAAAAATCGAACTACTCACCTAAGAATCTTCAAAGCGACCAGGGTACGGAATTTTACAATAAAAACTTTTCCACTTTAATGAAAAAGTATGCCATTAATCATTACTCTACATATAGTACAAAAAAAGCTGCAATTGTGGAGAGAGTGATACGAACATTAAAAAATTGGTTATATAAAGAATTCTCAGCCAGAGGTAAATACAAATGGTTCGATATTCTATCCAACATTACAAACAAGTACAACAATAAAACACATCGAACTATTGGCATGAAACCTGCTGATGTTAAGCCAACCACACGTTTGGATGCATATAATCACATTAGGATTGCTTTAAAACCAAAGTTTCATATTGGTGATGTAGTTCGAATAAGTGCATACAAAGGCATATTTGAAAAAGGTTTTACAGTTAATTATTCAACCGAACTTTTCAAAATTGTCAAAATAAACATAACTAACCCAACAACTTACCAGCTTGAAGATATGTATGGACAACCAATTAAAGGATGTTTTTATGAAATGGAGTTACAAAAAACTAAATATCCCGATATATATCTAGTAGAGAAAGTTTTAAGAAGAAAAGGAAACAAAATATTTGTCAAATGGCTTGGACTTTCCAAAGAACACAATTCTTGGATTGACAAATTGGATGTTGTATAATTTATTAAACTTTAAATAATGTAAAATATGCATAATCATGTTATTTACTTATGTATCAGTAATACAGAAATAAAAATATTTATACTACACTAATGTGCTTTATTTAAGTGTTTAATATTCATTATTGAAATATATTTTATTTGGAACAACAATAATACAATAACGATCAAACACCCTAATTAAATCCCTACCTCAAAAACTGAATTTCTTGATTACACACCCAGCATTTTCTATTGTGACCCGCTGAGGGAAGTGAGGGTAAATCCACTTACAGCCTCATGTACTCTTGTTTATCTTGTTGATGACTGATACTTTAAAAAATCGTCTGTAAGAAACTTACTACCTACTCTTGTTAATGTAGGGTTTGTTGGAGTGGGGTGCGTTAATATAAGAAACTCCTCGTCTCTTGAACCTCAGTAAAACTGCAAAGCTTGTGAAAACAAATGGCTTCCCAAGACAATGCAGTTAGTTCCAGCGATTCCACAGAGTCAACAACACCTTTTTGGGAATACGATGTGATGTTGGGGCTATCATATAATGGACAGGACCCAGATAGTAGCAATTGGGTGGTACAAATGCACTATCTAGAAGATCTGGAACACGAAGAGGGTCCAGATAGTAGCGATTGGTGGGGGACATTACCACCAATGGATGCAGAGCCGCCGAATAGTCCATCCATGGAAGTGGAGCCACCAAGCAGACCCTCTTCTCCGTCAGCTTGGTCGCTGGAGACGGAGTCGATGAGTGCCAGTGACTCGGATTACGAGACTGATGAAGATTCTCCCGAAGAGGAAGAACTGGGCGAATTTGTGTTATAAATTATTTACTATATTAGAGTTGTAAGTAAATAAATATATAGATTAGTTCTTAGGTTATTTCTCTTGTACATAATTTATATAAATGTTTTTATTATTTGTAAATAAATAGATCTATTTATGAAAATGTTTGTTTTTTTTACTTTCTATTTTAAGCGTAAAATAAAGTGGACGAGAAACTAGTATACTTCTCTTCATTTGAGTTTCTGCGTTTAATATGTAACTCTGTAACAAGGAAAAATTTTGGAAGGGGTGGTAAAGGGAGGGGTGAATGACTACAGTAATAAGAAAATACATATTTTAAAAATTAATTTATTGACAATTTTAATTATTTTACACACATTAATAATAAATAAATAGATAAAGTAATGATACTCACAACTAAATAGATTTTGTTGGGTTTTTTATTTTTCTATGGTCATTAATTTTTTTCTCTTTTATTATTTTTTTAATATTTAAAAAAAGAAATTTTCACACACTGATATTGCTTACAATTAAACAGATATAAGAACTTACACTAATGATACTTATAACTAAACAGATTTCTTTTGACAAAATTATATATAATTTTTATAAAAGATGTACCACTATCTAATAAAAAAAAAATAAACCTAATAATTACTACATGTACAATTTTTTTTTTTATAGAATTATAAAATATAACCTCTCTGCCTTTATTTATATGTTCTGGCCAAAAACTTTTAATTTATTGTCAAGACCTTCCAGCTCTCGACGGGACTTAGCCGCAGCGTTGCGGCGATTATTGACGCCCTCCATTATATGTTGGGCATCAATCCTCTCTGCATTTGCGCTAATGATAATTTGTTCCCTTTCTAAACTTAATCGTGTAATTTGAGATTGCAACCTCTCAATTTCCAAGTTTAAATTTTCAGCTTGCTGAAGCCGCTCTTTGACGTTGGCTTCCTGTGCCTTAGCCTGCTGTTGCAACAAATCATCATTAGCGCACGCCGCTACATCTTCATCGTACTTTTGTTTTTTTTGTGCCCTTAAATCTTTGAGATTTTTAAAGGCACTTCTAAACAAATGCCGGTCCGCCACCTGCGAAAGAAAATCACAATCCGAATCAGAATCTAAGGGATTCTGAATAGGTGGAACTGGTGAAAGGATATTTAATAATGCTTCAATTTGAATATCATCCAGTTCTGCGATTTCCTCCACAGGTTCGAGCTGTGGTACCGCCCCGAACATTATGTCAGAATGTGTAGAATTCTGACTTGGTGCTCGGAGTGGTGATGGCACCGATGCGTTAGAAGTGCCAGCTTCTTCTAACGCGTCGTTGCCACCTGAGGATGGTTGTGGCGGCACCGCATTAGAACAGCTTGGTTGTTCTAATGCGGCGTCGTCAAATCTGCCGCCTAAAACCGGACTATTGGCCACGTCGCGATTTACCTCACCATTAAGGCTCATTAATCTACCCTTTCCTCCTACACCTCTGCCTACAGTTTTTATCACAGGCCTAGGAGGATCGTTGAGGATAGGGATTAACGGTTCGGGTAAATTTGTATTTAAAGCAACTATATTGTATTGAATAATATTACGTGAAGCGTCGGAAAAGTCCGGTGTTAGTGGAGTAGCCACCTTTCTTTGACCACGGCCTGATGCCGATGACAACGACTTTGTGTTGGGGTTTGCACCACGTCGACCCCTGCCCCGAACACTCCCAGATGCCGTCGATGATGACTTTGTTTTACGGCTATTAGATTTCTCTACTTTACTATTTTTTGCATTAACTTTAGGCTTAACAACAAAGTCACTATCGGAGTCATCGTTATGAATAGCACCCCTTTTGGGCTTTTTGATTCCTGACGGTTTCACAAAGTCGTCCTCAGAGTCATCACTAGTAACCAACGATATAGATGCACAAGAGGGTTGGAAGGTAACGCGACGCCCATCCTGACTTCTCGATGCAGAAGCTGTCCTTTTAGATGGTTTCACTTTTGCATCTAAGCGAATGAGCTCCTCAGCATCAAGAAAATCGCTTTCACGATCCTGTAAATCATCTGCGAATTCGGAATGAATTCCTCTAGCTTCGTCGTCGGAGATATGAATTACAGGATGAATGTCCGCGTCAGGTTGGTTTACAGCGTGCCTCTGTTGACTGCCATGAACTGACCAATGAATACCAGTGCTAGTACTAGCGCTAGAGGTTGCATTAGGTGTGGCTTTTGAAGATGATGCGTTTGGAGCCGGGATTCTAATATCGGAAATTATATTTATCCCCAATCCCGGCCTACCTGCTATGCTGTATGTCGGGCCCATACTTCCAGTACCAGGTTCTAGGGGTGTCGGACCTGCTGCGCTACCACTCGGTGTCAGTGTAACATTATTATTAGAAGACCCAGCCGCTGGAGCTGCAGCATATACAGCATTTGTTGTCGTTGTAACTGAAGCACCTACTGTGGTAGCAGGGCCCGATACGAAGTTTGTTAAGAATGCCACACCTTGTAGCATCCTCTGAGCATTACTAGCCTCGGACTCTTTGGTCTTTTTACGGCTACCACCAGAAACAGTATTTCTCACCATTATGAGATAAATGATCGGAATTGAAACAAATAAATGTACTTACAATTTAAAATTTCAAGTGAAACTTGGCACAGAACACAACAACACAGATCACACAATTGAACCAGTCGATAGTTGAAGGCAAAGAGAACTTTGGAAGCGTCCAGAATGTATAAATACACCACGCTCACCCCTCCATTTCCACCACTCTTAGAGTAGGGGAAATTGTGTTTCCTGCTCATTGGTTGAAATGTATCACACCACCAGGCCAAGTGCCGCGTCATCGTAAGTCAAGCACCACGCTGGCTATAATTTACTTTCAAATAGGAATTCCGGTGTAAAGTATAATAGCAACACATAATTATTTTTACGAATACTTTATTACAATAATAGTTACAGAAATTAAAACAGGGTTCCCATTTATTTTTAATTACATATAAGTACACATACATTATATAATTTCAATTACATGTTAAATGTGAAATTAACTTATGATGTTTTTTTTTACATACATAAAGGTAACAACTTATAACACTTTGGAACTGAACGTTAATTAAATACGATTTAATGTTAAATTACTTGCCTAACAAAACTTAGTTTACAATATCTCTATGAAAAAATACATATATAAACCTAATTTAAAATATTCTGGACCTTTACGTTAAACGAACGTTCGTCTTTTAATCACATTACTGGCTTAACTCCGCTATTGCTGCAAGTAATTCATCCATCTTGTTTATTTCAACAGAACTACTTTGGACATCATTAATAGCAGCCATTAACCACCGAACATTTTGTTCCTGCTCAGTTTGAAAAAATTGTATGTCAGAGTGACCCCACGGTAATGTCTTTGCTGTGTTGGGAATGACAAACCGCTTATCATCACGATGAGACAAAGCCACTTTGTTCTTTACTTCGGTAAAAATATCATGCAATTGACTTTTAAATGTATTCATTTTTCTGAATATTAAGCCACCCTGTTCAACGATTTGTCTGTAGTCATCTATTGACAACTCTTTTTGAATAACGGATCTCTTCACACCTTTTGCCTTTTTTAGCTCATTACCCACCGATTTTACGCAATAAGCTTTTGCTCCAGTACCATAAAAACTAATTATTGGATCCGCAGGGAACTCATCTTTAAAATTACCTAAAATCGGCGGACCTTTAGGTACATTAAATGTATTACCGTGCTGATAATTCGAAGTATCGAATTTGTCATGGTTATCTATCATAAAATCATAAAAATTTTCTGTTAAAATTTTAATAATCAGACTATCAGTATCAGTATACAATAATGAAGCCTTATCTCCAAACTCTCTTTTAACCACATTGTAAAAAAAGTTGTACAGCACCGTTTTTGACAATTCCAAGACGCAGAAACCAACAAAAATTGGTTTGCTGTATTCTATCTTTTGTTTACCCATATGGATCGCTACAAAATCTTCAGTGAATATCGAACATGTTTTAAAATTTGGACGAGCTATTAATGCATTTGCACCCATACTGCGTCTAATACTCTCCCAATGAGTAACCAACTTTATATCTGTTCTGTTTTCCACATTTTCCATCGTCTTACCAAACGCCGCGTTATTCATTAATTTATATTGATCTTTTTCAAATTTATTTGTTGCTCTATTTCTCATCTCGGTGTTTAAGTCGATATATTTCTTTAACCACATAGATTGATTAAATTTAAGAACTCTGTGTATTTTCGTAACCACCAACCCGTTATTAATAGCCTGCTTTAAATTTACGTAGTGCACCACATAGTTTTTTTTATCATTCAAATTTGGTATTAACTTTGTTAATTTTGATTTTGATTCGGGGGGCACAATACTTTCAACTAAAAAGGGAAGGTCTGAGTGCAAATCGTGTAAATGTTCTGGATAATGGATGTCCACTTCAAAGACGTACCCGTGGGGGTTGTTACTCGAGATATCCATAATTTCTAAATCACCGATTTCCCTCTCAGACAACCACGTAAAGCCCCCCGTTGGCAACATCTGTGACATACTATGTCCGTATAAATTCGTGGCGTCTAGATAAGTGATATATGATGATGGCTCATTGGGATCGTAATTAGGCAGAAACTTGTTATTTGCTATATGTTTTCTTTCTGAACACTGACTTACTCCACCCCTTATGCCCCTTTTAAAGAAATGAATCATGTCGATATCCGTTAACAACTCTAACTCTACTCCGGTTAATTTTAACATTGCGTCCCATGATAGCCCCGGAGCTGTATAATACTGGGCTGGATCCAGTTTATATTTGTCTAAAGAAATTCTCCGAAAATTTTCAAACACATCGCAGAGAAGAAGCACGTCTGATTTCAAATAAATATCTGAATAATCGCCAAGACTACGACATTCAAACAACCTCCAAACATCCTTAGCCCGCAAATAATCTACATCTGATATGTGCTCTTTATTTAAATTATCAAAAAATTTCTCTTTAGACGGTAATTCAGTTTCATTTAATTTCTCTAAACTATCCATAAAACTATATGGAAATACCCCCTTCTGTCTCACTAAATTAAATTTATCATTATCACTATAAAAACTGCGTGTTGTTCTCAACTGATCGTCATCTAAATTCGCGCCTAAATTTTGTAATGATGCCGACAAAAATTTAAAACTATCGATAAATCGTAACTGTAAATATTTCTTCTTTGTAACCCCTTTCTTATCAACATAATCGTGCATATAAATGTGTTTCGTAAAGGATATATATTTTTCTTTATTTTGGGCTATTACACCAACCTTATCCTTATATTTGCACAACTCTTTGATGAACAGGTGACTATCGTATCCGCTCATATTGTGAAATATAATAGGTATAAAGTTGGGTAACTTGTAATTTAAGTTACAGACAGAATGTGCAGCACCGAATCTTACTTTACCCGTTAAGTGACAATGGTCTCGAACTTTAATATCTTCTCCCTCGAAAAGCCCCCCACATATACCACACACGGTCGCATTTTGAAAGTCTTCGTTTTCTTGCGCTGTGAGTTCAGCCATTGGAACTATATATTTCATATGTCTATTATATATATTCCTTAAATCTGCCTCTACATGTGTTACAAAAGCTTGAGCTGCATCACATCCCCGATACAAATTAAATTTAGATAGAGAATTGTCAAAGGAGCATTTAATGTAATAAGCGAAGGAGTAAGGCTCATGTTTAAATGTTTTATTTGTAAAGGAACGTTCGGGGTTTGGCTCGCACGTATTTATAGGTTTCAAAATAGATTCAAAGTCAGCATATACTACGAATGGTACACGCATTTGTTTCTCGATATTCTCAAATTTTAATATATTCTCAGCAACTTCTTTACCAAATTTGTTAATCCGAAATTTAGTCGTGGGTGTTGTTGTGTAAATATGATTACAGTCATTTCTCTGGTGTTGAAGTAAGTGGCGTTCATTATTAAAGTGCAGTAAACAACCGTCGCAAAAATGTTTCTTATGATCGTTACCGGAAACTTGGGTGGAAACTAACTTAGATAAATCCTTTATCCAACAATAGTGACTATTAGCACAATCGTTGCTACAGCGGTGATTCTCATCCCCAACACATTCACTCGAAATTAGCAATAAATTTACGTGAGTATACAATTTTCTACCTGAGTAACGTAAAGGTCCAACAACTTCATACTTAATTCTATTATTTTCAAACATCTCTTCTAAACCATATACATTAACGGAAATATTATTCATTTCCTCAAATTTCGATATATCTCGTAATTTTATCGGAAAATTCATACCTGTTACATTTAATACTCTCGAATAATGTGGATATGATGATGTGTGTGATACATTGTGATTTGCGGGATATAACGCTGACGTCACAGCCCAAGCAAAGCAACATTGATCTTGATTCTGTACATTCACTACCGCCTTCTTATTTTCAATATATTTCGGCAATTTTATGTACGATGAGCCACCCAAAGGACTGTACTTGTTAACATTAATTTCGACAAAAGCAATTCGTTCGAGGGCCCAACCTAAAAAGTAGATAATAATTAGTCATTATTTTTTATAATTTAAAAAATATTAGCATACCTGAATCACGTTCTTGGAACTCAGTACTTTGCGTAACCATAGAATCCACAAAACTATCCAAAACATCATTTAGATTCATGGATCCATCCAAAATACTATTGGGAGTATTAAACGATTTCATTTCAATTAGATCTTGCGTCGGTAAAATGTACTTGGCGAACGTTTCCATATTTACTTTCACTGTTTTATGAATCCTCAACACTTCCTCCAGTAGGTTTAGAATCTTTGGCCTGATTTCGTTGAAGAACAATGTAAAATCTAAATAATTATTTTCACAATGCACTCGATATGTTATAATTCTATTTTTAAAAGCTGATTGCACAATAGCTACACCATCCACCATAGGGGCACATGAATTTGTCCTATGCTGCAGTGTTCTTCTATGCGATTTCATCTGAGTTGCTGTTAAAGTCACATTACAGCAATCACATGTTTGCATATTAGATGTTGAAGGAGTTGAATCAACCCTGGGCCGCTTTGCGAGAGGTCCATCATTCCCACACGATTGTCTTTCATGACGACGTAAATTGTCGACACGCGTAAAACTTTTACCACAAGACGTACACGAATGCATAATAATATTTACTATAGGAGCCTAGCCTATTCAATGATCAAATGTTAACTCCTCTTTTGCCTTTATACGGATAGGGTTACCCCCACTCCCGTGAATAAGATTACAGCGTAACAGCATTATGTTCTACTTACCACACAAATTACCCCCTTCCACAACAATAATTACGCTAAGTACTCTCGTTATGCAATTGCTCTTATTACCCCCCTCCACCACAATAATTACAGTAAGTACTCTCGTTATGCAATTACACTTATTACCCCCTCCACCACAATAATTACAGTAAGTACTCTCTTTATGCAATTGCTCTTATTACCCCCCTCCACCACAATAATTACAGTAAGTACTCTCGTTATGCAATTACTTTTATTACCCCCCTCCACTGCAATAATTGCAGTAAGTACTCTAGTTACGCAATTACTGGTATTACCCCCTCCACCACAATA